>JAVJIF010002893.1:0-78305 GCA_038442645.1 Agave tequilana
TGGGAGCGTTTGGACCAGTGAGACTGTTAATCTTGATCCGCTTTTACAGTTCCCATGTGCTCATTAGTTATATCCCATGTGCTCATTAGTTATAACAGAACTGATTGCCAAGTGGATGGTCAGGATCTTAGGCTGCAAGGTTATTTAGCGATCCGTGAGCGGCTATTGTTTGCCAGGTGTCATATTTTTTTTGACAACTACAGTTACCAAGGAGCCAATTTCATATTCAGAAACTGCTACTGGTGAATATTTTCTGTTGTTTGGTCCTACCAATTATATAAGTTGCTTCCAACGGCTTCAATGCAGGCCCACCTATAGTAAACTATCATCTTTGAGGAGTCAAATTCAGAATTGCCATACTAGCACTGACAGCTACTGCTGTTCCAAAGTGAGATTTATTCCTCTTCTATCCAACACCCATGCAACACTTTTAGCTGGGGAATTTGACAAAAAATTGAATTAAGAGGTATAGAAAAGGTATCACATGTCATATGCCAAACTCTAAACTCCTCTCATAGCCCTTGGCATATACAAGAATTTCAAAACTAAAATCTATTTGTTGCTTTCAGAAATCCTTTTTCTATAAGTTCTTCTTCCCTGCCTTGGACGGTATTTGTTGTAATATTTTCACATGTTTAGGATTATCTTTGACCTAATTAGACCGTATAGGCCTAATTTCTTCTCTCTTCAGTATTCTTCTTGCTATTTGTCTCTGTATTTCTGCCATTCTCTATGCTATTTACATGCTTATTTGTTTTCTGGGCATGAGTTCGAGGATATCAATCTTTACCTCCTCGCTTAGTTGTCTGTTACCCGAGGATTCTAAATTCTCAAACTCCCCATTTTCTTTGCTTTTGGGATTCATCTGCCAGAGCAGGAGGAGGAGATGCCTTGTGGTCATTCCATATGTAGGGATGTCCATTCCATCCTCAGCCTCCTGTTTCACAGGAGTCTCAGGCCATATGGTGTATATTCTAACAAAGGTTGGCCCACATTTCTGATGGCACCAAAACCTATAACCATTGTGTGCCTATATGTCAGATTCCTACTTCATTATATATGATCATGCTCCAAGCCTTAGCCATCATAAGGAAATGCATAGTTTGCTGCTTCAATCCAAATCTTATTTGTTCTTCTCTCATCTATGCTGATGGTTCAAAATATGTCATGAAGGCTGTCTATAGAATAATTTGCACATGGAATGATTATTTGAAATGGCCTTTCAAACTATGTTATCGCTCCGAGAAGTGTGGGATCGTACTGGATTGGTTTTGGTCGTCTGACCATGATTGGTCCTTGATGGTGTTGAAGATCTCGTTGATGGGAGTTTTTGTGGGAGTGAAGTGCTCTAATCGGGTTTGTATGCTTGGAGCGGACTTGGTGAGAGAATCGAGAGAGCTTGTCTCTTGAAAGCGGGTTGCTCCCGTCTTTGGTCTCTAGCACACGGGTAGTCACTTCATGTTGTGGTTTTCGACTTTTCTCTATCGTCGTCGTGCTTGGTGGAATAGTTGGCGGAGCTTTTCATCACTTCCGCCAACTGGATGTAGGTCTGAGTTCGAGATATGGCCTTGCTCATCCAGTACCATTGTGTTTCAGAAGATGTTTGTATAGAAGGTGAGAAACCTGCAACCCATTGATGAATGCAAGCGCAGAGAAATCCTCACCGCAGTTGGGGACTTTAGCTAGTTGACTCTAAAAGTAGCCGATGTAAAATTTGAGGCTATCGCCCTGCTTTATCTTGACGGTGAGAAGGTGGTGATTGTTCCTCTTGGCCTTCTGACGAGAGGCGTACTGAGTGAGGAACGCTTCGGTTACCTCCTCAAAATTGTAGAGAGAATGTAGCCGTAAGGAGTAGAACCAATTCGAGGCCACACCTTTCAGATTGGACAAAAAAGTTACGCACATGAGTGTATTATTGCGGGAGTACACCATCTTGTCCTGAAAGTGCCTGATATGTTGAACTGGATCACGGATTTTGGAGTAGTAATCGAAGGTTGGGGTTACAAACTTCCTTCTAAACTCGCAATCCAGTATCTCTTCAGAGAGGGGAGACAGAGATTCTGGCGATAGCTAATTTCGGTCTACTACGAACTACAGTTGTAACACTCCGTTCCTGGGATATGTATCCAGATACATGTCTCGATTTTTTGCTCGTATTTATTTTAAATTTTTCTATTTATTTTCATTATTGTTTGGTATTATATCCGTATTTTGTGGACCCTGAGCCCAACTGCCTGACTCATGTTCTTTATTCTAATTTTATTATCATTATTTTATTATTATTCCTATTATTCTTTTCTTTTTTTCTTTTTTTTTTCTTTTACTTTTTCCTTTTCTTTTCTTTTTTCCTTCTCCCGCCTTCCACCAACTTCTTCTCTCTCATTCTTTCTTCTTCTTTCTTCTCATATCCTCTTTTGTCATTTTCCCCTCTCCCTCTCTTTTGGTCTGCAACACCCACCCACCCCTTCTTTCTCTCTCTCTCCCTAAATCTCACTCTTTTTCTTTAATCTCATTCTCCTCTCTCTCATCACTCTCTCTCCCTCCTCCTACCTAGCGGCCTGCCAACCTCATCACCGTTGGCCCCCAACTCCGGCGATCTTCTACGGCAGACCCTCGCTTGGCCGGTCTCCTCCACCAGCCACCCAAGCAACCACCACTCCACCATCTCTCTCCTTCATTTCTTCAAAATCCCCCACCTCCTCCTCCATTCTCCCTTCATCTCCACCATCTCCTCCATCACAACCACCACCCACTCCACCCTTTTCTATTTCCTCCATCACCGGCCAAAGCTCATCCACCACCCTCCGTTACCAAGTCCCCCTCCATCTCCACCAATTCCATCACCACTTATCACCATCATCTACAACACCACCACACACCTCCATATCCTCCTCTTCCCTCTACTTTTCTTGGCTGGTAACCCCCACCAGGCCGGCCAGCCACCCCAGGCCGTCGCCGGCCAGCTACGGCGGACCATATCCCCTGCCAAACCCGTCCCTCTCTCTCCTCTCTCTCTCAGTGTCTTTTCTTCTCTCTGTCCATTCTCTCTTTTCCTGGTCTCTCTCCCCTCTGGTCTCTCTCTTATCTGTTCTCTCTCTCAGTCTCTCTCTCTCTCTCTTTCACTCTCTCTCTCTCTCTCCTCTCTCTTCTGTTTTCACCTCTCTTCTCTCAGCACGTCAGGCGTTAACAGCATTTTCTCGGGTTTCCTTGTGCCCGAGTTATTTTAGGCGAGTACTGTTTTCTGTTTGCGAGTACTGTTATTTTTAATTTGAGCGAGTACCGTTATTTGTGTGTGAATACATGTGGTGATGCGAATATTTGTAATTGTGTTTGTATGGTGTTGTTTGTATTTGGGCAATGTTGTAATTATTTAGCGATGTAATTGTTGTAGGCGGTGTTGCAATTCTGTATGGTAAATGCTTGTAATAGTGTCGGAGAAAACTTGTATGTGTGTGTGTGTCTATTTTTTAGTGCTTGTGCAAGTACCTTTACTTCTCTTCAGCTTTTGGACCTAACCTCTGGGAAGTTTTACTATTCAGCCTTCGGGCTATATTCAAGCTTTCAGGCACAGCTTTCAGGCTATACTACAGTTGCGGGCTTAAACTTTCTGAGTTTTACACACTTCGCCTGGTAGGCGAGCCTAGCGCCCAACGCTTTATCGCTAGCTTCGTTTGAGTGTACCTATGTCGTAAGCGTGATTTCGTCACGTGCGTTAGCATAGCGTTCATACGCTCGCTCTGTCGTGTGCGTTAGTTACACTATGAGCGTTAGCCATGCCGAGTGTGATAGCGTCTAGTGTTGTACGCTAGTTTCGCTCCAGCCTTACTTAGCACTGCTTGATTGTTCGCTTGGTAGTTTACTTGACTCCGCTTGGTCATTTAATAATTACTACTACTATTATTATTAATATCATGATTGTGAAAATTTGAAATGCATCTTATTATTCTCAATATGATATCGTGTTTATAGTGATTATAGTACAGACGATTCGTGTTGGATGAAATAATTCCTGTCAGAAGATTCGTATTGGATGTAATATAATTCCCAGTAGCAATACCAGATCTCATCGGTCATTCCGGGCAGAGGCGAGACCCACTATAAATATGATCCATCAATTTTCGATAACAACTCGTCCTATTCATATGTGGATGTATGTGTGTTCGGACGCTAAGATACATATCAAAACATATGAATGAGATGAATAATAATAATAATTTAATAACCAAACAATAATGATATTAGAAACGTGTGATATTTGGTCTCTCTTTCGTTTGGATATTGATACTCACATATCAGATCCAAATGAGTTTCGACGGAGTACGAGCTCTAGTATAGACTGCCAGTGGTGTTAGACACTAGTAAGTGGATGATTGAAATATCAGATGGTATTAATTATTATTACTAAATAACTCAAAATACAACATATTACCATGCACCTGATATAACTTAATTACCTAACAGTAATAATGCAGGAGCGGATGTTATTTAGTCACTCCCTCATACGAATAATAATATTTGTACATTAGTCTCAGATGAGTTTTGCTGGAAGTACGGACTCCGGTATGAATTACCAATGCTAGGGGACACTGGAGGGGAATGAATCAAATAACAAAATATACTAATTATTACTATTATTATAAGATTAAGTTATCTCGCTCGCCACTTGTGTGATACTATTTCTGTGCTACTGTAGTTATCCCTAAATTCTTATTTACCGGATTGTACTTGCTTGATTGACTCCCTACTCTGTATACAATAATAATATCGGGAATGTGTGTTATTTAATCACTTTCTCATTTGTGTAATGACACCAGGTATCGTGATTCGAATGAGTCCTGCTGGAGTAGGAACTGTGTTGTGGATAGTCAGTGGTATGTGTCATTGATAGGGAATGACGAAAATAACAAACGATATTGATTATTATTGGTTGTATATTATATACATTGCCTTCCTCTGACAAGATATTATATCTATGCTACTGTATTTAATCTCCTGACTTGTTTGCTTCTTGGTTTTTATATCGATTCTGTGTTTACCATTTATGTTTACTGTTTTTTGCCTGCTTGCATGATTTTGTACACGACACACTTCCCGATATACGTGTGCTTGTCTGTGCACGTCACTTGGCTTCATTTACATACTCGTTGGTTGCTCTTCTGACAACCCTAAACCGGCATGTCCATATTCTGGAGCGTGGTACGTAGTGGACCCTCTCGTGGAGCTTCTTTGCTCAGCAAAAGCGTGGTGGATCAGCGGTAGATCATCCGTAGCTCTTCCTCTTCCTCTTCCAGCCCCTCTTGACCGACTCTCATGACTATTTTTTGTTGCTCGTGAGCATTTCCTGCTTTTGTACTTTGTGTATCTCCTTGTAAATCATATTGCACCTTCTGGTGATATAATATTCTTATAATATTGTATCACGTATTATGACAATCATGTATTTGTACTATATTGTTGGACTGTATTTTACCATTGTGCTCATGTACTCTGATTCTTGCATTTACTGATGATGCTTAGTGTACTATGTGAGGGTATTTCCTCTATGCTTTACGTTGCAGTCACGTCTCTGTACCCGTGATCGGGTGATCGACGTGACAACAGTTTAGTCTCCTAGATTCACCTTTGGATCAACTCATCGAAGGCTCTGATGTTGGGGGATTCTTCGATTCTCCTCCGAGATTGGTAATGATTTGTTTTTGCATGGAGACGAGGCGAGTCAGCCTCATTGTCGTGGTAGTCTTCGTGCAGGGGGAACATTGTTCTGGGCAACCTCAGATTTGTGATGGACCCATTGCCCTAAGTCTCCTCGATTCCTGATTTGCCCTCCAATTGTCTGCATGTGGGCGTTTTAGAGGGCGGCGATTTGCTCCTGGAGTTTGTCATTGCGATGCTTCAATGTCTCCTACTGGCACTCTGATCAGACCTGTTGCTCCTTCATCTGCTTCTTCATTTCGGCAAGCATCTGAAAGATCTGGCTTCATACAGTAACGTTGGTCATACGCTGACGGCTACCTCCTGCGATAAGAAGCCTATATCTTCGGCGGTGTGCTGTCGCTCGGTCGGCGACGCTTTTTGACGTGGCACCATTGAGGGTGACAACCTGCTTTCTTGGGGCCATAGATACTATGGAAGAGACTTTTTGAGGAAGGTTTTGGGTTAGATGAGAGAGAGATCTTGATCGTGTGCTCATCTCTTAACAAAAGCACCAGTTTGTGGTGGATAAATACCGACTCCCCCGGAATGTGACCGGTTAGAGCACACGAAAGAAGAGACACATATCAAGTTAGGAGCATCGGTGTGGTGTCGGCCTAAGACTCTCGGGCGTGAGAATCAATAGGTGTAATAGTAGGGAGGACCAGCAGAGAAAAACTACTGGTGGTGGTGAAGGAATGGACCGTGCAGAGAAAAACTACAGGTGTGTTGGTGGTAGAGGTTTAGCAGCGGAAAACTGCTAAAGTCTCTGTCAGTGTATGTGTGTATGCTTCGAGAATTATGAAAGTGATCCCCTCCTCCTAGGAGAAGGAGGATCATACATACCTGACAAGGATGCCGGTTGTGCAGGCGAAATTGTAGGGCTAGTCCAACAACACGATCTTTACTTGCTGGATTTTTTGTAATGGCTATGGTTGCTAGCACAGGTAGTAAGATTGCATGTCGGAGAATTTGTCATTGCTTATAACTGCCTGCGCTGAAAGGAACATTACATGTTATGAACGTAGGGAGGATGAAGCTGCGTAATGGCAGGTGGAGATCTCAGTGGATTGATGTGTGGGGCTTCTGATTCGTGGTCAGAGACTTTGAAAAGGAAAGACCTCGGAAAGGTAAAGACCTTGAGTGGTGAAAGGCAACTCCGGGATGGAAGGGTTTTTGGGATAGAAGATGACCTCAGGAAGGTCGGATGTGACGGAAGCCGACTTCGAGAATATGTGACGGAGGCTCTGAGTTGGACTCTCAGAATTGTGGACATTTTGAGAAAAGTTCTCAGTAACAGGGACACATATCATTATCTTGGTAAGAGTCAATTTTTTACCACTACCAACCCAAGACAAAGGGGGAAAAAAAGCTAAAATAGATTAATTTCTTTCTCTGGAGTTGGCAACCCAGAGAAAGAAAAAAATTAAAAAAATAAATACTTCACCTGGGATGCAAAAATAAATACTTCACCCGGGATGCAATCCTCCGCTAGCGGAGGCCGTCACGCTGGCGACGCGAAACGACCAACCGTCCACATGGCATGTCATAAGTCAGTTTTTCAAAATATTTTTTTGACGAGGTTAGTTTTTAGAATTACTTTAAAAAACTGTATTTATCAGAAAATTGCCTTTTTTTTATTATGAAACAAAAGATACCAAATAACTTGAAATTGGGCAATAAAAAGGAGACAAATTGAGGAATGATCAGTTTTTTATAATGAAATTACGGATAAAAACTTCAAATTGGGAAGTTTGAAAAGAAAACCCTTCAAACTGAGACGAACACACAAGTAATGCGCCCGAAATCGTAAATTCATAAAAGAAATTGTGAAAGTTAACTAAATTCAGAAAAGAAGCAAAATGAAGATCTACACTAAAGACAGAAACTATCGCTAAACCTAAAATCTCTCAAAAATCTCAAGGATCGCAGTTGACATGAACCCTATCTTAAAAGGGGGAAGGGAACGAACATACCTTGCGTTATGAGATCCTAGCTTAACAGCAACTGCTTGAGAAAGCCAGAGGGAGGGAGACTTTGGGGAGAGGATTTCTGTATCTTTTATGTAGATTTATTTCTATTTTTCTAATATAATTTGAATGAAATCTTTCTTTTCTTTTTCTTTTTTTTTTTTGTTTCCTTTTTAAGGAAGCAATTAAAAAGGATGAAGGCGTCCATTAAATATTTACAAGTGTGCCATTTTTTTTTGGGACACAGTTACTCTTGTGGAAAAATTTAAAATGTTCTCCCCTCTTTTTCTTTTTCCTTCGTTTATGACGAACAGTGATGAGCCCCTGCCAGCGCTCCCCCCTCCTTTCCTGTTGCTGCTCCCCCTCCGCCTTCCCCCCACCTCTATTCATGAAGACTTTGGCCGAACAGTCACTCTGTTCGGCCATGTCCCGCTGAACAGAGATTGGGGAAGAGGAGGGAGGGGGACATCAAGGTCGCCGGAGAGGAGGAAGAAGGAGAAGAAGGGTTTTTGTGGTATTTTTTGAATTTTAGAGGGGTGTCTTTATCAAAATGGTGGGTGCCAGGATTTGATGGGTGCTTTTATCACTTTTGTGTGTGGCAATATCCGCTATTGTTCCTTCGCGGTGAGACGAGAGAAGTCGTCACTTTAGACGTCAGTGCCCCTATTGAACCAGACCGAACTCGGAGGTCAAAGAGAACGGACCAACAAACCTTTGGCGGCTAATATTCTCTAAGAATAATTATTATTATTGCTAACTCCTTGTTTCTCTTTAGTAAAAATTACTAACTCCACTTTTTTATATTTTTGAGTGGATTACTAACTCCTTTCTTATTTGGAGATTCAACAAGCAAGCCTCTTACAATAATATCAAGCCCAATTGGCAATTCGGGATTGGGATAGAGTCCGAGTCACGAGTTTTAAGATTGTTGAGTGTGTTAGTATTTAAACTATGAGCTTGAATTAGAGCTCAAGAGCTTAGAGGAATTCTAAGTGGTTTATACGTAGTTTTAGATATTTTAAAATGGTCTCAAGGTGTCCTCATTTAAATGCTAATTGCTAACTCATGATACATTTACTGTTTTGATGAGAATTAACAAGACATTAGCCTCTGAATTTTACTATCTCGTTTTACCAAACAAAGGGATTTTAACACGGTGATACAATAGAACTCAATTAGTTTCACTTCTTATTTTGTGAGCAACGCAAATCATCTCAGATTGTGTTGCAATAACTAGTTGCAATTATCCTTTATACCTGCTGAAACAATGGCGAAAAATCGTTGGGTTACGAATTTTGAGGGCATAACAGAATCTTTCATCCCCAAGAGACTGAACTGGTACCGTGTTCAGGGTTATCTTTCGACATTTTATTTCCCTCCCAGCACAAAAAAGAGAAGCAAGCATAACCATAGTCTAATTTCAGAACAAATTGTTGCTCAAGAGCCATATAATCTGAATACCACAATGAATCTTTTATCAAGAGTTTGAAACTCTGAACAAACAATTAAAGAGAACATGTCATGAAACAAGTAGATACTAATTGAGAAATTACACAATGCTTCACCAAATGGTTAATATAAAAAACATTTGGAGATTACAGAAAATGCTTTTGAGTGATAAACAGAGACAAGGTGAGAAAGAGAGAGAGACATCCATCGATGACAAGAATCACAAATTTTTCACCAAGTACTACTAGATATCTATATAAACAACTGAGCTTTCTCCAGAGTATCAGAATAGCAAATGCTG
Source organism: Agave tequilana (assembly GCA_038442645.1). Taxonomy (NCBI): domain Eukaryota; kingdom Viridiplantae; phylum Streptophyta; class Magnoliopsida; order Asparagales; family Asparagaceae; genus Agave; species Agave tequilana. The sequence goes on from JAVJIF010002893.1 coordinate 9,412, forward strand.
TATTGTGAATGGAAGCAAAACATCAACATATCAAGAAATATGAATTCAGAATGGATGCTAAGATGACCTACATACCTTTGATCTCCAGGAATAGGAAAAATTCTAGAAAAAAATACATTTTTAAAAAAATGTAGACTCTACAGAGATTGCCGGAAGTAAGTGTACAGCCTCGGCACAATCTGCAGTGAAAATTTACAAGAAAAAGTAATGTGAATTCTACAAATTTGAGAAATTTTACACTGCTTTCTGGTTACTAGAGACTTTGGGTTAATCCTCCCGCTTCCTAAATTGCATGTACAAGAATTGCACCGTGATTGATTATTTTTTTTCCCCTTTTTTTTCCCCTTCCTTTTCTCCTCTTTTTCCGTTTTTCTCTTTTCAAGTTTCTGTATACTACATGTGTCAGTATATCACAACACGGAGTAGGCCAGGCTGAGGTTGGGTGAAATTAAGGCCTTCTTCCAAAAGGAACTGCTCAACAGCAACTGGTAGCCTGGCAGGAGTTCGTGCACCCTTGGTATGGTGGCCTGTCCCAACACAGATCATGACCTGCAGTTGATGGCCTGCACACCTTGCAGTGCTTCTCAAAATTCTCAGCTCGTGCTGCAACACTTGGATTGCCTCATTCACATGAAGGCCATGAAGGTCTATCATACGGTCTTGCACCCGTGCATCCAGAGCAGATGGGTTCCTGCAAAGAAATATTTAGAGACTGGTTCTTACTATTCTCCAACAAACAACTAATGAACAAGCTGGTCAAATTTTGTAAACACGGTGAACGACCTGTGAACAAGTCTTTATGAAATTTTCAAATGCAAAAAAGCATAGGAAATCTTCAAACCCACACGATCTAATGAAATTATTGCAGTCCTTTGTAAACCCTTATGACTGCTCGACCGATGCTATATATCATGTATTTTGCTTGCATTAGAATACTAACAAAGCAAACTATTTGTGCATATGTCAATAATATAACTTTTATCCCAGAGTTTTTCCTTCCCGAATACATTCAAGCTGGACACCTTGATGGTGGACATTCCTTCCCCTTTTTTCCCAGTTATCTTTCAAGGTTTTAAGTGAGAGCTCCATTCGCACATGGTACTCCCAGTTCTCCGGACTCAAACTGGATTCTTCTTTGTGTGTGTGTGTGTGTGTGTGTGTGTGTGTGTGTAATATATATATATATATATATATATATATATATATATATATAATATATGGGCTTACTGTACCTCAGCCTGCAGGCTGAGAGAGTTTCTCAGCCTGCGGGACGTGGCTGAATATAGGCCACACATCGGTCGCAGAGTGTGGGCGCAAAAAAAAATCAAAAAATCCCGCCTAAACAATCGTGAATCAAAATGACAAAAATACCCTTTTAATGACGACTGCGACTTCTAGCATTGAAAAGTAAAAAAATATTCCATGGTCGCAGACTTAATACAGAATAAAGAATACCAGACAAAATGCTATCGTATAGCAATGCGACCTCCTTCGATACTGCGACCAAATTCGCAATCTTCTTTCTCATGCCTTATGTAAAAGAAGTAATTAATATTATATCTACCGTGATACAACACCAGTCTAGAAAAAAAGAGATGCACTAATGTTAATCTCGAGAAAGGAAAGATGTGCACCATACGTAATCTAAAGATATAGCCAAACAATTCTATAAAAAGTTAATTTGTACTTCGGATTCTCCCGCAATAAATCTTCAATTAAATATAATTTTTTTTTACCACTTCTTACCATACTCAACCATCACCTCTAACAATTATTATTACTATTCATGTTCTTCCACAATATTCACCTTTATATAATGCTTGTTACTAGTATATTATCTCATACCTAAAAAACTATATTTTTGCTCTTCCTTTTCAATTTGATTTCAAAAATTCCAAAAAAAAAATTCATTCTTGAATCATGTCTTCCCCTCTTCTTACTCTGAACACTTAGATTTCAACTTCAATCGTTCCCCCACCGTCCTTTGTTTTCAGGATATTCTAGTGAATCTGATACCAGTCTGGACTTCACTCCTTTTGACTATCTCACTACATCAAATAATGTATTAACTGATCCTCCTATTCATGATGATAATGAAGTTTCATGTGGGTTAGTGAAGAAGACATTATTCCTCTGCCACTTGACGGAGACATGCTTGATGAAAGCATGTCCTCTGATGCTGTAGGCTCGCTTCCTAGCAACGGGTCAGACGAAGAGCTTGATAGAGACGATCCATTCTAGGAGTTCATCGGTGAAACAAAAAAACCTCAAAAACAGCAAGATGATGAGGAAATAAGTGATGAAGAGGAAGAGCAGAAGAATGAAGACGATGAATCTACTTATGATGGTGATAATGACGAGGATTAGGATTTCCTGATCTTCTGATATTCAATTATATTTTGTCTTCTCTTAAAAGCTTTTAATTCTATTTTTTTGTAAGGTCTCTTTCTCACTATATTAACTTATAAGCTCTTTTAATTACATATCCAAACTGCGACTGCTGCTCTTAAACACTGCGACCTTAGTCGCAATCCTACTACGGATGCAATTTATGGTCGCAGTTAATCATTTCTCAGTTCCCAATGCGACTTTGGTCGCAATAATGTACTGTTTTGGAGTTCAAAGTAATTTAAAGTTATAGTGTATTAACTTTTAAACTGTTTTGGATAACTGAACAGTCACCTAGGAAGTATACAATTTTTGGGAAAAGATAGAAAATATATTTGGGAGATATTCACGTGGTCCGAGAGCTTAAACCTTTTGGAATTCCGGGATTAAAAATATATAAAGGGTCATGAGCAAAGGATTAAAACATACCATCGTCTTCACCGAAGAAGCCAATACATTCAAACAATGTCTTCACCATCACCACCGTCTTCACCGAAAAGAAGCCAATCATCAAATGATGATTTTATGTTTAGTTCTGAAACAATGTCTCGCTACGGGTCAGAATCTGAGCTTGATACAGACGACCCTTTCTGGGAGTTCATTGATGAACCAAAACACAAACATGAAGAGGAAGAAAGCGACGATGAGACTGTACCTGAAGAGGAGGAAGAGACAGAAGACGAAAGCATGACTCTTGACGACGAATCTGATTACGATGGTGATGACGACGATTAGAAGTTAAAAAATTGTATTTTGTTTTTCTTTTTAAATATATATAAATCTGTTTTCTAAAGTTAATTGTGTGAATTACATTTTTTACTACTATGTATTGGTTGAAATACTGCGACCATGGACGCAGACTTAATAAATACACTGCGACCTTGGTCGCAGTTGCTGGATTTTAGTCTTAATCAACAACAACATGCTGCCTTGGTCGCAGTTTCTGACCGTAGTCTTAATAAAATAAACTGCGACCTTGATCGCAGTTGTTGGTGTTTAGTCTTAATAAAATACACAGCGACCTTGGTCGCAGTTGCTGGTCTTTACTCTTACTCCAAAACAGTACATCACTGCGACCTTGGTCGCAGTTGGTGGTCTTTATAAATAATCAACACTGCGACCTTGGTCGCAGTTGATGACCGCAGTCTTAAAAAAATAATCTGCAATCTTGGTCGCAGTTGCTGGTCTTTAGTCTTAATCAACAACAACACTGCGACGAGGTGACACGTCACCGCAGCAGTTGCTTAGTCGCAGTTTTTGGTCGCAAAGTCGCCCCTGGTCGCAGTTCTTTCTGTTTGCACTGATAGTCTTATGCGACCTTGGTCGCAGTGTCGTCTCTGGTCCAAGTTGTTTTGTTTGCAATGCATGACTGCGACCAAAAGGTTGTAGTTTATTAAAAACAAATATGCTTTTTATTTATGTCCACGCATTTATCTCCAGGCATGTGAAAATGATACAAAACGATCTCTTATACAATAAGATTGAGTGTTACAATATAGCAGTACAAAGAGAACTAAACATCAAAAAGAGCCATTGTTGACTAAGAGCAGTGGTGTTATTGAGGTCTTTTTATTTATGTCCAGGCATTTATCTCCAGGCATGTGAAAATGATACAAAAATGATCTCTTATACAATAAGATTGAGTGTTACAATATAGCAGTACAAAGAAGATTAAACAACAAAAGAGCCCTTGTTGAATAAGAGCAGTGGTGTTATTGAGGTCCCCGTGTATTAAAAAACTGTGGACGTCGAGGACCATGACTTCTTCCCTTGTGGACGAACATCGATCAAGTTCACCGGCCAAAATATACTCCCAGAGGCCCAGCGAACCTGAAAAAGGACAATCAAGCTCTGGGTCATCTTCGTGCATAGGGTCATCTTCATCCATGGAGGCAGGCCCCTGTTAGAGACTCTGAAGAAGGCGGAAATTCTCAGAGCAATTGCTCTCAAATGAAAACAGTCTAATTATGGGCTGTTAAAGGGAGAGTGTGAGCCCTATTTATAGCCAGCCCATAATAACCATAATTAATGGTTCATTAATCAGAACCGTCGGCCTTAATAGTCTCAATGAAGAGCCGACGCGTGGACAACAGCTTCGGGAAACAACGAATGGTGCGGGTTCGTCAATGTAGACTTGACGTTAAAAAGATCTCATAAATCTTTATGACAGGTCGCGTCTCACGGAGTGACTCCAAGTCGCATCAGACAACAGACAACTTTAAGGTCGCAGTTGCTGGCGGCAGTCTTAAACCAAAACAGCAGTGTCGACCTTGGTCGCTATGCATCTTAATCTAAAGGAAAACACTTAACGTACTGCGACCAAAGTCGCAGTCCATGTAATGCAACCTTAAATTGTAGTTGCTGGCCATCTTTATCAATAACAACACTGCGACCTTGGTCGCATTTAACCATGTACACTGCGACCAAAGTCTTTGACTAAGGTCGCAGTTTAAATGTACAATGCGACCAAAGACTGACTACATTATATATAAAAAAAATAAACTATAAAGTAGAATTTTATCGCAGGCTGAAAACATTGATCTGAAAAGATTTTATATTTTCAAAAAAAATTTATCCCAGGCTGAAAAGGAGAAACTAGATCTTACAAAAAGAGGTAAAGAATAAAGGCGAAAAGTAATTTATATCCTATAAAGAGCGGCAAAATAAAAGGGGGGAAAAATAATAATAAACAATAAGGAAAAGTTATCATAAGGGGTATTTGGTAATTTAACTTCTCCCTAAAAGCGGGCCGCAAGTCAGTGAGGTGACAAATCGAGCCACGTCACCGCAGGCTGAGAGAGTACTCTCAGCCCACGGGCTGATATACATTTTTCTATATATATATATATATATATATATATATATATATATATATATATATATATCAAGAAAGCTCTCAGACAGTGTTTCCCTTGTCCTGCCGTTTAATTGCTTACCTTTTCAACTGGAACAGCTTTATGCGCTGTGATTCAAGATGCTACCTTAATATTAGAGGACTGCCTCTGCAGGTTTCAACAAAACTTGCTGTCCTTTAAACAATGAGAGTGAATTTCAAAATCTTTATAATCAATTCAGCCGTGGTTCCTCTTGGCAAGGAATCTAACAGGAATCATTTAGAAAACCCTTTCAAGCAGCATTTATGTTTTTAATTTTAGATATTGAACTGCTTGTTTAAGTTCTGTGTTACCATCTTCCAAAGTGATACAGGAACCAAAGTTCTGGTGGACATGATCACTACTTTACAGTTCAGTTGACCATAGTAATTCAGATATTTCATGCTGTGGTTGCAGGGTTGCAGATTTGGCCTGAATTTATATCATATATAACTTGGTACAGTTTCTAAACGTTTCCAACTTTCTAAAACCTGATCAAAACGCCTGAACAGCTTTAAACAAACTGGTTCCTTCTGTCCTCTGGCCTAACAGAAGTAACATCCAAACTAACCAGCATGCATTACTGAATAGTGGACCTACATGGAAGTAGCATGTTGTTCCACATCGCAGTATCCACAACCGCATGATAATGCAACACCAACCACAGATAACCAGCTTGCTATCTAATCGGTATTTTGACCCTTTTATTTGTTATTCATATCCAGTGTATTTTCACTAAAATTGTATACAATAACATTGTTTAGTAGTTAAGCACTATAGTATTTTATTTGAAGATTGCACTTCACTTTTGTCAATTTATTTTCTTCCCTGTAAAATCTCAAACCGCCAACCACCCATTTTTAAAGATTCAAGAAGTTATATTCTGGGTTTGAACCTGAATCTCAAAATCAGGAGTTGCAGCATGGATACACAAGTTTTTTTTTATTTTTATTCTTTTATTTATTTATTTTTAACATGTGAATGCATATCTTGTAGGCACAACTTCCTACATAGGTTGAAATGTGAGATTTTATTGGCTGATGACACTTGTTTGTTGTTGCTGGAATTTAAAACTACTGTGAACAAATCCCCGAAACGGGACCTGGGCCGAAATGGAGCATGAGATAAAGTAGAAACACTGAAAGAATTTGGCCTTTATCACCAAATCTCTTATTACTTGTCACTCGAAAGAGAATCTATTTAAGGAGAGATTACTCTGTAAAGAACAAGCATGCCTACTGTGTTTGTGGGTATGCTAAGAGCCAGAAAATGACCAACCTTTGGCGATAAATGGTTTCCTTAGCTTTTCCGTGAGCTGCTTTCATTTGCATGTTGTAGAACTGACCCTTCCTGCTCAATTCTCTTGCAAGGGACCCATTGCCAATCAGATAAGCTTGTCTTGCCTGCCAGAAACCAAGAAAGGTGGCATACAAGTTTACACAATAAGCACACCCACCAGTGAATATTAATAATGCCCTATATAATATTCAAACTGCCTGTCCCTTCAGACTTCACAGATCAATTTTTATTTAAAAATTTGAACTACTTTAAGAACACTGCTATTCAAGCTAAAGCATCAAATATATCAACAGAAGTGGGCAAAATGTTGGCAAACTACTCGACAATGATTAATATGAAGTAGACAGACACTACGTTCTTTTGTTCATATTTTCTCAATCACATTAATCACCATGTTTCATTTACGCAATTTTCTTCCTGCCTCTCTACAGAGATAAAATATTGAGTATCAGAAATACATGTAATCCAGATTGTGTGATATATCAACAACTAAAGAAACAGGTGATGACACATTTAAAATACTTGGGAGTAGTGTTTTAAAGATTAAAACATGATATAAAAGAAAAGGTGTTTTCTTCGAATACTCAACAATGAAGGTCTCCACAAGATAGATAAAAAAAAAATACTTAAGCCTCAGAAATACATTTAATCAGATCAGGTGATCTATTAAAAGCTAAAGCAACAGGTAACTGTTAATCGAATATTTCCTACTGAACTATAAATGTAGGCTGCCTATTTCTGAATTTCTTAACCATGCAAATCTGCCATTGCATAAGAATTGTAATTACATCCATCAGATCTACAAGAAGATTTAGAAGTGCACCATGCACTGTCATATAATTTTCATTATTGAAAACTTGCAACCTGGTTTATTTAAAATATCCACAGAAGTCGGTACCTATAATTGTTCAGTACCTGTTCAAAGCATGCATTCCGAAGGCGTGCAAAATCCCGAGCATCCTCCCTCAAATCCGAATACATATTTGCTGTCATGTCACCATCGGGAGACAAATAGATGTTCAGGAAATTAATAGCCCATATTCAAGGTATAAGATGACATTAAAATGCACAGCAAAATAACTGGAGCATTACCCACTGCGTCCCCAGTCTCAAGCCAAACAGGAGTTGCCCGACCTGCAGCAGACCTTCGGACTTTATCTTCATAGGTCAATTTACTGTTAACATTATATGAGCTGTTTAAAAGTTGTGAGCTTCTACTCGAACCAACACTGCCATCTGCAGAACTGCTCCTCTCATAGCTCCGATGAGCAGACTCTTGTGAAGCAAGTTTACGAACAGTTGATGCAAAATCAGTTACCCCTCTAGACATATTGGAAGGGGATCTATATATATTAGAAGTATCTTCTCCATTGAACTTTGATATCCCATTGGTACTCTCTGCTGGAGTAAGTGCAGGAAAGTCCAGCATGCTAAAGCTTGGAGCTTCTGACGATTTTGACTTTGTATTCTGGCTGAAACTAGCATCAACCTGAAGCTGCAATTACAAGTTGAATTAAGTTATATGAAATTCCAGGTACAACCCTCCAGCAAATTATCAAAGATACTCTCTTCTATTGACATAATATGATACAACAACAATATGCAGCTACTACTAAGTAAATGGCAGAGAACTGTCCGCAAATTTTGTAATATCACAATTAGCCAGATATTTCAAATCCTTCTGACAAGAAAATTGCAATCATATCCACTATACGTATAGCTTATTATCCACAGTGTTTGAAGAATGCCAAATGCCAAAAATTGAAAGAAGACAAACTCTCTCCTGCTCTTTAAAATGAAGGAGATCATCCAACTAATATGTGACTACAGCTCCAAGTGCCAACATGCAGACCTCTGTTTCAGATTAAGTTATTGTTCCTACCTGCATGCATCTAGGCTTTTTGGCAAGACCAACAGTTTCATTGGCCAAGAACCTCGCTGTCATTCATAAAGGGTAGACATTTAGTTTACAATGTCTTAAAGATGTATGCCCACAGGCCTTTCTCCCAGAAAAAAAAAAGTGGGGGAATTAAAGAAAAAAGTGTTGACAGTGAATCATAGGAGGAGATTCAAATGGAGGAGCAAGTAGACACTAGAGGACAGGAAAACCAGAGATGAGCTCAATTAAGTAAGAGTTTTGGATATTTTAGTCAGGAAATGAAAAAAAATCATATTTTTTCAAAGGGCAAAACTCAATAGCACACATGAACTTTCTTGTGCATAGCTAACTAAGTAATTATCGTCTAGAGTTATTATCCAATGAGTTGAACAATTTGAACTGATTATACCAAAAAACCATAGCTGGATTAGGATAGGCATAAAAATGCAGTTCTTTGTGCAAGCAAATCTTAAATATTTAGGGGCCCAGAAAATTTTGGCATTGAAAGTTTCGGCCTGCAGAGGACTGCCAGAATCCCAAAATTACTGGTATGAACTAAATTCAACTCTGTAAGATCTGGGAATTTTGCAATTAGTTCAAAATAGAAGGTATATCTTCAGTTTGGTGACTACAACATTGGTTTCCGCATCCCGTTAACTCCGCTATTGATATTTCACAACTAAATGCTTATTACATCATTAGCACTTGTAATGTCATAACTAAGAAAAGCTAGAATATAGGCAAAAGAAAGTGATCTGGCAAACAAAAACCTAAGATGGATAATGTACCCTAACTTTCATCAGAATTTAGTAAACTCCAATGAATCCTTTGTTGCAAAATTAAATTTCCAGAGTGCAGCTACTTCCTATCCGGTCGAGGCTGTATAGCCTGCCTCGGGCAGGCCAGCCTTGCCATTGGTGCTCACAAAAGTATTTTACCATCATCCTTGTTTTTGTACAAGTTTTTACAGTTACAAAAATTCTTCTGTGATGATATGAACATTTACAATCAATGACGAAGCTCAAGCATTTTATGGCAAGATATTCATTCTTCTTGTAGTTACTATTATAAAATTTGATGTTCCAAGTCTTCAACAAATCAACATCAACTCAAAGTTTCTTATTAATCAGTGCGACGAAAATAATTTATGATGCATTCAACTTCTTCCACAAGTACGGAGAAAGATTGAATTACAATGAGAAACAGCAAGTAAAGTTAAACACCTCGAGCCTTGTCACTGGGCAAGATGCCAAATTGTTATAATTTTGCTCGATGAAACAAAATTGAATGTTGTCTACACATGGCACTACGGTCAATTCAGCAAGTACACTAAATGCTACATAGTTACATTTAATATTAATGCCTTAATATTTGTATTTCTTGAGTCACTAATAACACCTTTATAAAGAAGCTACAACCAGATATTTTCCTACAGAAGTGATCCCCAGTTCACAGTTTTAAGTAGTTAATGTCCTCGCGCCATAAAATGTTCCTCTTAGAACCTTGAGTAAAGGTAAGATTCAGCTATCTTACATGTCAACAAGATTTTCCGCAATCCCCACTTCTTGTAAGTCAAGAGTCAAAAGCTCGTCTTCTGTCAGGGTTTCACAAGTAACGATAACAATAGAAGGACGCTTTGAGCTCAAAGCCACCTTCGGAGATGAAATTGATTGATTAATTGGAGTTGTTCTAATAACCTATAAGATATTAAAACTCCTGGATCTGACATGTACTTGTCTCTTCAGTTAACGCTGTAACTAGTTAAATTAGTATAATCATACCTCTAGTTGAGTGAGGATCTCAATAGTCAAGTTCAAATCACAACCATTTGCATAATAAACATCTGCAAGGCTATCGGCAGCAAAACCAGGAAATTGGGATGCCAAAAGATCCACATGGCTCATGGCAGCATCTTCTAAAACAGTGTGCTCACTTAAGGAATCATTTAGCAAACCAGCACTAGGATCACCATTGTAATACTGCACATCTCTTCCGCTTGTAAGCTGCTGCCCACCACTTATAAGCCTTTTGTCCCATTCAGAAGCAGTCAATGTCATGAATGCACTTGATGGTTGATCTCCCACAAAAGTAGAGCCTAAATATCCACTTTCTCACTGAAGTTGATACTGCCAAGATCACGTGGAGATATGTCCTGCTCCGTACCAAATAATTGGCTGTTTCCTGATGTAACGAGCCTGGAAGTTTCGGCGGCGTCATACAATGACAAATTGGCAAGTGATAGCTGTCCGGGTGTGTGCAACTCGTCTTCTCCCATATTCTTGAAGTCAGGAGTTATGTCATCTGGAAGTTGGTCCCGCCAATACTGCTGTGCCTCATCATCAGATTTATTTGAAACATTGGATTCTAACCTATCAAGAACTGATTTTGCAGAAGGACCTGGAACATCTGACCTGGTAAAATCTGAACTCTTTGTGTTCCCAAGGGGAGCTCTAAATCCTGAAGGAATGAATTCTGCCGCATTGGGGTTTAGTGATGTAACTTTGTTTGTTGAATTCAACTTTATATCCTTGTTATTCAAGAGCCCACTGTTGGACAACTCATTTTCTGCTGACAAATATATCGACACTTAAAAAAGAAGATAATTTCAAGTAACAGTTTATCCCAACCCTGCAAAAACTTTGCAGTGTGAGAAATAAACAGAGGATAACTTGAGCATGAATTCAGCAATCAGATTATAGTCATTCTATGAACATGAAAATGCCCATACAAACATTCAAGTTTCAGGGCCAGCAGAGTGTGAGCTTTATTCATCACCACAACAGGTAGTACATAACTAATATGTCATGTAAACTAAAGATATGTTTACACATGAAAGCACATGCATCATTCAACAATTTACTTGGAGAAACACAAACTAAGAAAAAGATTATTTAAACCTATGTCAAATGCTCGAGGAATTCCCAAAAGTTCCACTAACAATACAATCCACTCCATATCTAACCCTACTAATTGTGCCAACGTTAGAGAGCAGCCTCTCAAGTAAGGGGTAATATCACTGTCAAAAATCCTTAATCATCATCCAACGTCAATCAGTAGCTAGGCATCAGAGGTTTTAGTCTGGGTGAAACATCCCCAGCTCCATTACCTATCCTTATCAAGAGACCAAGCCCAAGCAGTTTCAGCAAATACAAGATGTTCCCAGCTCCAACGCAAAATCCAAGCTCTACCTGAAGCCATTTATTCGGCTTGCTGCTTTGCCAACAACTATTTGTGCAGGACTGATTCCTATATTAACTTGCAATCATGTTGGCAACTACAATCTTTTGTACAATCCTTAAATCAGAGTTCATAACAAGTACAAGGTTTAAGATAAATTTATAACTGTCTTAAAACACAACACACACACACACACAGAGTAGTTTTCAGGAGATCAATTTTCGCACATATGTGCGAAATTGATCTCAGCCATTTGTTCATATAAGGGGCATTTGCATCTCAGTCGCGTGTTCGTTTTTCGGGGGCATGCGCAAAAAACGTTGTGAGGCCTGCTCACCATGAGAAATAAATGGGCAAGGGGAGAGAAAATACCCCCATTTTTCTATCTCACTCATTCCTCTCACTCTCGCCTGAACCCTCGTCGCGCTCATCGGGCCCGATCTCGATCCCAACCACCCTCTACAGCTCTCCACCGCCTGCTACATCTCTCTGTACTAGATCTCGTTGATCAAGACTCGAGTTATCTCCGCCACTCACCGAGCCCGATCTCGAGCTCCACAGCCCTCCGGAGGTTGCCGTCGCACTCTACAACTCGACACCACCCTTTAGAGGTCTCTCTCTGTATCAAATCTCATTGATCGAGGATCGGTCCCTTTTTGCCAAAACCCTCGCCGCTGATCGACCTTCCTCTTTCCCCTCTCTGCCTCGAGACCAGATCTATCTCTCCCCTTTATGGACCAGATCTCGTAGATCTGGGGAGAGATCGAGGCTCGGTCCATTTTCGCGTGAACCCTCACCGCGCCACACTGCCGATTTGGATCTCCCTCACTGCCGATCTGGATCAACGAGATCTGGTACAAAGAGAGCCTTTTAGAGGGCGGTGGGCGAGCCATAGAGGGTGGTGGTGACCTTCAGAGGGCGGCGAAGCTCAAGATCAGGCCCAGTGAGGGTGGCGATATCTCGAGCCTCGATCAGCAAGATCTGATACAGATACAGATGCAAAAGGCGATGGCAAGCTCTAGAGGACGACAGGACTCGACATTGGGCCCGGCGAGCGACAGGGAGGGCTCAAGCGAGAGTGAGAGAGGAATGAGAGAGACCGAGGGAGAGAGAGAAATGGGGAGCCCTTTCTCTCCCCCGCCCATTTATTTCTCTGTATCGGCAGGCCCTACGCATTTTTTTCACATATCTCTCAAATAAACATACGACTGAGATGCAAATGCCCCTTAAATGAACAAAGGTTGAGATTAATTTTCGCACAGATGTGCGAAAATTTCTCACGCGAAGGCTACTATATATATATGTGTGTGTGTGTGTGTGTGTGTGTTTTCTTCCCCTTTCAATTTTTATTTGGAATACCGGAAGGGTCGATATTCCTTTTTCTTTTTACCGTCCTATCTCATCTTTTTCAAACGGAATTAGAGGAATGTCTGATTAGAATTTTAACTGTTGTATCTTTATTCTTATCTTATACGTTTCTTAAAACCGATCCACTATACTGTAATATAATTAACATAATTTGTTCTAACTATTCCATTCTCAAAAATATTATTATGGTAAAAGAAATTTCTATTCTATTTATATTTATAAATGTTATATAATAGTGTAAAATAAAATTTCTAAATATGAAAATAATGAAACGTATATTATCTATAATGATAATGTATTAAGAATCAAAATACTAATTAGTCAGATATTTCCATTATTAATTCAATTAATATTATTAGAATAGAATTTAGTCATATTTATTGCAGTTATATAATATGTTATACATATTATATTATAAAATAATTTCTATTATATAATTTCTAATTAGTTATATTATTTATAGCTATAGCTATAGAAAAATTGTGAACTATAATGATAATATATATAGTTCACATATTAAATTCATAGCTAATAGTTAAGATCTGGTAGTTTCTTGAATTCCTATACATTATTTATGTTTCTGTTATAAGAAGATTAACAGAATTTCCAACTGTGAGTATACATCTGGTACCTTGACAACGACAAATGTGTGATCTGTAGAGACATGCAGGTTAACCATATAACATTTGTCCCATGCTTTCTGCAGTTGCTTGTGTACTTCAGTTTCAGCTCATTGGATGGGTAACTATATGTTCTATTCAGGATTGCAGATTTTGTGATCTAAAATGCTCAGCTAAGGATTTCTATTCACAGCGGTGACAGCACAAAACTTGGCCAGAGAAAAAGAACTATTTTTTCGCAAGCTAACATTCGAAAGAAATTCTGATCACAAAGAACCATGCAACTGCAACATTTTATAGAAGTTCATTTCAAGGAATCCTCCTTTAACTGCAATTTTAGGGTTTAGAGAGTGGACTTACCAGCATCAAGCTTCAAAAAATACGCCCACACTTCAACATGTTATTCTAAGAAACTTATTTTAAACACTCTTCTCCGCTCCGCCTTATCATTGACATCCTTTCCTTATATAGCATGTCTTAATTCCTTATATAGTATGTCTTAATGATAGAAAACATTGAAAAGAGATCTTAAACCACTTTCCTTGACTAACTATGCTGGGACAACGCTCACCAACAACCGATATATAAGTTTATACCAAATAATTGCAAAACTTCCAAGCCCCTAAAAAAGAAAAACAAATAGATAACAACAAATTCTATCGCCAGAAGTCATGGGAGTAATGGTTATAAATTCTATCAATTCACCACTTACTTAATACCTTCCCACAAAAGAAACAAACCACAAAACATAACAGAACTTAAAACCCTAAGATTAACATAATCAAAGTCAGTCTGCAACATAAATCATAAAAAAGCAATCTTTTTTCACAGAACAGTAAAAAGAAAAAGATGAATCACCAAAGCAAACAAAAACCTCGGCTTCAATCATCAGATTCTGATCCAACCGTCACATTCCACGTGAATCTAACCGCACAAAAAAAAAAAAAACAGTAACCAGGTCAAAAAAGGATTAGAGCTAGAAATCTAAGAACAGAGGATTCGAGCCCGTACCCTTGCGAAGGTCGATGAACAGATAGATTGAAGGGAACCGATCCATAAAGGGAGCGAGAGAGAGATAAGAGGAAATCGAGGGAGAAGTCTGGAGAATCTTCAGCTGATTCCTATTCTTCTACTTGCGTCGGGTCCGATGCGGGAGAGAGACGAGAGATTTTAGAGTGAAATTATTAGGGTTTAAGAAGAGAGCGAGCTCCGAAACCTAATATTCGATCGGCGACGGCGGTCACAAAAAAGGGGCGAAAAGGACCTAACTTTGATCTCTCCGCTCGATTGGAAGCGGCTCTCAGCCCCCCGGCCTCTCTCCCCTATCTGTTGACCTCTCGCTTAAAAAAGGACTTCGAGTGGAGGATTTTTATTATTATTATTATTATTATTGTGTACTGTAAGCTACTAGTGTCCAACGGATGCAAACGGGTCGGGTTTGAGTCACCCCCGGGAACGAAGTTGACTTTGAGGAACGGGCCGGGCACGCGTCGTACTTGCGGCCTGTTTGTTTCGTTGCAAACGTCGCAAGTCGTAAGTCGTAAAATGAGAATGGAAAAAATGAACTGTAGCAGAGATGTAACGGTCCCAGTAATTTCTAATAATATCGGACTAATAAAATAATATTTCTTCGAAATTTCGACAGCACAAATTCCTTTAATTCCACAACATGAAATCTTTTTATCTTTTTCATTATATACATATCAATTTATAAATAAGTATTTCAAATTGAAATTTACTCAAACATTTATTCATTCAAATTATCAACTTCCAAAGGCTTAATCTAGTCAAAATTGAGTTTACTCACTTGCTTGATGAACGCCTATGTGAAGAACTCCACCTATTTTGCCCGCCGAACCAAGCCCTAAATTAATAAAATCTTAAATTAAACAATGATACAAAATATAACTTAATTTAAGAAAATTTCTAGGGTTTTACCTCCAATAATATTCTGTTTTTCCCAATTCTTATTCGAAGAGACCCAAATCCAACCGCGGACTTCCCGGAACTCACCCCGAAAAACCCCCCCTTCTCCTCCTTCGCGCGTCGCTGCCGCCTGGGCCGCGCGCTCGCTGCTGGGCCGCGCGCTCGCGGCCTCCTCTCTGCCGCGACGCCTGCTCGCGCGGCGCCGGCCGTGCGTGCCGATGCTGCGTGGCCGCCCTGGCCGCCGCCTCCTGCGGCGAGGCTAGGGTGGATGCTGAAGGGAGTGAGAGAGAGAGAGAGAAAGAGAGAAAGAGAGAAAGAGAGAGAGCCTGGAATCAAAGGAGAGAGGAAATCACATTATGTATGATTTAGGAATTATTCTTTCATAGTATGTGCATTATGTAAATTAATGTTTTATTAGCATATTGAAGAATTGAGTAACTTTCATCTTGATTTTGTAAGTTAAAGTAACACGGGGAAATGGTTTAGATTGCATATAATAGAGAACGGCACGAAGTCTTATGTGGTATGTGTATGTTTATACTGTTATTTTTGCTAGAGATTATAGATGCGCAATATCGGACTAGGTATTGTAGCGTGGAATAATAAGGAGGAATTATGTAAATACTATGTATGTACAAGATATGTAAAGCTTTGGTGTGGTGAGGCACTTTCTTTATAAAAAAGAATAAAATGGGTATATTAGGAGGTCTATATGTCTATATAAACGTTAACTCCTACAAGCGTATGGCTCACCTACTTTTCGTAATATATGTAATGTTTATGGGAAATTGTATGTTAAATGGAATGAGTTATATATTATTTTTATTCTTGGAGGAAGGGGCCGAGTAAGAACCGGCAGGAGAGGGAAGACGGTGAAATTTGCATTATGTATATGTATATATATTATTGGAGGAAGGGGCCGAGCGAGAACCGGTAGGAGGGGAAGACGGTGATAAACATATTATTAGTACTTATGTGTGTGTATATATTACTTGGAGGAAGGGGCCGAGCGAGAACCGGTAGGAGGGGGAAGACGGTGAAAATCATATTATGTGTATGCATATAATATATATATTATTTGGAGGAAGGGGCCGAGCGAGAGCCGGCAAAAGGAGGAAGACGGTGACAACTATATTATTTCTATTATGTGCTAAAGTGTGATAGTGATAAACTTTATTAAATTTTTCATGGTAGTTGAGACATCTATCTTAAAAATTTGGGTATGTAAGAGTACGGTGAGAATCAATTAATAAACTTCTGGACCAACTTAAAACCACTTGACATATGAAATTAGATTAGTAAATTTTAGATGGTTTACTCACTGAGCTTTCAAGCTCATGTCTTTATTCATTTTGTAAATTTCAGGTTTGGACAAGGGTAAGAAGCCAACGTAGGTTCTAAAATCTTATGGATATGGATTGATCGACCCCTCTCATGTCTTACTTGTGATCAATACCTACTTCATATTTTGTCTATTTTTGAAACTGCTTATTGTATCTATATGTGGGGACTTGATGTATGAAAGGGGATTTTGGGTGTTGTGAATGTAAATATAAACTCTATGTGTGGCCATTTGAACATGAACTTGACAAGTAATCTTAGTTGCATGTATGGAAGAACTTGGACATTATTATGGTAAGTACGATGCATTGTGGGAATGAAGGTTGTAATTCTTTTTGGTATATGATGGATGAATGCAAGGTTATGTAAGGAGATTTTCTTTTACTTATGTTGTATAAGTAGGCAATTTGTGCCGAAATGAGATATTGGTAGTGTTGGGTCCATTGTGGACATTTATTGTTGTGGTGTAGTTTGGCATGGTCTATATTTTAGGGGAGGTGCTGCCGAAATTTCGAAGAAATATTATTTTATTAGTCCGATATTATTAGAAATTACTGGGACCGTTACAAGAGAAAATATATTGTGTTTTTACGGTATTTGATTGATAAAGTGAAGTGTAAATGGAAGTATATTGTGTCTTACGGTGTTTGGTTGATAAAGTGAAAGTATAAATGGTAAAGTATATTGTGTTTTACGGTATTGATTGGTAATGTAAAAGTGTGAGTGGAAAAGTTGACCACAAAATTAACTGTAGCAGTGATTTAAATATTATAAATACTATTAAATTAAATATACTATTGCAAATTAATTATATTAATAAATTAGAGATAAAAAAATTAATAATCTTAATATTTTATTTATAACAATAATATTAAAAAAATATTAGTATAAATAGTAAAATATTATTAAAATATTAAATAAATAAATAATATAAAATTTTAAGAAAATCTAAAGAAACATTAATAAAATTTTAAGAATACTAATAAAATATAAATATTAAAAAATCTTTTAAAATAATAAAATATAGTTATAATATTATAATATTAAAAATACTTTAAAATTATTATAATATAAATTTTATTATAATATTAAAAAATCTTACAAAAATAATAAACTATAGTTATAATATTATAATATTAAAAATATTTGAAAATTATTATAATATAAATTTTATTATAATATTATTGTAATATTATAGAAATATAAAATTAACAAAGTAAAATATAATTATAATTTAATAATAAATTATCATTATAGTATTATTATACTGAATTATTATTACAATATTAACATAATAAAATATTAATATAATAATAAAATATATTATGATATTAATAAAATAATTTTTTTATATTAAAAAAATAATAAATATATAATAATTTTATATTAAAGTATAATATTGCTATATTAATAAAATATTAACTCTAAATAAATAATAAAAAATGGAATAAGTATTAATAAAATAATAAAGTATTAAATAAAATATTAAATAAAACATTAAATTAAATAGTAAAATATTAAATATTAAAACAATATTAAAAACAATAAAAACTTAAAGATTAAAAATATAAAATAATTAAATAATTAAATAAGAAATTGAACACTATTTAAAATATTAAATATTTAATAATATTAAGTTATATATTGATTATCAAGTAACTGTTTGAACTATAAGTGTACTACAAGTGAGAGTTACATGACCACAAAATTAACTGTAGCAACTTTAAGTGAGAAAATATGAGTGTAAAAGTGATATTTACATGACCACAAATTTAACTGTAGCAACTGCAAATGGGAAAAGAAGAGTTGCATTTTATAACTTATTTTTCAGCGAAACAAACAACGAAAAATAGAGAAGAAGTTTTACGACTTGCGTTTTGTGACGTTTTGCGGCGAAACAAACACGCCCTTTATCTTGACCCAAACGCGACCGGTGTTTATTAATTTTAGTTTAATTCTATGTGGGTTTTGATCTGGGCTGCAAATGAGGCTAACATGGGCTAACAAACGGTCTCAGGTCCACGCAAGACCAAGCTCGCAGATTGCAAGACAAGTTCGTATTAAAAGGAGGTCAAGTCCCTGCGCCACCGCTCCAGAAAAATAACGATTTTAGTTGTATCTTCTCTCTGTTTTGTGCTGTAAAAATTCTTGCAAATAGACTATTCGCATCTCGGTCAATGGAGAGGAGGGAAAGTGCAGACTCTACAAACAGAAGTCACCACTGAGTCAGCAAAGCTTACATTGTTGCAAGTAAAGATTTTGTGACTTGTTGTTTTGAAATCCTCACTCCGCCACTGTTTACTCGTATCTATATCTGTAGATCTAATGGAAATGTTTGAGCGAGTATTGATGTGTCGATCTTTTAATATAAGCATAACTTGCTTCTATTATAATTTGTGTTTGCTTTCACACTGATGATCATCTAATTTGGGACGTCTTGTGACGAACTGAGATTTGAGACAAACTAGATGGTCCAAAAACAATCTATGCTATATTAATAAAAGCGAGAGCATTTACATATGTGAGATTTTATCTTTTTTTTCTTTTTGTTTTTAATCGCACTACTAAATGCTCAACCTAATACGGAAATTCCATGCATAAAAGATGGCACGGTTGATTTCTTATAAATTATGCAAAAGAAAAAACATTAAAAAAAATAAATGTGAAATCGCTTACGCATTTTTTTTTAAAAACTACAAAAAATATTATATAAATTTCTATTTTACCGGAACTTGTATGCACGTGTAAGAGAAAACCAGTTCCTACAAATCACCGAGAAAACACGTTCAAAATCACGAGGGCGCAAGCGTGCACCCGTGTGAACGGTTACTAAGAGATCAGCATCCGGTCACCTCCATCCCACCTCACCTCTAACCAAAACATCAAATCTCAGAAACTAACAGAGGTGAGCAACGCATGAGCTCACCCAGCCAGGTGAGCTTAAGAGCCACCCCAACTGGCAGCCAAATCTTCAAAAAAGAGTTTTATGTTAAAAAAAATTCAAAAATTCTTTTTTAAAGATTGCCTATTAGAGTTGGGCAATCTCTAAAATATCTTTATCTCTAAAATAGAAGAGGTGAGGTGTTTAAAATAGAGATGGCCATTGGAGATGGTACAATTATTATCAATAATAATTGTATTTTTAACAAGCAAGTATACTATAAAACAAACACACGTTTTTCACGTTCCCTCAAACTGAGTCAAACACGGCAATTAAGTGAAGACAAACAAAAAAGATATGAGTCAGAGTATAAACAACTTAGAATACGGGTGGCTGCCCGATTCACTGGTGAGAGAAGAATCTAGAGAGCAGAATGTTCTAAAAATTATTATATAAATATGGTATCATTATGCTTTAGCGAGAAAAATATATAATTAGCATTATGCTGGAAATTTTATTACTAATAGAAAGATATTTAAATTTCAAAATGATTCCCTCCTGTTTTAAAGCGTAGAGGTGAAATTAAAATTGCTATCAACATCCTTGGGCTGCATTATCTAAACAGATATTAACTAAATGATAAGTTTTCATTCTTTCTATCACTTGAATACTTGTTTTACATCTCATTTTGTTTTGGACGGTTTCTCATTTATCTTTGAAAAATATTATTTTCTAAACTAAACTCACAATTTATTCTGTTGCTACAGAGCAATTTCTCAAAATGTGAGATATACTCGGATTAATTGATTAGCTAATAGCTAGTTATCTGTTTGATATACTCAGATTAACTGATTAGCTGATAGATTAATTGATTAGCTGATAGCTAGTTATCTGTTTGGTATTTTCTTAAAGATTCTTTAAACAATAATTGATTGATGATGTATCTGTTTGGTTGTCGTAATTGGCTGTAATTCGTAAGTTGTAATTGGTAAAGTTTTTACAGTTATTAATCGATTAGCTAATAGCTAGTTATCTGTTTGATATTTTCTAAAAGATCCTTTAAACAATAGTTGATTGATGATGGATCTGTTTGGTTGTAAATGAGTTACATAAGCATTTGGTTGGTAATATAAAATTGAAAGTGAGAAAGTGTATTGTGTTTTATGATATTTGGTTATTCGTAATGTGTAAGTCGTAAGTGAAAAGTTGACCACAAAATTAACTATTTGATGATTTAAAAAGTTTTAATATTGCAAATAAATATTAAAAATGCTAAATATTAAAAATGCTAAATATTAACATAAAAAAATAATACAAATTTGCATGACTACAAAATTAACTGTAAGTGAGCTGTAAGTGAGTGGTAGTTGACTTGCGTAAGTCTTTTACGAATTACGGTCCAAACAAACGCCGTAATTATAATTGTGTTATAAGTCATTTACGAATTTCGAACTTTTACGACTTTTAGACGAAAACAAACAACCCTGATATTTGCAAAGTCAGTTTTTGTTTAGATTTGTGATTTGCAAGGTAGAAAAAAAATGAGAAGGGATGAGTAGTGATTTCTCTTTGGTCACTAATATAACAAAAGAATAAAAGAATCTGCAGAATATTTTGCGAATGGCAGCTAAATAAGTATATACTAAATACATATATAAAGTCCATAAAGAAAATGTTTTTAAGGAGAGATGTTAAAAATAATAACATAGAGGTAAAATTTTGTGATAATATTCATAAATATTCTTTATTTTAAAATTTTGCAAAACTTCCACAAGGGAATTTTCGTCAATAAAAATGAAAAATAAAAGTTTAATCATGTATTATCCATCAATAAGCATAGAAAAGGAAGAAGAAAGAGGCGCAGCAAAACATAACAACTAAACATACCGAAATATAGCAATAATACTGCTGCAAATTTCCATGAATCCAATTCATTCAATTTGAAGTCTATACATCCAATAAAAAGACAATAATTAAATCCTAATATAAAGCAAAATACTAAACCGAATCAAAAATCCCATAATTCTAAATACTATTACTATAAACACATTTTATAATTCATCTAATTCATCAAATACCTCGCCGGGCATTTTGTCGCAAGGCTTATTCTTCGATTCACTAATTTCCTCCCTTCTCCTTCATCCAGCGATCGTCGAGAAGCAGCTCCCCGACCTCGCCAGCGACCGGCAGCGATCCTCGTCATCTTTCTCGCGCGGGCTCGCCGGGTTCGACCTCACCGCCCTCGGAGACTCCAGGGCCCGCCGGAGCAGCTGCCTCATCGCCGAGATCAGCTCCTCTGTCGAGTTCATCGGCGGCGGCGACGACATGAAGCTCTTCGAGAAGCTCATGTGGCGGTTGAGCGCTTCCTCGGTCGAGATCAGGCGCTTCGAGCGGTACATCTCGTCCTTCACCGCCTCGGAGCAGAGCCCGCAGATCCAGCGGCCGTGGTATCGCTCGCGAATCTTGGCGATGTAGCCGGGGGTGCACTCCTCGATCAGAGCGCAGCAGTCGCATTTGGCGCACTCGATCTCGACCTGCTCGTTGACGGTGATCTTCGATTCGAGCGTCGTCTTTTCGAGCGAGTCCGTGCTTCGAACTTTGGCCGACATTTTCGAGTTCTTCAATGGAAAAACGGAAACTCAATCAGAATCAAAATAAAACAGGCGAGAGAAGACAAAAGACTACAGATTTAAAAACTATTTATAAAAAATCAAGGAAAAAGAAAGTTAGATATAAACTTTTTCTCTGTTCTTGATGGAAGGCCTCTTCTTTCTTTGTCAAGAACAGATAAAACGCGAATGAAACAGAAAAGGGACACTGGATAATTTCAAATTTATCCGACTTTTATCAAAACTCAAAGATATCATTTTTCATCCAGAAAACTCTTATCAAAAAGTTCTAGAGTCACCAAGAAATATAAATGAAAAAAGAGCTCTACCGTTTTCAAAAACTTTATCTTCGTTCTCTCAGATTCCTTCGAAATCGAGAGTCGATACTGATCCGTAACCGTTCTAATTTCGGACAGCGAACTGATAGAGAATCGAATCGAATCCGCGACGATTCAGCTACCGCTCCTTCTCCCAGACGATCGCAGTGTCTCTCGCTTCCTCTTCGACCGCCGTCGCCTTCTCCGTCCTCTTCGTCGTCTCCGCAAGCTCGACCAGAGACATCTCAAGATGGAAGCTCCCCCAGCCCTCGCTCTGGCTCTCTCTCTCGAGATCGATCGAAGCTAATATTAACAGAATTAAACCCTATATTTTCGATTCTTCAAAAAAGAAAAATATAGGGGTCTCTCTCTCTCTCTCTCTCTCTCTGTGTGTGGTCTTCTTCAGATGGGTTTGTTTTTTGTTTTTTTTTGAGTAAACTTCTTCAGAGGGTTTTGTTGCGAAGAAAGGGGGAGGGAGCGAACAAAGAAGGAAAGAAGCAATTTATTCCCTTTTCGTGGGCCGCGCGCGCTCAAATGTTGGGAAGCATCTGCGGGGCCCACTGACAGCCGTGGGAATGGGGCCACGTCAGCGTTGCAGGGCTGGAGGTACGAATGGGGATTCTGCCAGCTGTCATCCACAAGTTGTGATCCGGAATAAGTATTTGCACCGAGGTTGGGTACACCCAGAGCTAGAGAAATGTTTTCATTTTTAATTTTCTGGCGCGGGTTACGATTCGTGGTCCACTTTTTTTGTGGTTTTAGTGCCGTGTAGGATTTGGCCACATGGCTGTTGGTGGTTCCTTGCGGGTTATCCAGGTCATGAGGCGGCTTCGTTTGCCCAAACTGCTGGAGCTTTTTGGTCTAAGAAACTTTGACTCAATCATATGAGACTCAAATGTGACCATCTTCAATTTAGCGCTATTGTAACACAATGGTAAACCTTTTTCCCGAGGACTTTTATGTTGGTATGCGGGGGCCCGTTTGGTTAAGGAAGTAAGTGAGGAAGTGAAGAAGTGAGAAAGTGGTGATATTTCCCTTTAGAAATGATATTTGGTTAGTAAGTTTTTCGGTGTTTGAATGTTATTGAAAAGTGCAGCTTAAAAAATATTATGTCTTTTCTGGTATTTGAATAGTAATGTGGAAGTGGAAGTGGAAAAGTTGACCACAAAGTTGACCGCAAAATAATATTAAAATAAAAAATTAATTAAGAAAAATAAAAATGAACTGTAATTAGAATGCAATTGAGATTTACATTATAAAAAAATTAACTGTTTTGTGTTACAACTTATTACAAATGAGATTTATATGACCAAAAATTAACTTTAACACTCTGGAAGCGAGGAAATGATTGTGTAAAAGAGAAAAAAGAAAAAGAAAAAGGGTTTTCTTATTTTTCTTTTCCGATATTTGAATAGATAAGAAAGTGAGCAATTATACTTCCCTATTTCCTTACTTCCACTCACTTCCTTGCAACCAAACACCCAAACCAATCAACTTTCCAGATTCTTTGATAAATGTCTTGTCTTTTATTGTTTGCCCTTGGCTAAAGTATCAATATGAGTAACCTTTTATGCTATTCTTAGGATTTGACGTCATCGAAGGACTAGAAATTTTGGGCTGAGGATGAAGGTGGGCCCCACCGGCGGGGCCCACCACGCGATGGGCCCATCCAAAACCAACGGGAGCAAAAAATTTCTCCTTATTAAACATCACACAAAATTTAGTAGATTTTTGCAGCAAATTCTATAGGAGCACACGGGGGAGACCATCTCTCACGTTGCTACCTTCTTCATTTGTTAATTTTTTTTTCCCAACTAAGCAAATCAATCATGCTCTAAAATATTGTTCAAAAATGTGCTTCAATAACAAAACATTCAAGTAATATATTTTGATCATACGCAACTGGAAGCCCAATGCACAAATAAGCACAATGAATTTGACTCGTTTTTAAATAGGACTTATCATGTGGTCTAAGCATAATCGAGAAGCAAATAACCATAGAAATTTCTATCATAACTTGAGAGAGAAATCAAGTGAGTATGAGTTATCCATTTTATTTTCAGATATTCAAAGGAGAAATGCTAATTCGACAAACAACTTGCAGACCAAGAATTTCTATCAGCCAGAGGAGAAGAAAAGAAAAAAATGTATTGCTACTGTTAACAGACATGTGGTTCATGATATTTGGACCTCATGTATATAGGCATGTGGTTCGTTGTATCTCGACTTTCTGTATATATACATGTGGTTCATTATATCTTAACGTGCGTAATTTCCTTGTTCTTCTCTCCACATGCCTATTTATTGACGTAATTGCTTTATAAAAATATATATAGAAATTTTTTCTTCTTGAAATTATCATGGTATCACAGCCCCTCAAAAAGATTTCCAATCTGATCGAAGTTCTCTCAGTGTTCTCGAGACTACGCTGGGTCGCGCTTGCATAGCACGTGTCTAACGTCAGGTCATTTCTTCATCTTCCGCTATTGTCGACCTTGACGACATCTCATTACAGCACTGCTCTCAGCTCCTTGCCCTCCAAAATCGCCCTCAGCCTTCATCCTCCAGCGCGGCAGGCTTCCTCCTTCGCGATCTCTCTAGCACAGTCTCTGTCACCGTGATCTTCCCTGCCTCTTCCACCACGAGCTCTACCCCTCGTCAAGCATCGCTGAACCCAACAACCCTTAGTCCAAGCCCAGCTACAGCACAAGCCTAGATCTATTTTGGGGTTGTTCTGTGCTGATCCTGTCTGTTAAACGCATTTGTCGCAAAATACACGTAGTTGAGTTCCTGTAAGCTCTTCTACCTCTGTCCTCGTTCATTTTGCATGCATCATCGGTCATCGCCTTTACCCTACGTGGCTTAGTCTACCCGCATATGTTCGCCGACATACTCGTCCTATACGCACGCGTCGCCCATCGTCGTCTCTGCTCTATGCAGCCGCTATGTCATCTCATTCTGATCTTGATCACCAATGCGTAGACCTCTCATCAGTTTTGTACAGTCTTGTCCAAACTCTCGATGTTTGATCCATCGTGAATTTGAGGGGGTGTTAACAGACATATGGTTCATTGTATGTAGAGCTCATGTATATAGACATGTGATTCATTGTATCTTGACCTTCTGTATATATACATGTGGGGCATTATATCTGTATGTGCATAATTTCCTTATTCTTTGCTCCTATGTCTATATATTGATGTAATTACTTTATGAATATATATATATATTTCTCCCAATTATCAGCTACTATGGTTTTTTTTTTTAATTTTAATTTTTACTTTTTTATTTTTGATTTTAAGAAGGAAGAAGCTACCACGTGTAAATTTGTATGTGGATCAGTATCGGTGCGGAATAGAAAAAGGAAGGGAAGAATATCCCCGCATATGGTCACATTTGAGTCACGACCCATTAGACAACGACAAGCATCCCACCGATACTTAGATGCCACGTCGCCCTGTAAGTTCGGAGCCTTTTAATCTTTGTTTGTTGAGAAATGCTGATTGATCTTCTTCTCTCCAAAATAACAATTAATCAAACGCCAGTTGGATTTTATCCTACGTGGCATTGTGCTTATTTGCACGTTATTGACAAAGATTGATAGAATGAATGTGAGCCAAAGGAGACTTGCCACCCACCGAGTCAAGCATAGATGAAACCAAACTGCATTTTTTTTTTCTGCTTTAAAAAAAGCTTAAACCAACAAAAATAGGGAAGCCACTTGGAGTTTGCAGTGAGAAATTGACACTTCGTGAGGATGGAAGTGAGGAAGTAAGGAAATACTAATAATTCTCTTTAAAACTTAGGAATTGATTAGTGAGTTTTCCGGTGTTTGGATGTTGTTGGAAAGTGTAGTTTGAAAAATGTTATGTCTTTTCCAGTATTTGGATAGTAATGTGAAAGTGAAAGTGAAAAAGTTGACGACAAACATGACTGCAAAAAATATTTAAATAAAAATTAATTAAGAAAAATAAGATCACAAAATTAACTGTTTTGAGTTACAACTTATTACAAATGAGATTTACATGACTACAAAATTAACTGTAACATCTTAGAAATGAGGAAGTGATTGTGTAAAAAGTAAAAAAGAAAAGAAAAAAGAGTTTTTCATTTTTCTTTTCCAGTATTCGAATAGATCGGAAAGTGAGCAATTATACTTCCTAATTTTTTTACTTCCGTCCGCTTCCTTGCAATCAAAAACGCCCTATATGAAAAACGTTGCATCTGAATCAGCCAAATTTCATTGCTCAAGAGAATCATCAAAAACAAAACTAAGAGAGAGCCACACACACACACATGCATGTGCACAATGTGCCCACAACTTCAAGTGATGGCAACACGACAGCAGCCACAACTTGCTGCACACACACAGCCACACAAAGAAGAGACAACTACAAGGAAACATGCCAATCAATCAAATCAAAGGATCACATAAATCCTACAACTTGAGCCACACCTGATCACTAATTTCTTAGTTCCAAACAAAGCAGAAGCCAGCGTACACTCAGAAGTCAAATATCCTCATTCATCATCTTGTCACCATTCGAGGTTCCAGCAAGGCCAAATGATATTAAAAAAATAAGCATTGATGTAGGTAAGATCTTTTACAGAGATAAGGGCCGTCTTTTTTTATCTGTGCTTATCTTATCGATAAGTTCAAGATGGTGGAAAGCAACGAGAAGAGCAGTACTCGGAGATGATGACAAAAGCCGTGTGACGCATGCTCAATGTTTGGTTCGATGAGATTGAAGTTGCATGTGCAATTGTTTTGGCTTTAGTAGCTGAGTAGTCAGATTGTTGCTGATGACTGGTGAGGCCGCAAATTACTTTGGACACATGCGCATCTCTGATCAAGCAAAAAGGTCATCTCTTGCAGTTCAATCTTTTCTCTCTCTCTCTCTCTCTCTCTTTTTTCTCCTTAAAATTTTGTTTCAGAGGAACTAGTAATAATTTTTTTTGAAACTTCAGAATTGGTTAGTAAGTTTTCTAGTTCTTGGATATTGTTGGGAAGCGTGATTTGGAAAATGTTATGTATTTTCCGGTAGTTGAATGGTAACGTGAAAGTAAAAGTGACCATAACGTTCACCGCAAAATAATATTAAAATAAAAACTAATTAAAAAAATAAAAATTAGATTGTAATTAGAATGCAAGTGAGATTTACATGATCACAAAATTAACTGTCTTGAGTTACACCTTATTACGAATGAGATTTGCATGACAACAAAATTAACTGTAGCATCTTAGAAGTGAGGAAGTGATTGTGTAAAAGGGAAAAGAGCCTTTTCCGGTGTTTAGATAGATAGAGAAGTGAGCAATTTCCCTTCCCCGTTTCCTTACTTCCACCCACTTCCTTGCAACCAAACATGGAAATATCGTCCATTTTATTACTGTCTATTTTATTAGCGAGTATATAATTAAACAAGTCACCTACATGAGTAGGTGTAAAAGTGGGAAATTTAGAAAGAGAGAGAGAGAGAGTGAAAAAGGAAAAAAAAAAAAACAGGTAGCCTAAAACTCAGTTATAAGTATAAAAAATTTTACCACTTATGACTTTTGGTCACTTATAGCAGCCAAATAGACTCTTAGAGTAGAGGTGAAATACAAGACTAGATGCACGGAGTGGATACAAATAATGTTATATCCATTATTTGTTTCTCTTAATGAATACATATCTGTATCATATTTTAAATCAATAGCCATGTTACCTGTGACATGAGTATGTATTCACATCCAAATATTTGTTAGATGCAAGGAATATCAATTCAAAAGCTATGGATGAGTTACATCCTATATTTTAATATCTTTTTACATGCAAATATTAAAACTATGTAAGATAGAATGAGCTTATCTTTTAAACCAATAATTATATATGTGCATTTGGACATGATTCAGATACATATTCAAATATGTCACAAATTTTACCACTACCACATCAATAGTTTAAATGGATCACGAGACATAGATATCTATAAATATCTGCATTATTGGTCACATTTCTTCTCTCTCCTAATTATTGAGATCTAACACCTTCAATGGGACACATATACGTAAACTTCTTCGCAGTCACAAGTTTACGTCCGTACACAAAATTGCATCAAATACATGCTGGGTCTGGAAAAAAGGAGCAGAATTCATGAACAAGAAAATAGGACACCAACAAAGCCAAAAAAGAGGAAGTCAATGTCTGGGACAAAACTAGCTTGTACAAAAATAATGAACATGATCATACTCCAACAGTTAATAAGAGGCCCATGTATCACTATCATGTTTTCACATTTTAAACAACCAATTATTGTTTCTTTATTTTGGCTCAGATGTCAGAGAATTGTCACATTTTTTCACCTTATTTTCCTTTTACAAGATGGGGAAAAAGGAATAAAAATAAAAATAAAAATAATAAAAAAGAAGAAGAATAGATGAAAGCTACTGTGGCAATGATTGATGGTGACAGAAATATACTCTACTTTTTGCTACATCGAGAACAAAAGAAAAAAAAGAAATAAATCTCCATTTGAAATGAGGTCCTTTGATTAGTTAAAAAATAAAAATGGTGAGAGAAATATACTCTACTTTTCGTTACATCAGGAAAAAAAGAAAAAAGGAAATAATCTCTATTTAAAATGTGGTCCTTTGATTAGTTAAAAAATAAAAATGGTGACAGAAATATACTCTACTTTTCGCTACATCAAGAAAAAAGGAAAAAAAAAAGAAATAATCTCTATTTAAAATGTGGTCCTTTGATCAGTTAAAAGAGAAAAAGAGGTAAAAAAAGTGGTCCTAAACTCCTGGGAATGGATGTTTCCACTCCAAAAAAATGAAGGCGGCACCCCAACAATTATCACAAGTGTGCTATTATTTTTTTGACATTTTCACTCATAATGAAAAATTCAAAATATCATTTTTTTTCCCCTCTTCCTCCTCCTCCTTCCTCCCCCTCCCCGAACTCCTCTCCCCCTTGTTGGAGGAGAGAAGATATTAAAGGAGTTGATGCCATGCCAAGTGCTGTAGAAGATTGCCAAAGTGCTGTCGAAGATCGCCACGGAAGTCGACGACGAAAGGCAAAGGGACAGCTACAGGAAATAGCAGCAGCAGTAGAAGTCAGGCGAGTCGGTCGACCGGCCCGGTCGACCGACGTGCACAGCATGCACAAGATTTTAGACGGTCGACCGAAAAGCTCTGTCTGCAGGAACCCAACTCTCTGTTGTTTTGGGTCGACCGACCGGTCGACCGTTAGAGGAAGTCGGTCGACCCGCCGGTCGACCGATAGTCGGGTCTGGGTGAAAATCTGCTGCACTGCAGATTTGGGTATTTAAGCCTAATGTTGTTTCTAGGGTTTAATGCCTGCGAAAAAGTATTAGCTTAGAGTTCTCTTGCATTCAAAGAGACTAAGAGCTATTGTAATCATCTTTCTAAATATAAAATCTCTCCATTGATTGCCCCGAGGACGTAGGCATTGAGGCCGAACCTCGTTAGATCTTGTGTTTGAGATTGTGTGATATTCTTCATGGTTGTGGTTGAGTTCTTTGTGCTTGGAGATCTTGGGATTCTCTATTGTTTGGTTGTTGTGATTGGATAGCGCGCACAACACCCCCCCTCCCCCGATCTCCCCCCGGGGAGGGGGGGTCGCCGGTGAAGGTGAGAGAGGAGCAAGAGGAGAAGAGAGTATTTTGACATTTTTAAAAAATATGGGAGGTGCTTTCATCAAGTTGGGTTGCCTTTAATATTAGGTCACTTTTTGGGTGGAAATATCCTCTCCAAAGACTCCACTAACTCAATCCTTTCAAATCTGAAGTTAGATTGTGTTGCACCTTTGCCATTTGTGCTAGATTCAATTTCAAAATAAATTTGTTACAGGCGTGGTGGCAATTGCAACACAGCTTCAGGTTTATGAATGCTGATTAGTCAATGAGATAGGTTTGAAAATGATCAAGATCATCTTATGATAATTATGATAATTAAGGTGCTTATAGCTATGCCATGAATAACTAGATTAGTTCTCATGGAATCATTGACATCGTTGAATAATAAGTATGAAGTTATAGTAATATCGCAATAATAATTATTCCGAGAAAAATATAACCATATAACCATGGCGACAGTACATGTGCAACCGTGTGTTATGCGTGTTTTGAATTCTTTGTGATGTGACTCCACTCCTGAGGCAGACAAATTATTGAAGGGGCCGGAATTTATTTCTTCTTATGTATTTATATAAACACCCGTAGGCACACGCAGAGAGAAAAATGTATATCAGCCGACAGTTGAGATTATGTATATCGGCTGATAACTGAGAGGGAGATATCAGCCGACAGCTGAGAGTCACTCTCAGCCTAAGGTGACGTGGCAAATTATTAGCCACAATAATAAAGACGACTCGACTATTGTAAGAGCTGAAATTACTAAATGCACTTATGATAAAAGATAGTGAATTTGTATAGTTTATTATTATTTTTATATTTCTGACTTTAGTCAAAATTGTCACAGTTATCTTTATAACTGCAACCAACTGAATATGAATCGGTTTTCTTCAAGTGCAACTTCATCAAATCACGAAACAATTTTGAATACTTCTTTATTATTTTTTTTATAGGCGGATATTAAGAATTTCAAGAATGCGACGAAGCTCTTAGTGGTTAATAAAATATTCTCAATAGTTTTTAAAAGTGACCTTTGTCGCAGTTTACAATTATATATAGGATTGTATTATGTGCAACCAAGAGAAGAGCAGAAAATCTTAGTCCTCGACTAAGCTCTTAGTGGTCAACAAAATAATTTCTCAATAGTTTTAAAAGCGACTTTTGTCACAGTCTACAATTATATATAGGATTGTATCACGTGGAACTCATAAACATGTCAATATTTTGTGCTTAATTTATATATAAACAAATTATTTTTTTTGCAGAATTTTATGATATGGTCTGTAAGGATTTTACTGATTGCGAAAATAGTCGCAGTTTACTTATTCGCATGCCACATATAAACGATCAAAATTATTTTTACATATTGCATGCGAATAATGACTGCGACTATGATCGTAGTGCTTAATGACAGCATGTGTGGATGATTTTTTTTGCTAGGTTAAATGTAATAACGGTGAATAAGAACTGCGACTATAGTTACAATTTACTTATGATTTTATATATTTATTCTTCATTGTGGATGTTTGTCTCTTTTTCACGCATAAGAAGAACTTTGTATTTGTGTTACACACTGCGAACATAGCTGCAATTTTTAAATTTGTGATATATAGTAAAATATACTAATTTGAGAGGATTGCGATCATGATCGCAATATCATCTGTTTATATAGTTAGATTGCGATCATGATCACTGTTTTTAACTTGATTGAATGCACAACGATCTAAATTCTGTTACATATGGCATGGAAATAAGGACACGACTGTGGTCGCAGTGCTAAACGATAGCATGTTTCATCTATTATTTCTATGCGAATAAGGAATGCGACTAGGGTCACAGTCGTGATACAAGATTGGAAGTTATATTATATTAAGTCTGTGACTATGGTCGCAGTGCTAAAAGGTCTGCGGTTAGGGTCGCACTCAAGATGTAAAATTGGAAGTTTTGTTATACTATGACTGCGACCATGGTCGCTATGCCAATATTTTTTTGATTATATTTTTAATGTATGTGTACTGCGACCTTGATCCCATTTATAATATACATTGAGAATAAATTATTTTAATACCAAGAACGACCATGATCGCAGT
This sequence comes from Agave tequilana, assembly GCA_038442645.1. Taxonomy (NCBI): domain Eukaryota; kingdom Viridiplantae; phylum Streptophyta; class Magnoliopsida; order Asparagales; family Asparagaceae; genus Agave; species Agave tequilana. Next base: position 41,818 of record JAVJIF010002893.1, read on the forward strand.
TCATTAAATATTGCATAAAATATTATCCAACAAATCTGCAAATATTGCGACATTTACGAGAATATCTGATTTATAAAATCTGCAAAATAAATGTATGTGTACTGGAAGTTTTGTTATACTATGACTGCGACCATGGTCGCTATGCCAATATTTTTTTGATTATATTTTTAAATGTATGTGTACTGCGACCTTGATCCCATTTATAATATACACTGAGAATAAATTATTTTTTAATACCAAGAACGACCATGATCGCAGTTCATTAAATATTGCATGAAATATTATCCAACAAATCTGCAAATATTGCGACATTTACGAGAATATCTGATTTATAAAATATCTGCAAAATAAATCATCATCCATTGTATTTCATTTACTGTATATTTATAATAAAAAAAAATATTCTGCCCCCCCACATCAAATTTCATTTTTCTTTGCATTTCAGTTTCTTTTATTAAACCTATATGAATTGAAAATAACGCGAAATTAAATAATAACAAAACTATGTTTTACAACTAATATTTTAGGTTTTACGCATGTTTTTTTACTTTTTACTGCTGTTGTTTTTTTTCCACATCATCTTGATCCAATCTTATTTTTCCTTTATACTTTCGATGTAAGAGAATTAGGAAATTTATAACTGCAGATAAATTCAACGAAAATTTTTCTGTAAATTACAAATATTTTCGGTAAATTTTTGTTGCGGATGAATTTTTGCTAGTGTAGAAGTAAAAATGAGGGTATTTTGGTCAACTTGATTGACAATTCTTTAAGCGTAAATTTTTTGATTTTTTAGCGCCTACACTGTCACCGATATGTCACATAGATTCGGGCACGTCACTGCTGGCTGAGGAACTCTATCAGCTGGCGGCTGAGGTACAGATACCCCATATATATTTGAGTCTAGGATTTTTATGAGAGAAATACTGCTTCGTTTCTAGAGAGATTTAGACTATAATTGAGATTTGGATTTGAGTGATTTTCACCATTTTAATAAATCACAATCTCATTTGGAGTATATTTGGGATTTAAGTTAGATATGGTATATGAAAATCTAATAACCTGATTCTGATATTTTACATCAGAAATGACATTCTGGACTCAAATCTGATCCTAGTTAGATTTAGAAAGTTTGGCAATTATTCAGAGTTCACCATCCAAGTAAATCATTTTTATTTTGCAATCTGAGTTCATCATCAAATTTCGGAAAGGGTAACGAGAGAAATGAGATGACCCTATTTTTCAAGGTCAACAAAAAATATTTTATATTGTTGTAAAATTGACAATAAATTCACTTATTTTATTGAACTTAGCGAACAACATACTTATACTAACTAAGATATGATAGAATATCCCCATCTACTATCTTAAAATTGACAGAAATCACAAAATATTAATATCGTATGGGGATAATGTTTACTGAATTTGATAATATAAAAGAATTTTTGTCCATTTCAATAATACATGTTTTTTTAAGAAGTCTTAAAGCAGGAGGTCTTTTACAATTAACCATTTTTTTAATGTACATCTATAGAAACATTTATTTTCTCTGTATTAATCATCTTATTATTATAATACTTGTTAGCCTCAATTTGCTATTTTTAACTATGAACTCCTAACTTTCAGAGAAGAAGTCATATTTGAAAGTCAAGCTTTTCTTCGTGCCGCAAGCTTTATCATCTCCCGCCGTAACTTTTCCTGTATGTTTAGCAACAAGGAAGCCTTATACATTTTAAAAGAAGAAAATTATTTTTAACTGCTTCGCATGTCAAATAATGTACAATTGTTAAAATATGAAAATTATTAGTTAAACCTTAAAAAAGAGTCCATGACTATGTCCACTTCCTATTTTCATTTTCCCATACTGTTGATTGAAGTCATCTTACGTTTCCTTCTGAAATATTTAGAGAAGTACAGAAGATGTATGAGGCTGATGGGTATGGATTCTTCCGGCCGAGCTCAATCGGATCCGACCCGAATTATTGTCTTATTTTTGGTGAGCGCAAATAGCAAAAACTCAGATTTGGTTCATGTGTGTGAGCGACACACACATGTTATAAAAGGGTCAATTCCATGTTGACACGTGGATAAGATGTCGGGTTTCAAAAGTACAAAACTTTAAAATCTTTGAACCTAGTATAATATTATAAGATGACCACTCTACGTGTCGATGCGAGATTCACCCTCTTTTGATATATGTGTGTGACTCACACACATGAGCCCAGACCCGAGAAATCCCTGTGAATTTCACTTTTATCCGTGGATTTTTCAGCCGCAGCTGGACTTCGGTTCATATAACATTTTCACATTGACACAGAATATTTAGTTGCTGAGTAAAGAAAGAGGGACAAAAAAGAGCACTGATATTTACTGAAGGGTAATCTACTCTTTTCCCCAGGTATATACTGAAATAATAGTCCTTTACACATATAAAGATGCATCAGAACCGTATATGAGATGATGAGCAACCATGTTCATGCATCAACCAAATTTACCACACTGTGCTCACCCAGTGTCGCTCCTTCGCTCCTGTAACAACAATCTACACAACTTGAACTACTTCTCTACGCTTGTTCACAACTTCCAGCCTCGAGTAATCTGATGAAAGAATGAAGGGGATGACACACACACACACACACCACACACACACACCACACACATGGAAAAAATGCCATATGGCTCTATGATTCTGATATGAAATATCTTCCCACGAGCAAAGGGCAAAGAATGATTGGAGAATCCTTCTGCTTTGGCAGGTCCAATTCTTATAAACTTCACCAACTCGAATACTTGAGCTTCGGGAGGTCCAATTCTTTTAAGCTTCACCAACTCACGATCAAAGGACTTGAGTCTATCAGGGCCACACAGACTTTTAGCATCCCGCAGCCTTCAGAAAGTTATCGTATGGGTTCGAAGCTGGAAGCCGCAAGAACTCAGGCTGGTGGTACTGGTACTGGTACCGATACTCGGACAGCATCTCAGCTGCACATGGAAGTGTAAGACCAAGAGATGTTTGCTGCGGATATGTATTGAGGTTTTCATCAATGAAAGGATTTCCAGCCTGCACAGCAGAATAGTGTATACATTCAGCTCTTCAAAAGTATAGAAGCTAGTAAACATAGTTAAATTCTATTCTATTTGATTTGTCCAGAATGATGTTCCTCCATGGGATACACTCCTCGCCTACATGTCTCCACTCAAGGGTGAATCCACAAACAGCCCAGTCTGGGCGGACGCCCATATTGGATTTTATAAAATAATGAAATTATATATATAGTTTGTAACTTTTTTGAAAATAATTTTTTAAAGATTATTTTTACTAACATAATGATACTTTTGAGCTCTAGCTCAAGTGACAACTTATAAATCTAAGTTATTGGAGGTCACAATTCAAGTCTTGATAGATACAACATTATTTTTTTTCTCTTTTTTTTCCTCTACTAATATAAGTTGCAAAAGGTTAAAATAGTTACGAGTAACTATTACCGGTTTGTAATGGAATAAAACTACTAGAAGTTGCATACCATTTGGAACTGGTCATCAGTGCACAAGTTTGAGGATTGCTCCACATAGTGATCTTCAGAAAGGCCACTTAGACAAATTTCTTGTTTTTGCTGGACAATCTTGAAAGCAGACATCTTCTGCTGCTTTCCCACAACAAGAGCCTCACAGTGACTAGCCATTTCCTTAAATGGCACATTTGGGGTGGTACACACAGATAATCTTCCGAGTGCTATTTCCTGTACCTGCACCAAAGTTTTACCATTTTATGTAAAATACAGACAAAGATACCATAACAACAAACTTCACATATATCAATACGAGTGATAACTCCTGTGTGCAGAACTGTTAATTAGAAAAATAAACACTTAATTTATAGGACATGGAGAAGGGAAAAGATTCTAGATGCTGATCCCTGGATGTGATTCACGTGTGAGTAAGCTAAATGAAATTATCTAAGTATCAACTAAGGTTTCAGACTATATGCTACCTGCAGTGATAACAGTTTCATTGAAGAAATATATATGAACGAACCAAAGTTCTAATCCACTGAAAATTGATATGGACTGGAGAAAGCCAAATGCCTCAAACACCAAGATTAACCGGTAGAAAGAAGAGAAGAAAGTCAAGATGTTAAAACACAGCCTGACTTGAGACTTGTTTCGTAACACTGGCATATGTGAATATCATCTTCAAACAGATAGGACGAGAATGTGAATGTATTACAACCAACAAGTGGACTAACAAAAGGCCCATAACCCATATATAAAATTTACAATAGTGTACGGAACATATATTATCTGCTGCAGTCAAAAAGTTACCAAAGTTTTAAAGTCTGATGGAAGTCCAGTGTAAACAGTGTGAAGGTATTCAGGAAGACTAATAATCACTGGGCCTTGAAAGGAGATTAATATAACAGAGAACACATTGACAAAAGCACTGAAAGTCATGTAACAAGTATCTGTAGCATCCATGATTGCAATACGGGCTGCTAGGCGAAGTGGCACCGGTACTGAAGAAATGGGTAGAGCTGCTAGGTACATAGGCTGTGGGGCATGATCCTTGGAATGGTCTGCGGTACATAGGCCGTAGTTATGCATGACATCAGAGACGGAACCAAAAGTTAGGAGTGTGCTGTATATGGGGCTGCAAATGTCTGGAGTATTGACATCGGGTTCGAGGACAAATCTTATTATCAAACCAGTTTTAGCAAAATTTTCCATCCATGCAGGACATTCTCTTATATTAGCTTTCACTTGCAATCCATTCAATTGTCAGACATATGAAGTGAATTCCGAGAAAGTAAGTTTGGTTTTGGAGATTCATATTGATATTAAACTCGAACTAAGTGCAAATGATGACAAGACATACAGCTGTAGGGTCATTTATAACTTTATGATTACTAGATATTTATATGAGGACCAGGGGATGGGAGCTCTGCAATCAAAAGTTTAGACTCTTGTTGAGCTCGTTGATTGACTTTTGCCTTATGAAAAGTACAGAAATATAAGATATTCTCCAGAAATTTTATATTCAACTTTTGCCTTATGAAAAGTACAGAAATATAAGGAAAGTGGCTGGCATACTGATTCTAGTAGTTGATTGACACTGAGAAGATTGGAATCTATGGGAAGCTGTGGTTTGGTCTCTGGTGGACTGTCAAATGCTTCAGTGACATCATCCTCAAGTGTAAAACTTTTAGCCATGACCTGCAAGATTGAAAATCAGTACCCACATGTGATGCATGTTTCCACAAACTCAATTAAGAAACACTAATAACCTTCTCTTCAGATAGATAATCTTTCTTTGGACCAAATGTGAGAATTTGTCCAGGTGCCTCCACAAACTGAGCCCCCAGTGGACACACATCATCTGGCAAGAAGTCACTAAGAAGTTGTTCTCTCATAGCAGATGACTCTGACTGTAGAAACATGCAATTATGCAAAACTTGTTAGGGAATCAAAAGCAATTCCACACATAAAATCAAAGAAAGTGCTAAGGAAATCATAATAGAGATTACATCTGATAAATCTCCCAAGCTGTTAAGAATCACAGAAACAATGGATGCCTTTGACTGGTTTTCAGTTAAAGATATTGCTGACAGAGATTTCAAAGCAGCGGTATCATCCTCTTTTGAACCATAATGTATTGGCAGATGACCAGGTGCAGGGTTCACAGCCCGCAATTTGCTGTCGTCAACCAAACAAAGGAATGGATCAACCTGGTACGAGCATCACAAGCAAAGGTTAGAACTAGGTGTAAACTACAATAACATTGAGCAGTTGCAGATATTAGCAGTCGAATTAACAATTACCATAAAGAAGTATGGCGGACCTGACACAATTTGTTTGGAAAAGGCTTGTAGATTATGTCTACTGAATACAAAAATGCCGCAAACATGTATACATGCAATAGCTAAAAGTCAAGGTGGTCAAGGTTTAATATAAACTGAACCTCAAGTATTTTAAGATATAATTAAGTGTACAACATGGGAAAGAAGCCTTGACGATTTATATTTAGAAGTGCATCAACATTTCAGATAATAGAGATGTTCAGCATTGACTATTAAAAGAAAATCAAATTAGATAGATGTATGCGACAATGGGTTAAATCACCTAATCATATAATTTCCTAGAAAATGCCTTGAGAACCTGATTAGTTGAAAATATTGGATAATTATTGGCATGAGACTATTGATATAAGGATATTTTACTGCACCAACAGATACTGTCTGACTCTAACAAGCAGATATAACTAAATTGCTTACCGTATTTTCATCGAAGGATGACTTGGCAATAGGAACAAGGGGTAATATATTAAAAGTTCTGGAAGAAAACACGATCATAGAAGTTGCCACTGTGAATAGAGACCGGCGGCGTGATGGAGGTAGTGCACCTGCAGAAGGGTGAAGCACCATCAATCATTGGAACTTTGTGCTGGTAGATTATGTAAACAAACAAAATTAATAAAACTGTCAGCCTTGCCATTAATCTTGTCAAACAAGAGCAAACAGATCACTAGCAGAATACAGACACTAAACCTTCTCATAAAGTTACACGCAGTGATGGGACTTTCCTCTTCCTTATTGCTCCTCCTTTTCCCTTTTATTTTATTTTATCTTATTTTTCTTTCAACAAAGGCTATAGCCCGGTTTTGAACTTGGGACCTCCGATTATCCAATCCCACCACCCCTTTATGACTGAGCCAGGCCTCAGCGGCTGCAGTGATGGGACTTGCATACATGAATATACAAAGGCATAGACACAGAAACCTGATATAGATCGTTTATTACAGTATATCTTGGAAAAAACTTCAAAAATTACATAGTGGTGGTCCCATGTCCACTTCCTCTCCTTACTTGAAACCAACATCTCTACAAGTCAATAATATATATTAGACCGAGTAGCAACTAAGGGTATTGTTGTAATTCTATATTTATTTTATCTATATAACTGAGAGGCTAATCTCCACTTAGGGTTAAATCGTTTATTCCTAAAACTCTGAGGTATGAGAGCGATCCCTCTTTCATAGCCACCTGTATCTCCATCATCATCCATCAACTTCCAAACTCTAGTCGCCACCAAATCCAAGCCGTCGTCTAAGAAACCCTAACCACATACCTACACCATCTTCTTCTTCCTTTTCTTCTCTCTTTTCTTTCTTTTAAAGATCTAATGTGATCTGAAGTTAGACCTAAAAAAGAAATAGTACTTTGCTATTCACGTGAATGGTATCATGACAATACTGTTCACGATGAACACTTTTAAATTTTTGATACTTTGACAATTGAAATTGTTTTGGCCATATCTTGATACATCGAAATCTGATTTTGATGATTTAAGAGTCGTTTTCTGTGTTTTTGGGCAATCCGGAGGCATCATGAGTTTTGTTTGATTTGATTCTACTTGGATATGGATTTGACAGTTTTTACTAGTTTAAGGATCTCTAAAAATTTACTTTCTACTGGCTCTGAGGATTTATGAAAAACTTATTATTACTGAGTTTGAGAATATCTGAAAATCTTCACTTTTACTGTATTTGAGGATCTCTAAAATTTTTACTTCTGCTGAGTTTGAAAAACTCTAAAATCCTATCTGTATTCAAAGTGGTGACGAATATTTAACTTTTTGGATGATCTCCGCATAAGTATTCGATCCGACTTAGATTCGATTTAATTTGATTGGAAAATTTAACATCGACATCAATTATTCAGTAGTATTACACCAGACTTGCAATTCAATTTAGCATCTATTTCTCAGTTTTTATTTTTTGTTTAGAAATTGTTTATTTGGGAAGTTTTTTTCTAGTCTTATGACAAGCTGGCATGATTGAGATCTATGCTCTAACTTAAGGGGGAGTATTATAGTAAATAGCAAGTAATGGTGCCATTATAATTCTATCCTTATTTCATCTATATAAAAGAGAGGTTAATCCCCGCCTAGCTTTAAGTCGTCAATTCCTAAAACTATCACATAATATTTATAAAATCAAAATATAAGAAAACATAATATTTCAATTCTTGAAACACATAGCTGGAGGAATATTTTAAAGAAGAGCAATGAATTTTATTAACTTCAAATTGAAATATAATCAACCAGAAATTGATGCATCTTGGTTACACTCTTAGATATGATACATATATATTATATTATAAAAATAGTATTTAGAGTATTTTAGTTCTAGAAGTATTTGGAGTCATAAACATAATAGGAATTGATCTTCTATGGTCTATATAAGGAGATACATTCCCATAGATTTATGTAATTGTATTTTGTAGTTCTCTTCATAATCAATACAGATGCTCAGAGTGAATAAAGATCTATCTTTATAATCTAACATAGTAAAAACATTTGGTTCAACTTTTAAGAAATTTCTTTATTTGCTTTCATAATTTGCTTCATAATCTGAATCTTCTTTTGATGTAGTCTTAGTTTGGATTTCTTTGTCCGCTTCTGCAACTTCCTTTGATTTGTGTTTATATCCAAATATTTTATTCTTTATGAGATTTTGCAACTTTTGTAATCGTTCCATCTGGATCATAACTTAGTCTTTTGACATCTTTAGTTCCTTTTTGTTCTCTAGTCATTTGAATTATTTCTCTGAGTTCTGCAGATCTGCTTCTTCAGATATCAGAGTTTTTGATTTTGTAACCCATCTCTATCTCAGGCAACCTTCACAGTTTCGGCTTCTTATCATCTATTAAAGTCCCTTCCACTATACCAAAACTCCGAAGTTGTGATGAAGAGTTAAGGGTATTATATTTATATTCGAAATACTATAACACACTCTCGCAAGTCGAATGCCCTTTATGAATTGAAACTTGAGCTTGTACGCAGCGGTATTTTTTAAAAACCCATGTTTAAAGTGCACCCGGTGGGAATTGAATCTAGGTTGCTCTGATATCATATTAAAAGTTCCTTCCACTACGTCAAAACTATGAAGTTGTGGTAAGAGTTAAAGATATTATATTAATATTCTAATAGCATCCAACATTAGAGACTAGTTTGTGAAGACCTATTCGAGTTCAAGTTTGCCCAGTAGAGACTAGATTTGTTGTCTTTGTTAGAATATAAGAATATACAACTCAACCCCCTCGTCAACAACTTTCGAGTTTTGATGCAGTGGGAGAAACTTTAATATGGTACCAGAACAACCCAGGTTCAATTCCCACCGAGCACGTATGATGAGGACATCACACAGTTCCCATTTATCTTTTCATGCCTTAGTTTATTTAGAGGATTTTGTATTTTTTTCATGTCTTAGCTTATTTAGAGGATTTTGTATTTTGTTTCAGCTTTATTTGTAGGAGATGTTTAGCTTTATTTTTTGTTCCTTTGTGGGCGTTTAGTACCACATCGGTTATTTCCCAGTAGTCCTCTTTTGTAAAGCCTATATAAGGCCCCCTAAACTATTGTATTGGACAATTATTGAATGATTAAAACTTTTCCTCAAATTATCTTGTTAAATAGTTGCTCTCGAGTTTTGGGTGAGAAGCCCGCGTAAGGGGTGGAAACCCAAAATCTTATCCTATTCTCAATTTAAATTTTGGTTACGATTTGAAGGTGATTGCGATCCAGGTGGTTTTACATCATTTTGGTATCAGAGCCCTGGTTTTCAATCCTCTTCAAATACTGTCTTTTTTAAAATTTTCTTCCAGTCTCCAAACCCTAGATCTACATCAGCTCCAGATTTAGATCCATTCAAAAAAAAATACAGTGAAATTCTGTCGGGAGAAAAAAACACTGTTGAAAATTCCCAAACAATTCCCTTCGAAAATCCCAGCTAATTCCAAATCCACACTGTTCACCCTCAACAGCTTCAATTTCGAGAATTTTATCACCGCCGACATCCACGTCCTCCGTCGCCGTCGTCGTCAGACATCACCACTCACCGCCGAGAGCAGATACCACTGCTGCATCTCCCTCTTCGTCGTTCTCGTCCTTCGACAACATCAATCGCCGCCTCTGATCTACACCAACGCCCTCTAATATCCACCGTCATCAACCTCAACCCCACCCAGACCCATCGATTTCAGATCGAGAATTGATTTGGGTCTCGAGTCGTTGGAATCTAGTTCGCTGCCGCCGCGTCCTAGCCGAGGTCTGTCGCCGTCGGAATCCACTCCATCGACCTAATCGTCGACGATCCCAGATCCCCGTGTCGCGCCACCGCCATCTGCCCTTTGTCGGCGACACAAGCTCCATCGTCGACCTCTGCCGGGAGCTCACTGTACCGTCGTCGTCATCCAAGGGTTCGCCGTCGTCGCCCTCAGCTCTCGCTGCCACCGTCGTCAGCCTCTCGTGCCTCGATCAGGGATCCACATCTTCCTCCGCCGCCGACATCACCAACGGAGAGACTCCCCCCCACGATTGGAGCAGTCGCCGCCTTCTTCATCTCCGAAGCCACGTCGTGCCTTGCTGGGGAGCATCGCCGGCCATCTCCGCCGACTAAGTCCGCCGCCATCGTCGCCCTTTGCTCCATCAAATTGCCGCCCCCGCCGTTCCCGCTCCGTCTGTGCCCTAGCCCACAACGAAGAGGGGAGAGAGGATCAGGTGGGGTGTGCGGGTGAGGGTTAAACCGGCCCGACATTTAAAAGGTGGGGCGAGTCGGGTCGGATCCAAACCACCAGGCCCGACGCACCCGAATTCGCTCATTTAAAGCAGACCGGTTGGAATCAGGCCGGGTTTGGTTCAAAGTGAATCAGAACCAACCCAGGCCCGAGTCAGGTGAGCGAGTCAACTCGGCCGAGTTGACTCGACTGAGCCAACTCAGTTCAATTACTGATCAGATATTCCGACGGCCGTTCAGAGTCCATTTCAAGTCCAAATTGAGCCGTTCTCGAGGCAGTGGATTCGTGACAACCAGTACTACGCTCCTACTACAGTCACAATCTGCTTCAAGCTCCGATCGTCTGCCAAGCTCAGCTCAGCAAATCAGCACACCAGAGTTTGTTCCTGCCCAGGTTAAAGCCTGATTGGCTCCATTCTCGAGGTGATATCCTAACTTGATCTAAATTGTTAACTGTTAGATTACTTGCAACTACTATATGGATTGCTATAATTTATTAATTGAAATGTTATTTGCGTCGATCTAGTGGTTGCATCAGTATTTATCATTTTTTTCATCATTTTAGGAATGCATTTTCTTTGCATTTAGAACTTAAACTTTAGGGTATTTTGCATACATTTAGTTTAATTGTCTCTAGGGTTTTTCTCTGCATCTGCTTGTTTGCTTTAGCCATCATGACTAGTCAGCATTGTAGAGGCTCTCACTTAGACCAGCTACACAATCTCCATCAGGGCCATATGTCCGTTCATGATTACATTGTCATATTTAAGGACTTAACCCATCGTAATGAAGTGAGAGAGCACCCTTCTGAGACTCTGACTAGGTTTATTTGGGGTTTACAGCCTAAAATAAAACGTGCTATGATTACTGGCCCCTATGACTTAGACACTGTTGAAGATGCCTTTGATGTTGCACTAAAACTGGACTTGACTTTCAAAACGCTAGTCAATGCCAAGGTCAGATGTTCTAAATGTGAGAGCTATGCACATTATAATTATCAGTGCCCCTCAGAGAGTCAACATCTTAGAACTGTGCCCACTGATGAAGTTGACGATTCAGAGGCTGTTAAGGATGACCAAGTTTCTTCTAAAACTGTTAATATAATTGAAAACATAGCACTTGATTCTGTCACACAGATTAGTGATGAAATTCACCTATCTTCTGATAGTGTCAATGATGACGTGGACGAGACAGTTGAGCCTAATATACCCACTGTGCCTAATCAGCCATTCGAGTCTCCTTGTATTGAACCTAGTTTTATGGTTATTCCTATCAATTCATCTTTTAGTCACCTGAATTTCTTACCAAGGTCCAACAAATGGCTTCTAATACTTCTTTTTCGGGTTGTTTAGAATTTGTGTCCGAGTCCCGTGTACCTCTATCGTTAGATTTGTGTCCTTCTAGGCATATTATATCTCTCATTCTCCCATCGTTAGAAGTTATGCTTAGAATACCTCCTGCTTTGCATCTGCCTGTTGCATATATTGATGACATCACTAGACCGATAGCAAATTGTAATGATACTCATAAATTTGCTGCATACCCATATAGTATTTTGTAGGAATTTGCAGTTGATAATAGGGTGATGGTTACGAGTCACTCTGAGGCCACGAGAAAGTTACACGCTTGGCGTAAAGATTTCGAAATGACTCTGAAGAGGATTGCGTACATTGCTTACGAGTTGGATAGCCCATGGGATCCTGGTATCAGCTCCGTTTTCAGCCAGGATGATGCGCCTCGCTCTACTCTCTGTGCCTTGATCGTGCTGCTATCTTCCACAACCGATCCGTCATGGAGACCAGCTCCTCCTCCGCCACCATGGTCTCGACATGATGTACCCATGCTGCTGCCACGACCACCACCTTGGCCCGATTGAGATGCTTCGTGAGGAGAGTCCTTACTCGACAGAGTCGAGTTTCTCCCACCCCGAGGGAATTGATGAGGACATCACGCAGTTCCCATTTATCTTTTCATGCCTTAGCTTATTTAGAGGATTTTATATTTTTTTCATGCCTTAGCTTATTTAGAGGATTTTATATTTTGTTTCAGCTTTATTTGTAGGAGATGTTTAGCTTTATTTTTTGTTCCTTTGTGGGCGTTTAGTACCACATCGGTTATTTCCCAGTAGTCCTCTTTTGTAAAACCTATATAAGGCCCCCTAAACTATTGTATTGGACAATTATTGAATGATTAAAACTTTTCCTCAAATTATCTTATTAAATTCTTGAGTTTAGTTGCTCTCGAGTTTTGGGTGAGAAGCCCGCGTAAGGGGTGGAAACCCAAAATCTTATCCTATTCTCAATTTAAATTTTGGTTACGATTTGAAGATGATTGCGATCCAGGTGGTTTTACATCAACGTATTTATAAAGCGGATTTAAAAACAAAAATACCATTTCACTATTAGAGTATTAGGGACTTATATGTAATTTTCCCATTCTCTATTTTATCTATATAATAAGACTAACACATCCATCTAGGATTAAGCCGTCTCTCTCAAATCCACATGGTTGTGTATCTTAAAATCTATCAACCAATAATCACACATTCATCCTCCATCTCCCCTGACCACGATCTGTTTCTCCACTCTTCACTGTCTCGTAGAACATCTACAACCCTCACAACCTCTCCTTGACACCAACAGAAATGGAGATCACTTTATTTATTATTTAGTAGTTTTCTTTAATTGTTTTATTTATTTAATGTATTTTTTTAGTCCCACATCATTTATGATAGGAAAGTCTTCTTTATAAGAGCCTGTATAAGGCAAAAATTGTAGTTGTTTAAGCAGACTATAATGAATGGAATTAAACCTATTTTGGTTGAAGCATATTAATTTGCTTTTCAACTTGAATCTCTTACATGGTGATGTACAGAGTGGGAAAGCGATCTCCTGGGTGCTAAAGGCCGAATTCATTTTTATCCTCTAAACCTTAAATTTCTTTTCTCCTCTTCTTCATTTACGTTCTACATCAGTTTGGTATCAGAGCTAAACTTTGTGCTCCTCTTTCAACATACAAATTCTCCCTCCATAAAAACCCGAACCTCCTAATCTACAAAATCCTAGATTATTCTATGCTTCTTTTTCTTTCTCTAGTTCCAATATATATATATATATATATAATATATCCAAACCCTAGATCTCTCCCTCCTTTCTCTTCTCTATTTGTAAAAAAAAAATCAAAAGAAAAACAAAAACAAAAAAGATAAAAAGGATCAGAAAAAGAAATTAAAAAAATTGAAAATTCTCCTCAGGTATTGTTCATCTTCTTCTCTGACTTCACCCCATGGTTCACAGTCGCGATCTCGGCCGTCGACTCGGCAGGCACTGAGACGGATCGGTCTCGGCGACTCTGATCGGTATCGGGCGATACGCACAAAACGCTACATAGAAAGCTAAAAAAATTCTGAAAAAATCACGACAAATCTTAAAAAAATATAGACATCCACATTCATGTATCACATGTTCAAAATATATCATCTAGCACACTAAATATAAAGCGAAAGTATAAATACACGCGTCGTCGGTAGAAGCATATCAAAATACATGCACAATATAGCATAAATACATGCTAATGTAGTTATTTCTAATTGAATTGCGATATGACACAAAATTATCACCATAATACCGAGTCGACCGAGTCAACTCCGATTCCCGGCCTAGTCTGTCTCCTCTGAGTTGAGTCGACCGACTCGTGACTCGGACTCGTCTCGGAGCGGGCCGAGACGGATACGACTCGGGCGACTCGTCTCCGACTCGACCGAGTCTTTGAATCGTGCTTCACCCGTAACAACCCAACGACATCGACGGAGCCCTGCGACATCTCATCGTCACCTCTCAGCCGTCGTGCCATCTCCTCCTCCCTCCACGACCTCGACCACCCCCCTCAAAACTTGTCGCCGACCTCGTCTTCGATCGATGACCACCAACACCATTTCACAGCAGCCGCCTCCGTCATCGTATTCGCCAGAGATCGTCATCGACCTAATTACTGCCAAATCTTGTCTCCTCACCTCTCTACATGCCTCTGCGATATTGCTAACTCTGTGCCACCGACCAGAAAGCACCAGCTCCACCTCTCCCTCGTCAGAGGCCACTATTTCAACTTCATCGCCAAGTCCTCGACTTCCGCCTTTCAGCCCCATCTTCAACGTCACCGCCGACTCCAGTCGACAACATCCTCCCTTGAATCGCCGTCGCCAATCGATACTTCCTGCAGATCTCAACTCGTCGCACAGTTTTTGTCCGTCATCTAGATCACCGTAGTCGCCGCCCCCCATCGTCGCCGCCATCTACAAGTTTCAAACCCTAATGATGACCGAGTGAAGGAAAAAGGAGAAGCGCTCGCGGGTTTAAAATTGTCAAACCCGAATTCAAATTATTATTGGGTTAAGTTATCAAACCCGCGAAAGGACCCAACCCGCTTCGCAGCCAAACCTGACCTGCAATTGCTGACGTCAGCGGCTTACAAACTGACATCATCGGTTCGGCACGAGCCGACACCGAGCCGCCAGAGCAGCCGCTGCCGTCGTCGAGCTGCTGCCGATGTCAGCCGAGCCTAACTGACATCATCGACTGTACTCTGAGCCGTTACTGTTTAGATGGATCTTACAGTTGGGTATGAACGACTCATCCCTCAGGTGACTTCTAACTTGAGCTGAGTTGTTAATTGATAAATTTCTTATAATTACTATTGGACTCTGATAATTTGTAGCTGAATTGTATTTGCTTTCATCTAGTGATTACTTCATTGTTTGTCAATGTTCATCATTTTAGATTTGCATTTTTCTTGCATTTAGGACCTAAATCTTTTAGAAAATTTTAATTTTCTTCATTTTAGCACATGATATAAATCTGTGAGTTGTCGTGCATTAGTATTAGCGCATGCTCATTTGGCTAGTCGAACCGACATGAAAGAGAATCTCGACTGCATGCTAGATAAACTTGATCATATTCTCGAGCTAGCTCGGGATGTCTATTTCATGTTAAAGAGAACAAAATCACGAGACAAGAGTCGACATATTCATAGCGTTCCTAGTGATGATGTTAAAGACTTAAAAAATATTGAGGAATATGCATAATGATACTGATGTAAAGGCATAAGACAAGTCTAGCCTACCATACCTGATGATACCCATATATGAGAGTAGTACTAGTGATTTTGAACATGAGACATAGGTTGATTCTACGGTGATTACTACGAGACTTTCCTCTCCTAGTCTGTCATTAGAATTCGTTGCCATGATTCATCAGGTTCCTTCTGGTGCGTCTTCTTTTAGTAGTTTTTAGAGTTTGTCCCTAAATCCAGTTTACCATTAGTAGGGTTCAATGTGTATCCTCATAGGCATCCCATATATTTTTTCCTCATCATTAGGAGTTATATCTATTGCATTGCATTTGCATGTTACATATGATAATATCATTAGACAGTTAGCAAATTGTAATGATAACTAAAAATTTTCTGCATGTCTATATGATATATTGTAAGAATTTGCAGTTGGTAATGAGGTGATTGTGCTGAGTCACTCTGAGATCATGGGGGAGTTACATGCTTGGTGTCAAGATTTTGATAGGGTTCTGAATAGGATTGCTTCTCTCACCTACAAATTGGATACCCCCTGAGATCCTGGTATCAGCTCGATCTTTGAAAAGGATCTGACTTGTCCTGCTGCATGTGCTTTGCTCGAGTTACCATCGACTACAACTGAGCTGTCGCATAAGCCCTACCTCCACCACCTTGGCTCTTACATGATGCACGAGTGACGGCTCCTCGACCGCCTCCTTGGCCTGATTGATGTGAGTATGGTTCAGTTCTACCCGGTCGTGCCTGCTATATATTACCACCGCATTCACCAGAGATGAATGCTTTTAAGCCGGAGAGATGTGTTGCAGCAAACTAATATGCTCTGATACCAATTATTGAGATCGGCGCAGCAGAAAAGAAAAGCAGGATCATCATGCAACATGAAAAAGAAGAGAAGAAGAGATAAGATATACCATAGTAGAGAAAGCTGACACATAATTTAACTTGATTTCACTGATCAAACAGTTGTGTGACGCCCACGGGAGAAGGGGAGAAACTTTATTAAAACTTTAGAGGAGTACAATAAGAAATACTCACCCCTCTCACTAAGATAGAAATACTTAATCCTCGATGGATTCAGTACAATCCTCCAGTCGATATGAACTCCAAGCTACTATAAAATAAGGGGATCTTTTGGATAACCCAGGGTGATACAAAAAGCTTAAGGGCAAGCTGAACTACCTTACAATGACTCAGATATGTGATCTGTCTGAAAAGTCACTTCAGACCCACTCTACGGATGAGTCATTAGAATGCTATTATTTGAGTGCTTTGCTACTTAAAGTGTGCCTAGAGTGCCCTTATATTCAGATTGTGACAATGGATATGTAGCTATTTTTCAGATGCATATTAGGCAAAATCACTTTATAATGAAGGTTCACAACCAGTTATTATGTGTTTGTTGGGAGAAATCGCAGGCCATGAAGAGGAAGAAGCAAGTTATAGTTTCTAGATTTATTGTAGAGTGCGAATATCGGGCCATGGCAAATGCTACCTGTGAGTTGGTTTGGATATGAGAAGATCTTCTGAATGTGCTCCATCTTCTGCCTACATCTCCTATGAGACTATACTAAGATGAGAAGATAGATTCACATTGTAGAGAATCCATCTTTTATGAGAGCACCAAACATATTAATGTGGATTGTCATCTTGTTGTCAAAAGGTGATGAAGGATAAGATCATTAGACATGATATATTTCTAACCAGTTAGCGGATTTGTTTACGAAACCTCGCAGAGGATCAACAGTTTGGTTTATTTGTAACAAGCTTGACATATATGATGCATATGCTCTAACTTGAGGGGAATTGTTAAGGAAAATAAGGATGTGAAGGGTTGTAGTGGTCAGTTTTTGACCCCCTTGAGATCACGACACGTGTCCATCCAGCTCTTGGACGATCGCGTGACACGTGTCCATATCAAAACATTTAAAGAATAGTCCTAACCTCATCTATACTCTGGGCAGTTCAAGCAGCCAAAGGATAGAGATAGAGTTGGTTACAAGTACTCTTATCTTCAAACTAAATTTTTATTTGAATCTGACAGTTACAGCTCGGGAGCAGATTAACCATATTGACAATCGGGTAGACCCTACTATATGATAAAGACAATACGGGCTATACTAACTCAAATAAGGATATTGGCTCCAACCGCCTTTAAGATAAGCAGTTGAGATAGGATAGACCTTCAAATAGGTGAGAACTCTCTCTAACCTCATCCAACAGATACCCACCTGTATAAATAGTAGACCCCCTCTAATAAGAGGGGGACGATCAATCAAGTCCAGAAACCCTAGCACGTGAAATCAGGTTACCACCATTGTAGCTTTCTCTGAATTATAGTGGAACCCTCTCTTGCACCGTTGTTTTTTTCCTTTAGGGTTTTCACATAAATCTGTGCATTAGCTCTGCTTTGATCTTTGAATTTCATCCATTAATCCTTATAATTTAGCGCGTGGATAACTCTCCCGAAATTACCTACTGCAAGGGTAAAAACTTTTATATATAAATAAAAGATATTGCATAAGATGTAATTGATCTCACTCACTAATTTACCCAAAAACATAAACTTCCTCAATGCAATGTCCTAAAAGTGTCACAAACGTTTCCATTTTTTTTGTGAGTATAGGGTATGGTGTTGTCATTGGAAACTGGTTTTCCCAGGACACGAATGTACCACCTATATATATTGTATCCCGTAACCATATGGTGTCTACCCTTGATGAGAATACAAAACAGTTACCCTCTTTCTTCTTTAACATTCTCTGACACCAATATCATTTGAGAACTTTTCTTATAAATCCTATTCAGAGTAAATCAACTATGAGAAACTAAAATAACAATCCAAATAAGACTTCTCTCAAAAAAAAATTCCAAATAAGACAAGTTAAAAGGACTTGATCTTACAATTAAATAATCAATTTCCAGCATCCAAGTGAATCACAAAAATGTGCAGAATTAGCTACAAAAGGGAGAGAAAAAAAAGAGTTGTAGGATGCTTTTGCTGAAATTCAATTAACACAACCAAAATTCACTGAATAAGGTAAATCAAAACATACTAAATAGCTAAAACTGTAAATAATATCCTTTAAATTTCATAAGAACAACGAGATTAATTCTTGGAAAAGCGGAAGAGACTAATTCTAAGCATATGTCGCATGCCATCTGTATTATGCTAGAGATAACGTTCTGAAAAAATTTGAAACATACCTCCACCAAGTGAGATGCTTCTTAAAGAAAATGCAAGCTGAAAACTCTGAACTAGAGCCTCACGAAATGAACTCTGCATCAACAATCATAGGAAAATGAAAAACTGCTGAAAGACATACACATTAAACAGTATTCACATATGATAGGCAGATCAAATTGTACTGATCAAAGAGTGGAAGAAGTGAAAAGTGACATAATCAGTTGTGTGATCAGTGGACTTGGAACGTATCCTGGAACGAATATCAAACAATCGGAAAAGTCACAAACTATTGTTGTGAAACGGATGCCCCCACGACCAATTGCTGGGGCAGCGCAGAAGAAGCAACACAGGATCGAGGAGCAACGTGGTTCCACCTATCAAACAGATCGTGTCTACGTCCACGAGAGAAGGGAGAGAAACTTTATTTAAACTATGGGGGAGTGCAATAAGAAATACTCACACCTCTTGCTAAGAAGATTACAAGCCCTTTTATGGCCGCCTAGAACATCAAACCTTATAGCTAAAGTTTCTCACGCGAATCTCTCCTTTTGATTATGTTACATAGAATACATTGAAGGCCAACTTTAAAGATTTATTTATAGATTATAAGACTTTCCTAGTCCTATACAAACTCCACCAATATGAGCGATCACCGCCTCAGAAAAAAACTCGAATCCAACTCAAAATTGAAAATTGTAACGGTCCCAGTTTCTAATATCCTTAATTAACATAAACATCCTTATTACTTAATGTATTATCGTAATCATATCTAATTTCTTGAAAATTTCGACAACATCTCCTCTGTATTGTCACTTGTCCCAAATACAACATATATCAATCTCCGCCCACATGACTTATCTCAATCCAAATACACATATATCAACTCAACAATCACCCACACAATGAAATAATAAAATTTCAGTTTGATATCACCTACTCATGAGAAAGCACAATAACATAAGTTCGAGAGTACCCCTCTAGGCATCCACAAAGTAATACAGTACTAAAATAGTTTTAACTTATCATGATTATCCAAATTAACTCAATAATACACATCTCTGAAGACAACTTGAAATGAAACTATTTGAAATATATCTCTGAACATATTCTTACAAGATTAAATATCTATCCCACATCTAATACATATTATCTATAAGCTCAAATACTCAAGAAATACAACATGATTATGCTACACATAAAGAGAATAGTTTTATCCAAAATGGGTTTCAAGTGATTTTTTCACACAGCTTAGACCGGGTCCCTGTCTCAATGCAACCTGCAAACAAATCAGTCTGTGGGGGAATGAGCTCAACAGCTCAGTACGTAGAGTCCAAAAGAAAGGTCAATAAATGGTGAAAATAATTAATAAGAAGCATACGAGGTAACAGAGCAATCTAGATGAATAAGAGAAATAGAAAATTGATAACATCTCAGAAGGTAACAATCAAAACAGAACCTCTAAAATCCTTAGGTACAGTCTGACACTTTTGATCGTTTACTCTCTTTTAGCTTTCTTAAGTTACAATTCCGCATATATTTATAGAGTCTGTGAGTTTAGTAAAGTATTATCTCAGCAATTTATAGTTAATTATCGAGTTCAACTTACGTATTTACAGCACATAACACATACATATTTCATGTACCAAGCACAAGTTACGCCAATCACATTCACACTATATATTTATCCATTCAGATAATATACATGTCACAAACATACTTATTTATCACATGATTACATCACCCCTTTCACAAAATTGACACGTCATACTTAATGAGATAAATATCATGCAATATTCATGTGCATATACAAATTATAATAAAATGTGAGATTCTCCGTCTTCCCCTCATACCGGTTCCCGCCCGACTTCTTCCTCCATATAATATATATAAATATTAACACTGTCTTTCCCCTCCTACCGGCTCTCACCCGGCCCCTTCCTCCATATAATACATATATAAATATTAACACCGTCTTCTCCCTCCTACTGGCTCCCCCCGGCCCCTTTCTCCACGTGTGTGTGTGTGTGTATATATATAACACTGTCTCACCTTCCTATCGGCTCTCGTTCGACCCCTTCCTCCATATACAAATAAATGCATCAGACACACACACACATGCAGATAACAACTAATATATCAGTATTACAGAGTACCAACCAATTGTTATAGTTCGATTTATCGCTTATCACTTTTATTTCTAAAACATGCATATACAAAAGTTACAAGTTAACACTGTAGTAATCTACTCCATGTATATGGATCGAGTTCTCATTGACATTACCTGTATTCAATCTTCTAGATCATGCTACTTGAATTTATATAGTTCCAATGTAACACACACAGTCAAGTTCATATAAATTCCTAGGTGCATACACATTTTCAAACACACATGTCACCCACATTTATATAATTTATTCAACACACCAAGCAATTATTATCATTCTCAACACTCAATATCTGGTTATACAATTCGGGTCTTACAATTAATTGGGATTCTCAATTCACACATTTGATATTTTAGTTAATGAAGCTGATTAATCTATCAAATTTGTGTACCTTGTCTTAACACAATTGTTATAGATAGTCCAATTCTGATTACTATTCATACTTAATGCAGTTGAATAAAATTC
Organism: Agave tequilana; assembly: GCA_038442645.1. Lineage (NCBI taxonomy): Eukaryota > Viridiplantae > Streptophyta > Magnoliopsida > Asparagales > Asparagaceae > Agave > Agave tequilana. The sequence goes on from JAVJIF010002893.1 coordinate 63,286, forward strand.
TCCTTTTATACATCCGATATTCGATTAGCGTAATTGATGAATTGTAAATCCTTCTTGGGTTTAACACGCTCGACAATAATAGTCTACCCCAGGTAACCCGAGTTAACCCTCCACTTATATATAAACCATTAATGTATATCGATTATTATTATTGGTTCATTAATTGTAATCAAGTCCATGTTCATTTCTGTTGGTTACTCATATTCAGTTAAATCCGAGTTCTAATTCACTCACAGATACACACTTAAATCGTCAATATATTATCAAATACGTGTAGTTTCAGGCTAATATTTGGTTACCATGTAGTAGGCATTATGACCTAGTTCGCATTCGTGATTTCATGGTAAGTTTCTAATCTTACCGAATGTTTATTCATCGAACGTATAGATAAAGATACTCGGGAGCTACTCTAGGAAGTCTCTAGTGTGCAAAGTAGTCGTTACATGATACCAGGTCAAATACTATTTGGTTAAATTGAACAATACCATTATCCACTCCTTAGTCTACCAATATGAATATATAAAACCCTGTGAAAGTAAAATTTTGTATACACACATTCTTCTTTATATGGGGTAGAAGAACTCCACTTTCCTAAAATCTAGTACATGGATTCACAGGGTATATAGGCTTCACAACTTCTAAATTCACTTTAAACATGTTTTATATCTAGATATTTTCTAGTTTTAAAAAAAAATTATTAAGGTTTGGAATGCCAAGGTCATGTATACTCATAAGCAACACATGTCAGGGTTTAGATGTAGTATCAGGGATTAAATCCACTGTATTATGTCTCACAAAGGCAAGGACTTGAATTCTAGTTATACATACATATATACATAATATATATATATATATATATATATATATATATATATATATATATTATATATGTATGTTTGTGAAACTAAAAACTAATGTAACATTGCCTATAGATACTACTGAATTAGGCGGACTGATTCACTTGTGCACTTCCTCTTAATATGTTCATCCACCTTGCATGTTAATGTCGAAGTTCCAATTTTAATGATGAGGTGACATCTCACTTTCAATCCATAAGACTTTAACTATAGACAAAATCATAGTCTTCCTCTCTAGATCGTACTTCTATTTCCTATTCTCCTATCTGTCCAACTATAGCATAATAATAGATGTATACTGCCTACAAGTTATGATAGTTTGTACAGGTATAAACAAAAACCAAACTGAGCCTGAAATTATCTCCAAAATTTAATCCAAAGCCCTAACTCTTCATGTTCTCCATGGCCTTTGTTGGTGGAATAACAGACACTAATAGTGATCAACTTCTGTCTTTACACTAGTAACATAAACACATATTTGAAATCTGCTTGTAAGCAACTATTCCCAAATTCACTAAATCCCGGTCATAATTAAATCGAAAGTACTTGATGTTTCAGTCATACTATACTTATTAACAGAAAAAGAGAAGGTTCTTGAAGTTTTAAGATCCATCTATCAGTTCGTTTACACTAATGCATACATGCACAATATCACATGGTTCTTGAAGTTATCAAGTGAATCGTTTCACCTGGCTTACACGTAAATAAATTTCTCATGAACTATAAATTACATAACCTTGGTTTAATCATGATTTTCTCTTCAGATGATAATTTTTCAATTGCCATCAAAAGATGCATAAGTCAAAAGAATTGTCATTTGTAATAATATAACATTCCTCACTAGCATACTATTGGTGCTTTATTGTTCGAATAAGAGAAATTCCTCCAAATTTTAGTCTCACAAATGTGCAACTTAACATATTTCTCTATTTCTAAAAACAATTTCTATGATCTAATTCCCTTGACTCTATGCATCTTGCAGAAAATTAAAAGCCTTGGATCTCTCAAGGAATCAATTGACAGGAGATGTATTAGATTATTCAGATAACAGTCCAAACATGCATTGACTATTAATATCAATCATAAACCAAACAAAATTGTCTCTAACAACCAATTAGTTCTAAGTATACAAAAGAGCAAGTTGCTTATGTGGCCAAGTGATGCAGTTGGATGCCAAGTGCTTCTTAATGCCCTTAATGAAAAACATATTAAAGAGGAATATCAAAGGAATTATCAAAGTAAATCACTGAAACCTTTTGTTTGGCCTTTTTTATATAAATTAATTATTTCTAATTTCTTCATCAAGAAATTTCGTTGATCAATTCAATTCTCTAGCAACTATTTCTTCATGATGACAATATGGCTGTCATCACAGAAACTCAGTTGAATATAACTCTATAGTGACCTCTAACACACAAAATGCAAGCATTTGATCTACTGTCTCTATAATATGCAACTATGACTAAACAAACCTGAGAATTTAACCTTGATTTCATTTTACCAATAAGAGAAAATATAAATTCAGTTAAGGGCTTCAAACAATAGCCTTAAAATTTTTCAAAACTCAATGGTGAGGCAATTATAACAAGAGGGAGAAAATTTGTGTTGTTAATAAAAATTTGAAATCTCCATTGGAGATCATAGCAATGAAGTGAGGATTTCAAATCCAAACTATCAAGCCATAACAACTCTCAACTCACCTTCTTACTGTCCCTGCCTATCGTCCTCAGCCACATTGGCCATCGCCCGCGGCGCCACCCTGGCTGCCGCTCGAGCCCCGCTTGCGCGCGCCTGGGTTGCAGCCGCTCCTGTTGCGACTTCTGCTGTTGCTGTCGCACCAGCCCAGAGAGGGAAGAGAAAAAGAGAAGAGAAATTGAGGGGGAGAGAGAGTTATAAATAGAGGTTGAGAGTTGGAGAGAGATTGAGCGGGGAAGATCGGACTTGGGGGGGAAGTTGTTGCCGATCTTAGCACAAGAAAAAGAGAGCTTCAGATTTTGGGAAAAGAAATGAGAGAGAGAAGGGTAGGTGAGAAAATGCCATTACTTCTTTCCCTTTTTCTTTTTTATTACATGCCTCTTTATATAAATAGATGAAAATTAGCCCAAGGTGCCACCTATACACACATCCTCCAAACTAAATCCTACCCCTTCATCACTCCTCATGCACACCTACCCCCTTCCACTAAATATTTAAGAATATAATAAGATGGTATTTCAATTATACTTGATCTTATTTTCTTGTATTTACACAATGTACTCATACACCCATTATTACATATATTTACATATTATACAAATTTAGTGTAAACTTATATATGTGTATGTGTATATATATACATGTACTCACACAAGGATGATATATTTGTTAAATTTACACATATATATTCAAATATCCGACTTACTCACTTCAAATATTTTCTTCAAAATTTCTAAAAAATCCACTTTTACTCAAGATTAATTCAATCGTCACCTCAGATAATCTTGTATAATTTCATTAATCACGGATTAGAATATAAATTAAGATTTTAAGGATTCGGGGTGTTACAAAAACATATTTAGAAAAGAAAACAGTCAAACCCGATATTAGTCGACATACCAATGTATAAGTCGACTAATCATGTCTATTAGTTGATTGTACAAGAGTGTAAGTCGACTAATCTTTTAAATTTTGAGACCCTTACACTCTATTTGCAACACCAGTTGACTATACCAATGTATAAGTAAACTAATTCTTATCATAAGTCGACTATACCTAGTATAAGTCGACTTATACTGTGCACAGCTCCTTGTGCACGTCTGTTCTTTGATCTCTGAACTTTCATCTACCTTCACGATGTATTCCAGTCATAATCAGAACAATCTCCCTGATGAGGACATCACGCAGTTCCCATTTATCTTTTCATGCCTTAGCTTATTTAGAGGATTTTGTATTTTGTTTCAGCTTTATTTGTAGGAGATGTTTAGCTTTATTTTTGTTCCTTTGTGAGCGTTTAGTACCACATCGGTTATTTCTCAGTAGTCCTCTTTTGTAAAGCCTATATAAGGCCCCCTAAACTATTGTATTAGACGATGATGGAATGATTAAACTTTTTTCTCAAATTATCTTGCTAAATTCTTGAGTTTATTGGCTCTCGAGTTTCTGGGTGAGAAGCCCGCGTAAGGGTGGAAACCCAAATCTTATCCTACTCTCAATTTAAATTTTGGTTACGATTTGAAGGTGATTGCGATCCAGTGGGTATTACATCATTTTGGTATCAGAGCACCAGTTTTCAATCCCCTTCAAAATTTTCCTTTTTCAAATTTTTCTTCCAGTCTCCAAACCCTAGATCTATATTCCGGATCCATTCAAAAAAAAAAGATTACACTGTTCAAAAAAAAATTACAGCGAAAAAAAATCTCATCGAAAATCCTTGAAATTCACAATCCCCACTGTTCATCGTCTCCCACCAGATTCCGCCGACAGCCACGCCTCCGCCGCCGATAGCCACGCCCTCCGCCGCCATCAATGCCGTTTCGCCGCTGTCTTCACCATCTCCATCGTCATCAACATCACCACCCCTCCCTCCAAATTCCGCCGGCGCCAACATCCCCAGCAGAATCTCGTCGGCAGCGACATCACCACTCACCGCCGACATCCACGTCCTCTGTCACCACCGTCATCAGAGATCATCGCCTTCCACCACCCGTAGAAGCAGTCGCCGTCGCCTTCCACCACCCGTCGAAGCAGCCACCGTCGCCTTCGCCTGTCGCCACCAACGCCTGTTCTTCTCCGGCGCCTCCGACTGAAGCACGACGCCGGTCACTGTCGCCGTGCATAGGGCCAAGCCCTAAGGGCAGATCAAAGGAGGTGAACGGGCTCGCCGGCGCTCCCCGGTCCTCGTCTTCATCCTCATCTATGCCCAACGGCATCATCGCCGACGATCTCTGACGCCGTCGTCATCATCTTTGTCCTTGCCTCCGCTCGACGAAGCCGTCGTCGCCGACGATCGCCATCACCACCCCCTCTTCTTTCCTGCCCTCGCCGACGACCATCCACGACTCGCCGCCAACTCCTCCTCCAGAATTGGTGGACTGACCGTCGTCCTTGTCGTCAGGGATCCTCGCCGGCGATAGCTCCAGACCGCCGACATCGCATCTTGCCGCTTTGCCGCTCTCCCTCAGCGCCGACCAAAAAAAAAACCTCTGCCCTAGCTGCGAGAGCGGGTGACTGAAGTTGGGTGTCGGGCGAGAGCTTCATCAAGACCCGTTTTAATAACAACCAATTAGATTCGGGTGTGAACAAAAAGGTCTGAATCCAAACCCGATCGGGTTTTAAGAAGGGTAATTAAATCGGGTCGGGTCCCAGCGAGGCTAAACCCATTCATCCGCAACCCGGTTCAACAGTGACTCGCTGACGTCATCGCTGACGTCAGCAACCGGGTTAACCCAGTGAGTCAACTCAGCCCAGTGAGATTTGGCTCAGTCTAGAATCGACTCGGCTCTTCCGACGGCCGTTCAGAGCTCGTTTCAAGTCCAAATCGAGCCGTTTTCGAGGCAGTGGATTCGTGACAACCAGTACTACGCTCCTACAGCAGTCACAATCTGGTTCAAGCTCCGATCGTCTTCCAGATTCAACTCAGTAGATCAGCGCACCACAGTTCACAGCTTGTTTCTGCCCTGATTCGGACCGATTTGCGCCATTCTCGAGGCATCCAGCTTCCACTTCTTATCACCGCTGTCCAAGAATCTTGTGGGCGATCTCAACTCTTGAGTGTGAGTATTTCTCTGAGGAATCTTCGAGAATTTTGCGTTTGGGCGTGAACGACTCCACCTCAGGTGATATCCTAACTTGATCTAAATTGTTAACTGTTAGATTACTTGCAACTACTATATGGATTGCTATAATTTATTAGTTGAAATGTTATTTGCTTCGATCTAGTGGTTGCATCAGTATTTATCATTTTTTCATCATTTTAGGAATGCATTTTCTTTGCATTTAGAGCTTAAACTTTAGGGTATTTTTGCATACATTTAGTTTAATTGTCTCTAGGGTTTTTCTCTGCATCTGCTTGTTTGCTCGAGCCATCATGACTAGTCAGCATTGTAGAGGCTCTCACTTAGACCAGCTACACAATCTCCATCAGGGTCATATGTCCGTTCATGATTACATTGCCATATTTAAGGACTTAACCCATCGTAGTGAAGTGAGAGAGCCCCCTTCTGAGACTATGACTAGGTTTTTTGGGGTTTACGGCCTAAAATAAAACGTGCTATGATTACTGGCCCCTATGACTTAGACACTGTTGAAGATGCCTTTGATGTTGCACTAAAACTGGACTTGACTTTCAAAACGCTAGTCAATGCCAAGGTCAGATGTTCTAAATGTGAGGGCTATGGACATTATAATTATCAGTGCCCCTCAGAGAGTCAACATCTTAGAACTGTGCCCACTGATGAAGTTGACGATTCGAAGGCTGTTAAGAATGACCAAGTTTCTTCTAAAACTGTTAATATAATTGAAGACATAGCAGTTGATTCTGTCACACAGATTAGTGATGAAATTCACCTGTCTTCTGATAGTGCCAATGATGACGTGGACGAGACAGTTGAGCCTAATATACCCACTGTGCCTAATCAGCCATTCGAGTCTCATTGTGTTGAACCTAGTTTTATGGTTATTCCTATCAATTCATCTTTTAGGGAGTCACCTGAATTTCTTGCCAAGGTCCAGCAAATGGTTTCTAATACTTCTTTTTCGGGTTGTTTAGAGTTTGTGTCCGAGTCCCGTGTACCTCCATCGTTAGATTTGTGTCCTTCTAGGCATATTATATCTCTCATTCTCCCATCGATAGGAGTTATGCTTAGAATACCTCCTGCTTTGCATCTGCCTGTTGCATATATTGATGACATCACTAGACCGATAGCAAATTGCAATGATACTCATAAATTTGCTGCATACCCATATGGTATTTTACAGGAATTTGCAGTTGATAATAGGGTGATGGTTACGAGTCACTCTGAGGCCACGAGAAAGTTACACGCTTGGCGTAAAGATTTCGAAATGACTCTGAAGAGGATTGCGTACATTGCTTACGAGTTGGATAGCCCGTGGGATCCTGGTATCAGCTCCGTCTTCAGCCAGGATGATGCGCCTCGCTCTACTCTCTGTGCCTTGATCGTGCTGCTATCTTCCTCAACCGATCCGTCATGGAGACCAGCTCCTCCTCCGCCACCATGGTCTCGACATGATGTACCCATGCTGCTGCCACGACCACCACCTTGGCTGGCCCGATTGAGATGCTTCGTGAGGAGAGTCCTCACTCGACAGAGTCGAGTTTCTCCCACCCCGAGGGAATTGATGAGGACATCACGCAGTTCCCATTTATCTTTTCATGCCTTAGCTTATTTAGAGGATTTTGTATTTTGTTTCAGCTTTATTTGTAGGAGATGTTTAGCTTTATTTTTGTTCCTTTGTGGGCGTTTAGTACCACATCGGTTATTTCTCAGTAGTCCTCTTTTGTAAAGCCTATATAAGGCCCCCTAAACTATTGTATTGGACGATGATGGAATGATTAAGCTTTTTCCTCAAATTATCTTGCTAAATTCTTGAGTTTATTGGCTCTCGAGTTTCTGGGTGAGAAGCCCGCGTAAGGGGTGGAAACCCAAAATCTTATCCTACTCTCAATTTAATTTTGGTTACGATTTGAAGGTGATTGCGATCCAGTGGTTATTACATCACTCCCCCTTGACTTGAATACGTACAAGTCCGAGAATAGTTACCATGCTCCATGTACTCACATCAATGTACAATTGAACAACTCTTAACTTCACCTCCATCTCGCTTCCTCTTCTCCATGACCCCCTCTTGGGTTTACAATTTGATTAGGTCGAACAAGTTCAGGCCCGACCTGAACTTGATCACCCAACGATCTCCTTGATCCATGCAGGATTTATGAGAATTTGCTCCACCATAAGAGTAACGATCTGAATTTTCATGTTGTGCGCTAACGCCCAATCTTCTTTCGGGTAAAACTGAATCCGTGCTCGAAACCATCGTAGTCTCTGATTATTTCACAACTCTGATCTTGAAGCAAGGATAACTGCAATCCACCAACTGTAACCTCTGAATTTTACAATATGTAAACATTACGGACACGTTCGGCCTAAAATATTTCACAGGGGCTTCTTTGAAAACTTCATAAGATCACCTTCAGACTGAAATTGAACCCTTCTTCATGTAGGGCTCCAAGAGAGATGAGATTATACATTAATTTGGGAACATGACGAACGTCTTGAAGAGTGGTGATGCACATCCATCATGAGAACAAAACTGGATTATTCCTTCGGCAATCACCTTGCTCATTGCAAAATTTTCCATGAAGACCTCTTCCCTTGAACCGAAGTGTATGAGGAGAACATCTTCCTATTGGAACTGATATGTTATGAACATCCAGAGTTAATAATCCATCTATCTTTATTAATGACCGATCTGTTTGTAACAGGTAGAACGTCACACTGTTCTTCATCCCCTCTAACCAGTTCAGTGACATTAGTATCTGGTTGTTTCTTCTTATAAGTCCAACAATCAGTTTTAATGTTCCCCTTCTTGTGACAGCAGTGGCACACCAAATTCTTGTATTTTAGGTAAGCCGTTGAACTTCTATTATTAATCTTCTTCTTTGAAAGTGAACTTGCTCGGAATCATCACGATGAGACTCACCTGTCAACGGTTGTCAATTTTGTTCTTGTTGAGCAGATGCTCCTTGACCTCATTGACCTTCATAGTTTATTTGCCTCTATAGATGATATCTTTAAGATGAGGAATCGAAGGGGCCAGATTCAGCAGGACTTAAATTTTTTTAATTTAGATTTGAATAGATTTTGTTAAAATTTAGAAGTTAATTTGGGTTAGATTTAAGTAAATTTGATCCTATCAATAATTACATGTGCAATGCACATTTGTAGGCTATATATAACAATGTATTAGATTTATGAAATAACGATGATTTGAATTAAAATTTATTTTTCAATAAAAATTTGTGTTGTTTGAAGTAATCTCCTGGATTAATCAAACCAGGCGGTAAAGCCGAGGCCCGGGTTGCAATCCGTGGTCATACCCAACCCCCAAAAATCATTGTTCTTTCGCTACTATAAAATCCCACCACAAAACCCTAATTTTTCTCTTTCGTCCCACATCATCTTGGTATCAGAGCCGAAGCTCCTGAAATAAAAAATCAAAAAAAAAGAGAGAACAGTGTTCATCTCCCTCCTCATTCGTCTTCCACTCCGGTGAATCCACATCAGATCATCACCTTCCCTCGCATGCAGCGACAACCTCCTTGACCTCCATCAGCACCGACATCTCCTTCCTTCACCAGCACCAATTCAAAGACTTCTTCCTCAACTGCCCGCCGCTTCGTCTTCATCATCAACAACTCCTGATATCACCTCTTCCAGATCTCCTGATCTCAATTCGAGTAACCATATCATTGACGACGCTGCCAGATCTTGTCATCCTCGCCATCGCCATCCCCGTTTGACTCCGCCTCCAACACCTGATCGGTCTTCATCATCGCTTGCTGATCTCACCAGATTCAGAAGAATTCGCCACTGACTACCTTTTATCTCATATCTCGATCTCAGATCACGGACGTCGTCCTCCTTGCGACTAACGCTGCCTCTCCTCACCGACGTCCATGACCAGATCCAATCGCCACCGAGCTCCTCCATCGCCGGGAACTCCATCACCTCCCTTCAACGACTTCATCAACGACCAGATCTCTTCACATCCTCTTCGTTGTCGTCTTCGAAGCTCCAGAAGCTCAGCCGCCTCCGACGTCGACAACACCATCGCCTCCACTATCTTTGATCTCCATCATCTATTTCTAACTTCCACGGCCTTCGCAGAAGCTACCGGCATCACCTGCCTCTTTTGCCTTCTTCAGTCGATATCCACCATCGAAGACCTCCATCGACATCACTCTCTGCTCCTCATTGCCATCCCGACTTCACAGGAGACGTCGCCGAAGGACTGAAGCAGCAATGCCTCGCCACAAGATCATCGTCGAAGCCGCGCCATCGACTTCTCCGCTGCCTCCACTTCACCGCCTTCTCACCTTAGCATCAAAAGGGGTTTTGAACCTTAAGTTTTGATCGGGGAAAGAGAAGAAGAGATTTGGGAAGAAATTTGGGATGGATTTTTTTTCTCCGACTCGAGTCTTAAAACCTAATTAGATTTGGGTTGGTTGGGTTTGCGGGTTTATAATCAAACCGAATTCAAAATCCTTATTGGGTTTAAGTAAGTGGGTCTCACAAACTTTGGACCCGACCCGTGTTCATTACAACCGAACCCGACCCGTTCAATCTTATTGGAACCGTCGACTCAACGTTATTCAGCAATGAGTCAACAATGACTCAGCAATCATTCAAGACTAAGCCAGCAACGAGTCAGTCAGTGAACAACAGCAGCATAATCACATTTCAGAGGCTGTTTCTCGCCCGTTCGGAGTCTATTTCAAGCTTTGTTCGAAGCGTTAGGTTCGTGACTGAGCTCCGAAGCTGCTGAGAAAAGTTTGCAACCAGCGAACAACTGGTCAGATCTCCAAAAAGCCTCTAATTTATGTTGATACAATTCCTGCAACAGTTTAGTATCGTTTCAGGCTCCGTTTCCAGCCCAATTGGAGTTCAGTTCGAGCCGTCAGACTTAGGATAAATTCTCATCTTATGCATTGAACTATCTTCATGAGTTTTTACTTTTGCGGTAAATACATTTATACTGATTGGGATGACAAAAAAGTTGAACGGAGTATGTTTGCGGCTGTCCCGTACTTTTAGAGTGCTTATGACCGTTATGATTATGAAGATTGAGAAAGCAATCTTGAAGCTTTTTTCAGCTATTTTGTTCTGACATTTGAACAGAATTGCATTATGCATAAATGAGGCTGGATGAAGAAGCTTGCTGGTGGTGGAAAGCTAGTCATATTCCGTCACTATTGGTTTGTCTTGCAAGACCTACTTTGTACTCGATATGCTCCACACCTTCTCTCCATTGAGTTTTAGGAGACTCTAGATGACATTAAGAAGATCATAAAAGGCATGTCAATAAAAGTTGAGACAAATTCAAGGCCCTAATCTTTAGCGAGTCAGGGGCTGTTGATGAAGCCGATCCAGAACCAGAAGTTGCAGCTGAGTCAGAGCCTGAGCCTGAGCCAACAATTGTTGATGAGCCAGAGCAAGAGTTGCAGTTGAGCCAGAGTCAGAGCCAGCAGTTGTTGATGAGCCCGAGCCCTAGCCAGGGCCAGAGATGAGAAAGCTTCTTGTAGGGACTTCAGCAGAACTCTCAGTAGAGCTTGGTATGAAGCTAGTGTCATCTACGCCAGCTGTGAGAGTTCCAATGTTCCTGAGATCACCTGATGCATACGATCTTTTACAGATCCTTCTAGAGGCAATATGTTCACAGGGTGTGGATTTCTTGTGGTGCAGAATACAATCGGTCCAGTCTTCAGCGGGAAAGATTTTCCTCAGCATGTTACATGTGTCTTGTTCGAGGTACTATCGACTGCAGCCGGTTAGTCATGGAAGTCAGTTTCACCTCCACCATCTTGGTTCAGCTGTGAGTAGCAGTTTTGATTTCCTGACCACTACTTTGGCCTGATTGAAAATTCGTGATGTGTTTCGACCTAGATGTGCTTACCTTCTACCTACCACGATTTCAACAGGGTGAATATTTTCAAGCCGGGGGGGTGATAGGGAATCGAATGGGCCAGATTCAGCAGGATTTAAATTTTTTTTTAATTTAGATTTGGATAGATTTTGTTAAGACTTAGGAGTTAATAAGGGTTAGATTTGAGTAGATATGATCCTATCAATAAATTACATGTGTGATCATGTTTTGTACGATATATATATAGCCATGTATTAGATTTATGAATAATGAAGATTTGAATTAAAATTTATTCCCAATGAAAATCAGTGTTGTTTGAATTAATCTCATGGATTAATCGAACCAGGCGGTGAAGCTGAGGCCCGGGTTGAGATCTATGGTCATACCCAACCCACAAGATCTCTGTTCTTCCTCAATTCTACAAAATCCCACGATAAAACCCTAATTCCACTCTTCCATCCCATATCATTTTCCTAAAGCTCTTATATGAAGAAAGTAAAGAACACAGTAATAGAAGTGCATGATCCTCATCTTCTATCATAATATCTTATCTAAATCATTGATAATAGAGAAAAATTTTGCAATGTAAGACTTGATAAGTGTGCCTTCATGCATGTGAGAAGAAAGAGATGCTGTTTCAGAATCAACCGATTCACCAACGACTTCTCCATATAGTGGTCCTGAAGTCGCTCCCACAATGAGGATGATATTTTCTTCGTAGAAAACTCATTCAACACTTCGACCGTCAAGAAAAGTTGAATAGTCATCAAGGCTTTCTCCCTCCTGCCAATTTCTTTCTCATGTCTTAAGGCTTTTTCTCCCTTCCGAGTAGTGTTTTCTTCAACCTGCTCTAGGTTAGAATAGCGTTCATCCTAATCTGTCACCTGCTGAAATTGATGACACCATCAAACTTCTGAAAACGAATTTGATCGTAGACATCTTTACGTTGACCTTACTCTGATACCAATTGTTGTGAACGGATGACCCCATGGCCAATCGCTAAGGCGGCGCAGCGGAAGCAACACATGATCACAAGCAACGAGAAGAAAAAAGAAGATATTCTGAAGTATAGAAAGTCAACACACAATTTTAACGTAGTTTCACTGATCAAACGGATCGTGTGTATGTCCATGGGAGAAGGGGAGAAATTTTATATTAAACTTTTGGAGGAGTACAATAGAAACACTTACACCTCTCGCTAATTACAAGCCCTTTGATGGCAGCCTAGAACAATGAACCCTTATGGTTAAACGTTCTCACACGAATATCTCTTTTGATTGTGTTACATTGAATACATTGAAGGCCAACCCAAGGGTATATTTATAAACCATAGTACTCTTCTAGTCCTATATAAACTCCACCAATATGAACGATCACCGCCTTAGAGAAAAGAAAATCGAATCTAACTCAAAAACTGAAAACAAATCCAGAAAAAAAAAACAGTCAGACCCGATATTAGTCACCTATACTAATGTATAAGTCGACTAACCATGTCTATTAGTAGACTATACATGAGTATAAATCGACTAAGCTGTCAAAAATCCGAGCCCTTACTCTCTGTTTGCAAGGCCACTCGACTATACCGATGTATAAGTTGACTAATTCTTATCATAGGTCAGCTATATCAGTATAAGTCGACTTATACTGTGCACAACTCCTTGTGCACGTCCGTTCTTTGATCTCTGAGGTTTCATCTACTATCACGACGTATTCCAGTCATAATCCTAACACTATCCACAATCAAGAGGATAATGAGGGAAACCTGCAACCTTTCCTAGAAGCTTACAATTCATGTATAGTATCAACATCAGAATATCAGGTAGAGCAACAGATGTGCACCACGATGCACATACAAAAATGATGGGATTGAAAGAAGAAGAAGAAGAAGAAGAAGAAGAAGAAGAAGAAAAGATGAAGAAGAAGATGATGAACTTCATGCGAATTTACAGTAACAATCCTTCCTAAAACCAGTTGAAAATATCTCTTTGATATTTAAATAGGCCATGGGCCCAACTCCAAATGTGGACGTTTGACAAGCTTTAATATGCTTCTATCAGGTAAATATATGGACCAGTGATAGAATCTTAAGCCCTGAAAGAGAGCCCCAACGCACTACCACAGTTTTAACATGTTTTCCCTCACCCCACCGCCCCCCCCCCCCCCACCCACTCCCCCCCCAAAAAAAAAAAAAAAAAAAGCCCACCACCCCACCCACGCACCATAAAAACCACCAACTTAAATTAGACTTCTTACATATTGTTATGAGGTTTTAAAGGCAAGCACATCTGTCATCCCCTCGCATACAACTACATGTAGGTAGGTATGAGTTTAACAAAAAAGAGGTCCAAGACAAGAGCAATACAAATACACTGATCAATTATCACCTTTCCCTTCTTTTTGAATCTTCATGAGGATGCAGAAAGAAGCATCTACAAAATCAGGGTGGAAGAGATTTCGACGAAATATATCCCACAGGAATAGTTTCAGCACTAAAGGTAAAATGTGTATAGGCTATATTGCAGCTTCGTTCTTAGAATTCTATAATGCATCAAACAATCAGCAAAATGGTCTTACATCTTAACCTATTCTTCTGCTAATGGATTAAAACTCAAACTGCAATGTTTCCAAGTTTTGATTTAAAGATAGGAAGCAGCATTTGTATTGATAGATCAAGAAATCCAGGAAAGTTGATGCACGAATATTTTTCTCTTCAGCATCTATTAGATGTTATGGGTGGAACAACCAAAAGAGATTAAAAAATTTTGGATTCCTAAACACAAAATCATACTAGAAATAATCCATGAAAGACAAACTCATAAGAAAATTATGCTAAAAACACAAGGCTTCAGTTTTGGTTGAAAATATCTCTCACTCATACCAGATGCCCAAGAGGGGTCCATAATCATATTTTACAGTTCTGTCACCTTATATATCATTTCCATCTCCCTGCAATTAGATTTGCATGCAAAAAAATGAATATCAACTTTGGGGATCAACAGAGCATATTCACCTTTGATCGAGCAAACAACAGAGTCAGGCAGTAAGTATGAGCAATAGCTTCATAGTTCTCTGGAGTATTTATAGGGGAGATGGACTGAACCCATATGGATGAAAGAGCAAGGGTAATCTGACGTCTGCTCAACCTAAGAGAATTTGGATCTTCCTCCTGAAAAAGTTTAAGTTATTGTGTTGGCATGAAGAAGTTTTCAGGAATTGTACTGAACTTATCAACTAAACCTTAAATAAATGGCAGAAGCATATACCGTGTCCGTGCATGAATTGCTCAAAGGATTTGTTCATCATTTGAGGGGAATGAAACATCCTTCAGGCTAAGAATTCGGCTTTCAGATGGCTTAAGTTTATAACGCTTCACACCATTATCACTAATTTGCTGTCCGTCATCGAGACTGTCCTGGGAAGCTCGCAAGGAATACATTTCCCTTTTGAGCTTCTCAAAGAGAGCAGCTGATGATGAAAGACAGTTACAGTCCTCGAGAGTGTTCTTCGGAGATCATTTGCATT
>JAVJIF010002894.1:0-346297 GCA_038442645.1 Agave tequilana
TTTTGGACTTTTCCGGAGTTTTGGGTGTTTTCCCGGATACCAGAATTTTATTCAAATATTTTACTTTTCTCTTTTTCCATTTTTCTCTCTCCTCGCTAGACGCGAGTTTCACCAACCTGAATTCATCATTAATATAGAGATACTCTCCATACTGCATTTAATGCACTGTTAATCAATTCAATCAAGTCAAATCTGACTTTTGTCCTTTCTGTTAACGCAGTATTCGCGTTTTTCCCAAACGCGAGTTTTCATCCTCGCGTCTGGGCAATTGCCAGACGCGAGTCTTTGTTGGATAGGGACGCAGCCCATTTCCTTTGAATGAAACGCATGTTTCATTTAATATGATGTCAATGGCAACTTGTAATATCCCCATATCCTTTTATATATCTCCCCACTTCTTTCTCTCTCTTTCATTTTCTTTCTTTTCTTCTTCATCTCCAACAGCCAACAGAGAACCAGCAGTCCAAAGCCACCATCCCTTGCCCATTGGCCGGCCATCTTCTCCATCTCCAACCTCCATCTCCACCACTCCTCCACCATTCTCCCCTCCATCTCCTCCACCATTCCAACAACAACAACACCACTCCAACCACCAACGTCACCTTCTTCTTCCTCTCTTTCCACCAAACAACCCATTCTTACCATCAAACTTCACCACCTTCTCCACCACCACCTACACCACCTTAGCCACCACCAAACATACCACCTTCTTCTCCTCGTCATTCTCTTTCTAACGGACCTACTCGTCGCTCTCCGAAACACCATTTCCAAAACTCTAATTTTCCCATTTTAACTACACTTGCACCCTCCACATACCGCTTGGGCTACCGTTTCCGGCCAACTCCGACCGTCGCCGGTGACCACCGGCCATGGCCAGCCACCAAACCCCCCTTTCCTTCTTTCTTTCTTTTTTTTCCTCTTTCTTTCTTTCCTTTCTTTTTCCTTTCCTTTTCCTTTCCTTCTCTTCTCTGTTTTTCTCCCAACCTGCGTCTCTCTCCTGTCAACCTTGCGTCTTACCCTTTCCTGCGTTTCCCTCATCCTTGCGTCTCTCTCTTTTTCCTGGACTCTCACTTTCTCATCTCCCTATCTCTCTCTTTCTCTCTTTTAATTGTTGACGCGGATCTCACCCCCGCGTCTAAGCAATTCCTTAACGCGAATCTTCTCGTTCTTGACATTTGTATAACGCGGCCTTCGCGTTCTTGTATCGACACGACGCTGAGCTCATGCCCGTGTCTGTGTTCTTCTTATGTTAACGCTACGCGGAACCCACGTTCGCATCCGCATTCTCCTCGTGTCCTGACTTGAACGCGGGTCTCGAACCTCGCGTTTGGGGCTCTACGCGACTCTCGCATCTGTGACCCCCGCGTCTCACTCTCAAACTCACGTTCCCCTGTACACAATCTCTCTCCCTTACTCTCTCTCTCTCCATGGACTTCTCTCTCTAGCTCTCACTTTCTCTCTCCTCTCTCTCATTCTCTTTCTCTCTCTTGATTTTCTCCTCTCTCTATCACTTTCTCTCTAACGCGTTGAAGCGTTGATTTCCTGGATTCTGGAGATCGGGGATTTTACTGTGTTTTCTAAAGATTTAGGCGATTGTTCTCGCTTTCCTCTTGACTTTCCCATTTCATCGGGTCGACTTGTATTATTCACGATTTATGCTGTTTGGAACTAACACTTTCTTTTATTGTGTTCAGCTATTATTCTATCACTTGCCAAGTACTTGCTTGATATGTTAATACTTGACATGCTTTTACTTGATACCTACCATCTACATGCTAATACCTGACACCTGTCTATATCACTTGTCAACTGTTGTGTCATCACCTGACACCCGACTTGCCACTTGACACTTACTTCTTATTATGACATGACTTATCACTTGCCTCTTGACATATTAATACTTGATCTGTGATTATCACATTTACGGGAATACTGTACTTGTTATCCTGTATTACATACAGTGACTTGAATCTTATACTTGTTATCCTATATTACATATACAGTGACCTAAATTTATAGTACTCATGTACTTCTGAATTCCTGATCATGTCCTGATCCTTTTATTCCTGTGAATTGCTAATTGCATATTAAATTATTTAAAGACAACTTGCACCCGGTTTAGGGGAAACTGATGGGCCCTGATTAATAATGTTTATGGTGGTCTTATCGAGTCACGCGTGGCCACATACTTGAGGATCACCTGGCAGCCACCAGGGATTCCGTGGGGTGTGCTGGCACTCTTACTCCTGTTTATTCCTGCCGGGTATGCACACGCCCTAGGCCTATTTTTATGGGATCTGCGATACTCTATTCCTATTCAGGCGTAAATAAGTCCCGGTACCTAGCGGTACGTTCCGGCTCAGCACCGGATACTCCTGGACCGTTGTCCCGGGCATGTACGGGGCCCATCCGAAACATGATTAATCGAACTTTATCAGTTTTCAAATAACTTGCTCTATAAGTTGTACGTAGAAGTATGTGGAATGGGACGCATACTAAAACCTACAACTTAAACAACCCAATTATAATAAGATGCCAGCTATGGGTCCATAGTATGCTTTGCCATGTTTGTTTGTATCGGGCTTTACTTCAGAATTTTCGGTTTTATGATTACTATATTATACCTGCTTGCATCCTGCTTTACCACTTGTGTTCTATTCCACCAGTCTCCTGCTCTCGTCGTATTATACCATGTGCTTATCTGTGCTCGCCACTTGGCTTTCGCATCACCACTCGCCGGGGAGTTCTGACTCCTCTGGATCCTCATGTCCAGGTTTCAGAGTTTGGAGCGTGTGGATTCTCCCAGTTGCTGATCAGAGCGCGCAGCAGTAGCGTGGATCCCTAGCAGACCATCCAGAGCCTTATCCTTCCAGGCCCCCTGTTCGGCTCCAGAGTTTTCCTGTTGTGACTCTGAGCCTCCATTTGTACTGTTCATATATGTACATCTCTTTGTATTCTCGCATTTGCGCCTATTGGTGATGTAATATTCTTGTAATATTTATCACTTCCTGTGAAAACTTTGTAACTGTACTCATGTGTTGGAATGTATAATGCACCACGTGCTTCCGTACTCTGATTCTTGCCTGTACTGATGCTTAGCGTATATACGTGAGGGTATTTCTAACCTGCGTATATACGTCGCAGTAACGTCTCCGTACCCGTCGGATCGGGGCGTTACAACGTGGCTGGATTTGGGCGAGATTCGTTGCGATCTGATGACAAAGTGGTGGATGACGTGGCTGGATTCCTTCTTATCTGTCAGCTGGATAGGTACTATTATTGTCATAGAACTGTCGGCCAGCGGGTTCATGGATGAATTCTCTAGAGAACTTTGGCACTAGTAGTTTCAAAATGCCTTGGACATTAGTGGCAAAAATCCAATTTGAGAGTGATGAAAAATGTGAAAGCCTTCAGAAAAGCTTCCATAGTATTCTGCATCTGTAACTGGATAAAGATTTTATCTATTTCCAAATTCATTCTGGAAATTTCAGGTGGTACTGGGTGATGTCCTTCTTTATAGAATGTGGCACCGAGTGTGGTAAGGAATTGAGTTGGTTGAGATTCCCACCAGTCATAGTATTCGGTGATGAAGACTATATGTTGGGCTGGTTCATATTCTTCATTGACCCAGGTAAGTGAAGTTGAGAGAAATCTAAAATATAGTCTGTCTGAACAAAGGCCTCAAAGTTTTAAAGAAGCAGTGGTTAAGATAGGAAACAAATGGATTCGGTCTCGATAGGAGTGAGACACTAGTCCATAACAAAGACCATTTTCTATGGCCCAAATTTTTTGCGATTGAGGAGTATTTGGGTTTAATAGGAGTCTTAAACTGAAAATTTCGGGTTTTATTACTCGATAGGATCCTTCAGGGAATGTGTGACAAAACTGATTTATTTTGTGGAGTAATTGGGTTTCAGCAGTGCTGGGTGTTTGCACTATTTTGTAGTAGAGTTCAGAAGGAAGATTTTCTACTATATCTTGGGCAAGTTTTTCACAGTCTTGAAGGAAAAAGATTAATCTTTGTGAAATAGTAAGAGGAGTATTACTCCCGTTAGAGCTATTGCTCTTTTTCTCCAGTTATGAGACATGATATTCCTGCAAGGTAATTGGAAGGGATTAAGAATAGTATTCTTTTCAAAATTTGTGATCAATTCGGAATTATTCTAGTAAAATATTTCTTCAACTTCAAGAATTTCTTTTTAAGTTGAAGCTATATTTATTTGTAATTGGTGGGAAGATTCTTCCCTATCAGGAGTATTGCCTGATGAAGATTTGGGAGAATTATTGGGAGAATTAGTTTGAAATTGGTGGGAAGATTCTTCCCTATCAGGAATATTGCCTGATGAATTAGAGGAGGAATTAGGAGAATTAGGTGCTATTAAAGGCCTCCCCTTATTAGGCTCGGATAGGACAAGCCAAGGAGTTTTGCCTTTTCCATGCCCTCGGCCTTTTCCTGCACTAGAGTCCTGCATTAGGCTGTAAAAATTCACAGGTTAAATAATCAGGTAGAGAATTATCTCTGCCCTTTATATATTCAATATCAAAATCAAAAATAAACAATTCAGCTTGCCATCTAGCAAAGATTTGTTTTGAAGCTAAATTTTTAACATCCTTTTCTATAATAGATTTAGCAGAACTGCAGTCAATTCTTAAGAAGAATTTTTTATTAAGCAGATCATCTTGAAATTTATGAATACATTTTATTATGGCAAGAAGTTCTCTCTTAATTGTTGAATAATTATATTGAGTTGAATTCCATTTACCCGAATGGAATCTAGCTAGTTCCTCAAATTTTTTATTTGGATTTAATTGTTTAAGAATTCCTCCAAATCTAATATCACTAGCATCAGTCTCTACTATCTTAAACCAGTTAGGTTTGCAAGATGTAGACAAGGAAGATTCATTTCCTTTTGTTTTATTCGTTTTACTGATTCAGTATGTTCTGTAGACCAAGGTTTAGCATTTTTTCTCAGTCTATCATACAAAATTTTTGTATATTTAGCTAGATCTTTATAGTAGTCTGCTACATAATTCAATGCGCCTAAAAATCTTTGTAGTTGTTTTGTATTAGTTATTTCATCTGAAAATTTAGAAGCAAATTCAATGCTTTTGTTTATTGGGATTATGCTTCCATTGACAATATTATGTCCTAAAAATCTTATTTCTTGTTGAAATAGTTTCATTTTAGGGGCTGATATTACCAGTCCATTCTTTATAATGAGGTATTTAAATATATTTAGGTATTTAAAATGCTCGTCTAGAGTATTAGAATATACCAGAATATCATCAATATAGGATAATATGAAGTAAGTATGATTCATGAATATATCATTCATTATATTTTAAAATTCTGATGGAGCATTTTTTAATCCAAAAGGCATTACATTCCATTCGTAATGGCCAAATGGGACAGTGAAAGCAGTTTTATATTTATCTTGCTCATTTATTTGAATTTGCCAATAGCCAGATTTTAAATCAAATTTAGAAATATTTTGGCATTTACTATTCGGTTCAATAAGTCTCTTTTATTGGGGATTGGATATCTAATCCATTTTAACACCTTATTAAGTGGTTTATAATTTATTACTAATCTCGGAACTCCTCGTTCTTTCTCGGCTGCATTATTAACATAAAAGGCTGTGCAGCTCCAAGGAGAATAAGATTTTCTTATTAGGTTTTTATTCAGGAGATCATTAATCTCTTTCTTACAAAGTTCTAAGTATTCTTTATTCATTTGGTAAGGTCTTGCCTTAGTGGGAATATTCCTTTCATTAAAGGATTCTTCATAGGGTAAGGAAACAATATGTTGTTTTCTTTCCCAAAAAGCATTAGGTAGATTACTACAGGTTTGTGATTTAAAAGTTTCTTCTACCTGTTTAATTTTTATTTGAAGTTGGCTAGATTGCAATTGTCTAGATATATTTGTTTTAACAATCTCTTCTTTAAGGAAATTGATTTGATTCTCCTTTAAATAGATTTCTTTGACTTCATTAAGAAGTTTGACTATCGGATTAGTTATAAATTCAAAGGTTACATTTTGACCTTTATAACAGGTAACTATACCATTTTCATTAATTTGTTTAATTGGCATTAGCTTTCCTAAAAAAGGAGTGCCTAGTATTACGTGCTGTGATATTTCCTTTACTATTAAAAAGTGTAGAGGGATACAAATTTTATCTTTACAAATATTTACATCAGTAACTTTATATGGTGTAGTAAGTGCTTTATTATTAGCAGCACTTAAAGTTTGTGTAGTGTGTTCGCAATATTTTAATGGTATTAATCCTTCCTTTATACAATTAAGATCAGCACCGCTATCAACAAGTGCTATTAAGTCTTAGATGTAAAATTCATTATTGATGAGTAAATTGATCTTTATATACTATTTTTGGGTTATTATCAAGTCCATTGTTTGTAGAAATTGATTTACTTCGTTTGAGGATTCTTCATTATTTGAAGATTCTGGATTAGTTTTTTCTTATAGGCCTTTTTATCTTGTTCTAATTTCGTTAGTCTGAAGCCTAGGGATTCATTCTCTTTCTTTAAAGTTTTTATTTCTATTTTTAATATATTGATTTCTTGATGTAGTTCTTGAATAGTTATTGGTTTTTTTTCTTTATTTTTATATCTTTCAAGAACTTCAGAGAGTCTATAGACATTGTCTATTTTGGGTAATTTTTCTTTTCTTTTTCTTTTGTAGTAATTATTAGTTCTATTATTTTATTTTTTATTGTTGCATCCATTTCATTATTCATTACATAGTCAAGAAGATCTTTCTTTTCATCAGTAGTTAAGACATAAAGTCCATTCATTTCTACGATAGACTTGTAATAGTTTAATTGGTCAAGGGTACAACATTGACCATCACATTTTGATATTCTTCTTCTTCTTCAGAGTCTTCTGAGGAAGAAGATTGATCTTCTTCTGAAGTGGAATTAATCATTATTTTTAATAAGGTTCTTCTAAGACCTTCGTCTTCAATTTCTTCAATTTTCTTTTTAGTATAATATCTATTAGCATAGTGGCCTAATTTGCCACATTTATAACATTTTATGTTCTTTTGTTTAGTCTTCGCTTTTTCTTTTCTGTGAAATGGTTCTCTTTGTTCTTTATTTCTCCTTTTATTATAAGCTTTATATTTTTTATTGCTATGAGTAGTTTTTTAAAGTCATTATTTCTTTTCTTCATATATTTTGGGGGTTTAGGCCCATCTATAGCAAATTGCTTACAGAATTCTCCTAATTGCTTTCTTTCTGAGATTCGCTGAACCTTTAATTGGTGTCTTAATTTTAAATCATTACAAAGAGCTAGTCCTTCTTGGATACAGGAATTGATTAGGTTTCCATAAGTATAATTATGATATGATATCGTATCATTGTTTTTTATCTCCGAGAGTTTTTCTTACTCTCTTAGCAAAAAGATTTGGTAATCCATCAATTAGTTTAGATTTCCAATGTACATTATTAACATCATGTAGTAGCATTACCCTACTCAAGAAGGTATCTTTATACCATCTAAAATGAGTTAAAGTTGGGCATTTTAAATTCTGAAGAAGGGTTCTATTCTTCTCTCCATGATCTGTCACTCCTCCAGTGAAGTGTTCCAATATTGTCATCATTAAGGTATAAACTGCATCTTGAGTTGTTGCATTATTTTTGATTTTAATGGCATTGAATATTTCTAATTTTTGTTCTGATGTGATACAATGATCCACCAGCCCTTTAAAATGCCAGTAAAACCGCAAGTAATGAAATTAGCTATGTCTCTATCAGAATTATTATTCTGCTTACAGACAGTAGCATACATCATCACTCGATGTAATTGATCATGAATTACTTTCTCAGAAGCACCATCAATATTCCATTCATAAATTGAATTACCATGATAAGAATTTTGAATTAAATCATCATTTTCCTCAAAGAATATCCATTGGAGTTGGTCTTTTATAATAATATTTATCAGTTCTTCTTCGAGGTTTAAAATCCAATTTATTTATTTCAGTAGGTATCATACTTTCTTTAAAAGAGTCTTCAATATTAATTATTTGGTTTAAATTCAAATTGTCTAAATTATCTTCATTGGATATGTATGATATTGATTCTTCAGGTTCATCTAATTCTTCATCTATCTCTTGATCAGATGAATTCCCTTCAATAGTATTTAAATTGGCCTTTTTTAATTGGTCTATTAAAGAATTAATCTCATCCTTTTGAGAATGAAGTTTAAATCCAGTAATCTCTGGGGGTGGTTTTATAGGAACATAATTGGTCCTCTCTTCCTTTTTTAATAAAGGAGTTTCTAATTGTGCAACTTGATTTAATTTATTTATCAATATTTTTATGGCAGATTCTAGTCTAGTCAATTGTTGACCTAAAACTTGGACATAGACATTTGTATAATTATTTTGCTTAATAACCTTTTGTAATTCTTTTATTGTTTCTTCTTTGGACTCAGGTAAAATTTTGATTAAGGCTGCTGCTTCAGTGTAATCTGAGGCAGTTTGTAAGTTTTATGGTTTCGCCTGGGGGATATAATACATTAATCCTCTTACCATTAGTGGTAGCCCAAGATTTATAATGTTCATCTAGAACATTAAGTTTATTAAATTCATCATTTATGTAGGTTTCTATGAACCATTCAGAAAAGTCTTAATTTATCTATTCGAACAAGATGTTTATAATATTCATCTTTGTAATAGTATCTCTTTTCAATAGGAAAAGTTTTTTCAAATCATTGTTTGAAATGGATATCTTTATTGTATTCCATATTTAGATATATTCTTGATAAGCTTCCTGGTGAAAAGTCAAACTTCATTAAATATTAAAGTCCATATCTGATTGTGTAGGAGAGCCAAGATTAGGCCTCTCGTAAATTGGATGAGCTATTGAGGAATTAAATATTTTTATTCCTTGTACTTCTAATTCTTTATCTTTTTTCGTATAATTACCACTTTTAATTGATTGATTTTTAAAGTTAGAATTAGAATTTCTTGAACTAGAGATTCTAATTATTATTTTGGATTAAATCGAACTTCAACTTCTCCATCCTCAGACTGAATTATTTGGTCTAATTCTATTTCTACAACAGGTCTAGGAGGAATAGAGGAAGTTAATAACCAATTTTGTGAAAAATTTATTTCTTCCCATTTTAGGATTCTATTTGTTGCTATATTTGAGGATAACAGATTGGTTTCAACCAGAATGGTTTTTCCTGGTTTAGTTATTTGTTTAGCTTTAGGTGCTAAAATATTCAGCACTTTATAGTGAATTCTAAATATTACTGCAATTGCTTCAGATCCCGGCATAAAATTATAGCCATACGTTTTAGATTTAGTGTAGCTGCCTCTAATATATTCGGGTCAGTCAATGATAGGCTTAAATTTGGATAGACATTAAAATAAACTGGATCGTGACAAAGGCTAGTTTGCATAACTCCCATTAAAGATTGAACATAGTCTAAGCATCTACCATCTCTTAGTGAGGTTAGTAGTGAAGCCTTTAACCCTTGAAGTGTTAAAGGTTTTAAGGCTATTTGGATCAGCCCAATATGAATAAAATTGTATTTATCAATGAAGGGTTGTAAGTCTTTTTCATTTAGTAATTTTATTGATTGTTCGTCATTGTCTACTTGGATTGATCTTTCTATGGTCTTGATTGCCACTGAAGATTTAAAATCAAACATTCCTATATTATAGATTTGTTTTGCTGGGACCTTCGGAATAGACCATTTATTAAGGTCCTCTATTTCGGTAGGATATTCTATTAAATTAGAATTTTTAACTGATTTTCCTTTAGTTAAATTACGAGAAGTAGAACCTATTAGATCCATTTGAAGGCTTCGAGTAGAACTATATTCTGTGCTCTTCTCATGTAATTAATTATTTTGCTAACTTATTTTTAGTTTAGATTAGGGTTAGATGCCGAAGTATTATATGGTCTGGCTTCCACCTAGTGGAACGACACCCAAGTCGCGTAGGATCTGTTACCGATGGACTGACGTTTAGTCTCCGTAAATCGTTGACAGTCGTGCTAAGTTTTACAGACTAAAGGTACATTAGGTAATCTAAACTTAGTCTAAAATAAAGATAAGTTATCTTAACAATTAGTTACATAGAAAATAAAGAAATATTTTATCATAGTTAATATTAGAAATCATATTAAAGGAATAAAAGATGAGGATGAAGCAATATGCTTATTATTTTTAAATGTTATCATAAAACGAATCTTATCAAGATGGAATTTATCATATAAAACAGTTAAAGGACTAGTAAAATTTATCTTTTTGTACAAAAGAGCTCTCATGACTTTTATTTTCTCACCTATTGATGATACCAATCCTAGTTCTTGAATTTTCTTTTTCTATATTAAAAAAAAAAGTGAGAAAATGACATATTAAACAATAAACTCCAATCTTGACTGACCAATAGGGTATGGTCTTTTTATCAACTGTTTACCATACTTTCAAATTGTTTCATGAATAGACCATAGAAATTTATCTTTAAGTTAAAATTGAGATGAATTTTTATTTTCTTCTATTTTTATTATAATATAGTGTGAATTTATCCATAGCGCTGAATTAATATAAGACAGATCATTATTTAAAAGGTTTTTTACTACATTCAGTAAAAATAAATTTTTTTTTCCTTATTTCAGTAGACAGAGTAGAAAGATCTTCTCAAATATCAGTAATAATGCTGTCCAAAAAGATCCTCCGCAATAAAAAATAAGAATAATATGATTATTTTTTGTGTTTAACAAGAATAAGAAATTTTCCATCAGGCCTCAAAATAAAAAATATTGATCATTTGAAAGCAACTAATTTTATTTTTAAAACAAGTTAAATAAATATTTATGTGTTAAGAGCGTGAGAGAGGTTGTTTGTTAAGCGTTGTGAAACCTCCAAGAAAAGCCCTTTTTTTATCAGTCATTCAGACACAACAATCATTGAATGAAATAAAATTTTCGGTCGCTATATACACCCACCATTATTTGATCTAAGCCCTTCTTTCTATACTATAATTGGGTGTATTTAACACTAAGGGGTGTGTAAGTAGCATGCTCATTATACGTAATAACCGGTGAGCTTTGCAAAGGCTCACGGGAGGTGAGCAGACACCGCATAACAGTTCTGACTTTGCTCGCATCGCCGGTCAACTCACTCAAACTCCGTAGTCGCGTCACAACCGGTCACCACTATTGGTAGGCTGCAATCTTCTAGAACAAAGTCGCCTCCCCTTCTCTATTCTCGGCACAGCTGTCCCTTATTGACTAAATCTCCATTAATGTTTCCTAAATTAAAGTTTGTGTTGCAGAAAACTCTTCATAATTTGTGTTATTTGTAGAAAAATATGTCATTTGTGTAATTGCAATATTGGTCCTTTGTTTTTCATGTTATAGCATAAAGGTTTTTTCCCTGCCATTTATCAGTGATAATTTATAAAGAAATGCGACACTACTATGGCTTTTCTTTTACACACACACACACACAAAAGATAATATAAGATAATCATATTAGAAGATTATGATACTAAAAGTAATTGAAATCCTATATAAGATTTTGAATTATTTCAAGTTTATTTTTTATTGTAGTAAAACTGTTCCAAGTTTTTTCTTCCTAAGTGCACCTAGAAGATATTTTGGTGATTTTTATACTAATTTTCCACAATGTTTCACATAAAACTTCTAATAATTTTTTATGATTGCATTTTCTATAAATTTCTCTGAAAATTTAAAGATCCTTTAAAACAACAATTTATTATTTTTTGTGGGCTCACTCTACATTTTTCTCATATTTCCTCAGCTTGTTAGAGTAAAAACAACAATGAAAATCCGCCATATGGCACACGCCCCACGCACAATAAAACCAATCGGAAGTATTCTTAAACGGCTCTAGTACTCTTTATTATTGAAATTAGAGCTTAACACATAATAGAAATTCCATTTATCAAGTAAATCTCTCTACTTTTTTTTATGAGTCTTCATTTTCTTTATTTCTATTATGATAATACGAGAATATTTTCGACAAGTTGCATTTTAATAGTTGCGAGCTACTACTCCAAACTAATTTAATATAAAATAATCGAAAAACTCAGGAGTCCGGTTCTAATGTCACATGCGGATTCTTTTGATTACGAACCACTTAAACCCGCGCGACACTTAACTCTCTCTTTCCCTTTAGAGGTGAAACTAAGTCAGCGTCACCTTTATTATCACGGGCAGCGGCACTTAACTCGCTCTTTCCCGTTAGAGGCGAAGCTAAGTCAGCCTAACCCTCACACTCACTCACTCAAGAAGTGGAAGCTTATATTGCTTACTCTTACTTTCCTTGACGAAACACCCTTGGTCCTATTTATAGGCAAGGGCTTGTACAAAATTTTTTTAGAGTTGGAGGCTTCTAGAATATGTAAAAGCTCTCTTATATTCATCCCTAAATATCTTATTCTAAAATCTTCTAGGAATCTTCTATGAAATATCCCTCTAGGCAGTATCCCTCTAGGAATCTTCTATAAAATATCCCTCTAAGGGAATCTTTTAGAGAATATCTCTCTTTACATTGTATTTAAAATATTATTTTATCCCACTCTACCACACGGAATGAACCCAAATAAGCTAAGATAAGCCCAAGTGCACCAAGATGGAACGGTGCGTGACAGCAACAGGTGCATGCAATCAAGCAAAAGACTGAATGTTCAATTTGTAAAAGTAGAAGATCAAAGGTCTATAACACAAAAAGAGCACATAAAAAGGAAATTCACAGCACGTGACTCCCACGTGCCAACTTTCCCAAATGTCTGATTCCGTCCCCCAATCGCCTTATACTTTTTCATTGTAGACTCACCCCCGGTAACCACGCCATTTCTTTTTCCGGTCACCTCACTATTTATACTTCCCCCTCTCTCTCCCCTCCCCACTTCCTCTCTCATTCATTTCTTTGCTCCCAAAAAGAGGGAAAAAAAAAAAGAAAAGAAAAATGGGCTCCATTCACCACCGCCCCCTCACCGCCGGTAACCACTCCCTCCTCCCTCTCATCCTCACGCTTCTGGTCATCGCCCGGTGCTCCCTCGCCCAATCACCGCCCTCCAACTCCAACACCGGCCCCCCTTACTTCAAGGCAACTTCAACCCCTCCATGGCCATCGTCATCGTGGTCCTCATCTCCGCCTTCTTCTTCCTCGGCTTCTTCTCCGTCTACATCCGCCAGTGCGCCGGCGCCCACAACGTCGCCGGCCGCTCCATCCGTGGCGGAAACAACGCCGGCCGCTCCCGCCGCCAGCGCGGCCTCGACCCGGAGGTCCTGGCCTCGTTCCCGACGCTGGTCTACTCCGACGTGAAGGCCCACAAGATCGGCAAGGACTCGCTGGAGTGCGCGGTGTGCCTGAGCGAGTTCGAGGACGACGAGACCCTACGCCTCCTCCCCAAGTGCGACCACGTGTTCCACCCGGACTGCATCGACGCTTGGCTCGCCGCCCACGTCACCTGCCCCGTCTGCCGCTCCAACCTCACCGACCCCCCGACGGCGGGCCCCACCGCCGAGCCCCCAGCGTCCGAGAACATCGAACCGGCCCACGAGCCACCGGTCGAACACTTGGTGGTCGAGGTCGAGGACGACCACCGCCAGCAGCCCGAGCACGAGGAGGAGGAGGAGAGGAAGACGGAGATCGACAACCTGGAGAGGTTCGTGAACATGAAGAGGGCGAGGTCTCGGGCGAGGCCGCCGCCGGCGAGATTCCCGCGGTCGCACTCCACGGGGCACTCGTTGGTGCTCCCCGGCGAGAATCTCGACAGATTCACTTTGCGTTTGCCGGAGAATATAAGAAAGGAGATCGTGCAGAGGGCCGAGATGCTGCAGAGGACGAAGAGCCTGTTGGTGTTCCCGAGCGAGGAGAGTTCGAGGAGAGGTTACAGAGGCGGCGGCGGCGACGTCAGCGGGCGGGGGCCGAGGAGTATAAGGCTTGGCCGGTCCGATCGGTGGGGGTCGTTCCTGCTAAGGACTCTGTCGACAAAGATGCCCAATTGGGGGAGGAGAGGAGGGGATGTTGATGGGTCGACGTCAGCGAGGGGAGGTGGAGGGTTTTTCCGGCGAGGGGATTCGATTAAGGGCGGGGAGGGGTCGTCGGTGTCGAAGGCCGCCGGCGGGTTTTTCCGACGAGGGGATTCGATGAAGGGTGAGGGGTCGGCGAGAAGGTTCAATTCTGTGATTGCTCCGTTCGATTGTTACGGCAGTGGCGGAGCAAAAGAGAACAGTTTGGAGGCGAGAGACGATGACTCTCAGTCGTCGACGGCGGCGCTCAACCGTGTCTAAAATAGCTCAGGGTTGCGTTTTTTTCTTTTTACCCCCCCTTTTTGGGTTAATTTCTTGAATTGATTTTTTAGTACTATTATTATTTTTGCTTTTAAATTTTTTTTTTTTTTTTTAAAGTTTTTGGGTAACATAGAGCTCCTCATATAATGCCGTCGTTTGAGGAAATGTACATAAATTTTTAATTTTACACAATTAGCCAGAATAAGCTAAAAAATTGTTGTAAAAATTCAAGGTTTATATTAAAGATTTTTACTTTGCTGGGAAAAAAATGATTCAGTTCTTGAGTTTGTCAATAAAATTTTGTTAATATTTCGAGTAAATATTAGTTGAAGTTTGGTTCTTTAGTATAGGAACAAAAAAAAACAAAAGAAAAAAAGCTTTGTTTCTAATGTACTCTATAAACACTTTATTTAAGAGCAATCATGTGCCCTTTTTTTTTTTTTCTTTTCTCTTTTTGGAATAAATCAATTGCCTTCCAAAGAAAGTAAATGGTAGCCCCCCACATTATGACCTTGACAATTCTAGATGATTTCATGAAATTTATCATGATATTGCATTTTTCTCTTTCCACAAATTTTGTGTCTCTCGTCTGTGATGAAGGATTGGATAGATGGACTGTTAAAGGAATAATTGTTAATTTTGCGTATTCTTTTTCTCTAATCAAGCTTGGTAGCTATTTATTAATTTCTCTCAAATAAAACAACATATAGATTCATGGAAGGTAAAGCCATAAAAGTAAGTTAACTATAAGGCACGGGATGCCCAATGATATGGACGGCAGATTCTACTCTTGGGAACAAAGATATACTGTATTAAGCCTTTCGGGGTATTTGAGACCTTTATTTTGTGTTTGCTGCGTATTTTGTCTTGTGAGGATTTGTTCCTACATGTTCTATGGATTTTCTTAATAATATTGATCTCTGTGACTTTTGTTGATATAATCTTGTGTGAGGATTTTATGTGGTTGTATTTTGAGTAGTTCTGTCTTCCTCCTGTGACTTTTAAGGACATGTTCCGTGCTCTTCTTGTAGTTTCATTATTTTCTCATTAATGAAACGAGATAGACTTTCTACTTTTTACTCAAAAAACTATCAAAACACCATCTAATGTTCCTAAACAGTCATCGCTTACTTCATTAACCATCCTCTCCGAATGCAAGCTCACCATCCACTCAACTTGTGAAGAGACTAGAGATCTTTGAAGAGCGGTTGACAAAAGATGGACTAGAAAAAGTGGTATGTAATATTAATTTAATGATGTAAGAAAACGAGGATTTTCAAGTGAATCTTTGAGCTGAATTCATGCTTGATCCGTTGTTATAACTACACGTAGGATGGTTGGAGTGTGTGTTTCTTTCATTGGGAATGAATATGGTATATTCACATGTTTAATTCCGTTTCTGAATGAATGAGATATTCAAATCGAAAGTTAGTCTAATTTAATAGCTAATGAAAATTAAAAGAAATCAAAATATTTTAAATCTCACATATGTTTACATATGGTGTGAAAAGTTGAGAGGCTTAAATATGAAAAGATGTGAAAAAGAACGTGCCCTTTCGGTACTTGGAGTTTTCATGCGCCTTCAAGGGAAACTATGTCCGCGCGTCGCTGCCCGCCTCAGCGTGTGTCCGATTCTTTTTGGACAGGGCCACACCCGATCCTTTTTGATTCGGGTGCGGGCGCGGATCATTGTGTGCAGATCCACCCGCTTCTTATTGATACTATCGCAAAAAACCTACCACTTGATTTTTACCGATCTAATCAATTAAATCGATGATCTTGATTAGTTGTCAGACCCAACAAATGATAACTAAAGAATTTCCTCTAATAATTTTTTTTCTATTTCTCCAAATTAAAAGAATTGGGGAAATTTCAGCTCCGCACAACATAGAGATTGACACGCTTTCGAGAAGAATATAGAGTAGCAGAGGACCCAGTATGCAGGACATAACGATCATTATAAAATCACAAATTAAAGATGCTGTAATATGCTCTCTCCTTGAGATGGGGTCACTTTCTCAGATCCCATTGGAACTAAGACTAGTTCTTCATGTCAAAGATGGCCCAGATGGCAGCTATTTGATTTGAAAGAGAGAGAATAATTTTTTTGGGCTAAAAAGAAGAAAATAACAACAAAAAGCAACGTTCCATATAGTTTGCAAATGAAATCAATGTTCTATGTTTCAACGGCTGGCGTGTGTTTGCGTGTGAAAAAAGATAGCTCCTGGATTTGCTTGCCACCGCCAAGATTCTTAACAACTAATAGTAGTCTAATGCTAACAATTAACCATATTATTAAGATAATACTGTTCTCAATGGATGTTTAGAGCTTGACCCAATTGAGCTAATGGGAGGATGAGAATTTAGTAGCTGATCTTTGTGGTGGTGGTGTACTATAAAGCGCTGGCATCCAAGAGCTTTGATTCATTAAAATAGAAGTGAAGTGCAAATGGATGATAAGCACACTAACCATTGAGTTTAAAATGATGAAAATGTTCTTCATTGACTTTATCAAATCCCCACAATGATAACTGCTACCATTAAAAAATAATTTAAAACGCACCGAATTTCGTTGAGGAGAATAAAAATTTGCAAGAAAGTAAGCCTGAGTTCATCCTTTCACACACACACACACTCTGCGTTTGGATCACAAGTTCTGTCCACTGCAAAAACGACTTTATCAATGTGTTACAATGGTATTATCAGCCAATGGTCTATCTATCAATATTCAAATGAGACTCGTATGATTCCATGCTTTATGATTATAATTCTGAAATTCTTCATGGTAAATTGTTTCATCATAGTTTGATATGTTTAAGAAAAGATGATATTGGTTTCATAGTGTTTACTGCAAGATGAAGCATTAGTACCCCTGGGACAAAGTTTAGAACCCATGAAGAACACTTGGACAAAGTTTCTAGAGATCTGTTAGTACTTCTATCTTTTGTATCTGTAGGATTGTTTTCATTAAAAACTTATTAATGAAACGCGGGGACCTACGGTTAACTGTTCGCGGAGCGCCAGCAGGAAACAAGCTCAAGGACACCGTTCTCGATTACATAAGCCTCTAGAATTTTATGTGGGGATGGTTCTAAACATGATGGGATCTTTGTATCGATGTACAACTTATGTGAGGCATGCTGAACTGGGCTTGCAATAAGTAGATTATCTTGGTAATCTTTTTCCATCATTGCTTGAAGAATGATAAGACGAAGAAATCTCTTTACTGTTATGGTGTCAAATATTCTGAAGTGAAGAACTGGTCAAGTAACTTGGTTGTTTGCAAAGTTGTAGAGATGCTTATTTATTTATTCACCTGTTTGTTAGAGATACAAGAATTCCTCTGGTTTCAGATTCTCCAGCTAAATGATGAAGCATGAGTCACAATTTACATGCAATATGCCAGGTACTCTCCTTTTACTTCCAGTTTGTTTTAAGATTCTTTTTGAGTTTTTTCAACAATTTATATGCAATGATGATTCTATGTTAGAGTCGACAAAGTTTACTGCCTTGTTTGCCTTCATGGGAACGGAAAAAACATGGGCGAGACTGTACCTCTACGCTTACTCGGCGATCCATTTAATTGTATTCTTGTAGTGGTTGTCTATTAGAATTTGACAAGTAGAGATTATTGGTTAGGGACTTCGTCATGTTCAATCTATTCAATTTGAGCTATAATTCGAAGATATCTTAATCAGCAAAATTACAAACTTCTTCTAGCCTTGACTTGAATGTACAACAAGATCTATCCCTAATTTTCGTTTAATTACGGTGTTCTTTTTCTCCAATATTCCATGCCAATAACACATTTATTAGTTCTATTTGTTAGATCTAAATTTATTCCATACAAGATCTACACATATACTGTAAGCCTCTTTGTCATGATCAAAGGGAAGGAGGGTTTTAGGCATACCTGATTCCATCGCGAGGATGCCGAATATTGCAGGATCTCGAAGGCGCCGGAGTTGAGGGAGAGGATTCTTCTCTCCAGCCACCAAGTTTTCTTCTTTATCCTTAGAGGAGATGAGAGGCCTCTAAGAGAGATGATTATTCTTGTTGGTGGAGAGGGAACCCTACTCATGGTATATATAGCATCAAGAAACCCTAGTTCAACTCATCATAGATCTAGGCCCTTGATTTATAACACGAGTTCCACACGTGTAGATGAGTCCCACATTCTAATTTAAATACACTCATGGCTAAGTGTAATTGAAAACGTGTCTAGACCCAAACCATTTAGGTTTGATCAATTCTTTATTGGGTCAAACAACATAGGTTAAGTGGGCGGGTGCAAATATCTAATTGACTTGATTAGGCCCAAAATAAATTAGACTTTAAAACATAATAAGTCTAACAATCTCCCACTTGGGCCAAGCAAGTCATACTAAATAGATATTATGCATAACTTTATGACATCAATACTTTAACCGCCGACAAATCACGTTTCAAAACAATCTGGTCCATTAAGAGTCCTGCCACCGAACATGGCGATCGTTACCTTCTGTATAATCGAGGTAGGACCTTTCACATCACAAGTTTCAGAACCCCTAACGACATAGATCAAATGTGGACGTGTGGCATGGAAATGTCCTCTGATCAAATAAGGTACAATTCCAACTGGTTTCCACTTTATGACTCCAACGAGTCTAGCCTTATGACTCCAACGAGTCTCACTTTATTACTCCAACGAGTCTAACTGCTAATTCAACAAACTCAAATGCGCAAAGGTAAACTTTAGGAAAAGCAGTTATAAATTTATTTATCAGAATCAACAAATATCCATAAAGTGCACTTAGAAATAATGTCTGTTACATAAAATTATCCACTCCCACAAAATCAGGATATCATAATGACTAGTCATCCCCATATGAGCAATATGCTCTTAAGAATACTTTAGGTGAAAGTCCTTTAATGAGTGGATCTGTAATGTTAAGAATAGTGTCATCACTATCAACAGACAAAATATGATTCCGAACTTTATCATTGATGATAAGAAACTTGATGTCGATATGTTTCGACTTTGCTGAACTCTTGTCACTATTGCAGCAGAGTTTTATAGCTCTTATTGTCACAGTGTAGCTGTAATGGCCTCTCGACTAAATCCACCATCTTCCTACAATAAGGAAAATGTAAAATGAAGTGGATTTTCTATTGCCGATACATCCAGCATAATCTGAATATGTGTATCCAATCAGCTGCAACTGATCAGATTTCATGTAGTCTTCTATAGATATCGCATTACCTTCTTCGCAGTCTTCTAGAGATCAATCACATGATTGATCAAGTATCTGCCAAGTTTCTCAACGGTACATGCTATGTCTGGTCGGGTACAAACTTGAGCACACATCAGACATCCAACCGCCAATGCATATGGAATGTCTTTCATTTGCTCTTTCTGTAGATCGTTCTTGTGATATTAGAGTAAACTCAACTTATCTCCCTTAGAGCAATTCTTCATGCCACATCTATCTAGCACCTTATCGATATAGGACTTTTGTGATAAACCTAATATTCCACGTGCCCTGTCACGTTGAATCTGGATGCCTATCACAAAAGAAGCTTCTCCAAGATCTTTCATCTCAAAGTTCTTTGAGAGAAAACTCTTAGTGTCAAGTAAAAGAACCATATCGTTACTTGCTAGTAGAATGTCATCCACATATAGCACAAGAAATATAAGTCTACTATCTTTAAATTTATGGTAAATGTATTGATCATCTACAATCTCCTTAAAATCAAAATCGGATATTACATGATCAAATTTCAAATACCATTGACGGAATGCTTGATTTAGACCATAAATGGATTTCTTTATTTGCAAACCAAATATTATGAAACCTTCACTTTAAAACTTTCTGGTTGCACCATACAGATTTCCTTCTCAATGCTACCATTAAGAAAGGCAATCTTAACATCCATTTGGTATAAGTTCAGGTCAAAGTGAACCACCAGTGCCATAATAATCTTCAAAGAATGCTTAATGAAAACTAGGGAGAAAGTCTCCTTATAGTCAATGCCTTCTCTTTGAGTGAATCCCTTTGTGACAAGATGTGCCTTATACCTTTCGACATTACCTTTTGAATCCCGCTTGGTTTTGAATACTCATTTACAACCAATCGGTTTCTTTCCTTCAGGCAACTCTACTAAATCCCAAACATCTTTGTCCTTTATGGATTTTAACTCATCTTTCATGGCATTTGACCACTTATTGGAGTGAATGTTGAGTTTGGCCTCATTTAAGAATGCGGGGTCATCCTCTAGCCTTATGTCAAACTCATGCTATTGGAGATAAACTATATAGTCATTTGTAATGACTGATCTCCTCTTCCTAGTTGATCTCTTAGGCACTTGTGGTTGAGAATTTTCAGTTTCTACCTCACCAGCATGATCTACTTCAGGATGAACTGTATATGTATCTTGTAAGGATGCAACTGTATTTTCATCTTGAAGTGGAACAACTACTTTATCATTTGGAACAATTGTCATGGGTATAACAATATGTTCTTTCTTAAATATGAAATCTATATGTAGTTGACTCCCACTGTTCTGAATATTCTCAAAAAAATTTAGTAATCCGTCTTTATGTTCTTAGTGGAGGGACAATAAAACTTAAAGCCTTTATACCTCTCAGAATACCCTACGAATAAACAACTAACTGTCATTGAGTCCAACTTCTTCTCATATGGTATATATGGCCGAGCTTCCGCTGGACAACCCCAAACATATAGATACCTAATACTGAGAGATTTCTCAGTCCATAACTTATATGGGGTTTTAGTTACTGTTTTGCTAGGTATTCTATTAAGGAGGTGACAACCATTTTTAAGGCTTCAATATATAATGACTCTGGTAGAGTAGTGTGAGCTATCATACTCCCAACCATATCCTTTAGTGTGTGATTTTATCTCTCAGCAATACCATTTTAACGAGGTGTCCCTGATATGGTGTACTAGGCGACAATACCACTCTTTCAGAAATTGACATATGATTCTGGACATTTACCTGATTCGTCATATCTGTCATAGTACTCACCACCATGATCAAATCTAACTGCTTTAAACATGTCCAATGATTGAGATTTCTCATGGAACAAGTGTAGGTACCTATAACGAGAGTAATTGTCTGTAAAAGTGATGAAATATTCATGATCATTCCAAGAAGCTGTAGGGAATGGACCACAAATGTCTGTATACACCAAATTAAGACACCTGAACTTCGTCTAGTATCAAACTTTCTAATGTTTCTTTAATTAATTTTGCTTAGTGCCTATGCTATTCACATATAGAGATTCAGTATATAAAGCATGAAGTTTCAATTTATATAGCCATCAATCAGAATTCTAGTACCAACAACTTTAGGTTTGGAAAGTAGACTAAGCATTTCATTATCAAGAGTGACAGTAAAACTAGATCTGTCTAACAAATGAAATAAAAATATGATTCCGCCTAAAAGGACGGTACATATAAAGTCTCATCCAAATCTAAAACCAAAAAAAAAAAAAATCAGAATCTAATTTAAGCCTACAAACTCCAATAGCTTTAATTGCAACTTTATTTCCATCACCCATGTATACGTATCGCTCAGCTGGGCTGGGCCTCTTTGGGTTTGGAAGTTCCGCATTGAATCGCTTATGTGAATTATCTATTCATAATTTATAAAGTGGCACTAAAGCTAAATTAATCTCAGAACAAACATAAATATGAGATATACCCGCTAAATAGTCATTTCTGATACTTTATGCATCCCCACTTGAGGTGGCTTACTTTCTTACAGAAGAAGTATGCAATGACCTTAGGCTATTTTTTCTACACTTTTGCCACTTAGGATCAGCCACTGTAGTGATGTTTATGTTCCTCCCTTTAGTTTCACTTTCCTTTTCTTATTAGAAGTTTAACCTGGATGCTAAGTGAGCACTGACTTTATCAGGCATAGAACCCCTAATAGTTATAGGAATAGTGTACTTTATGACCATTAGACACATCTTGTAAGATCTCTCCCACTTACCATAATTGACCTTTTCTTTACTGAAATTTTATTAGTGATAGTAGAGATCCATCAATCTTTAAGGTGTACTTTAGGTGCATGAATTCAAGAACGATCATTTACGTGGTCTTACTACTTCTTAAAGTTTGTACCATTCAATTTATACTACATAAGTGTACAATTTCTCATCAATTTAACATAAACATTGCATTTAATAAAATTCTACTGTAATAGCCATAAAAAAAATGAATTTCAGAAAATGTAACCAGTCTAACCGATAGAGCTGCCGGTTAAACTTTCAGAACAAGTTGTGTCTCTATATGCCAACACTGTACTGGCCCAATATAGATATCCTAAAGTCTAGGTCCTATGTAAGAGAACAGCCTTCCTTTGGGCCGACTGTCACTTTATAGGATTGGTCCTAAAGTTTAAGTAATCTATATTGGCCATATAATATATGTAATGACCCGGCCATAATGACAATCTTCCTTTGGGCCGATTGCCACACGCATGGGCCACACAAATTTATGCATCTGGATTCTTGTTTCGCCATCGGAGTAGTTGATGAGGGTAATGCAATATGGGCCTATAGTGTGACAACCTTCCTTTGGGCCGATTACCACACACCAAGGTTCTCTCACTTGCATTACCCACATCAAGTATCCGACGCCATACATAATTCGGCCAAACAATAGTCTTTCTTTGGGCCGGCTATTGTCCGCATGAACTACATACGCAATTAAATATGCTCTTTTATAAATTCTTTAGCTTGAACATGTATATATCTTTATCTGTGTGTTATTAACTGTAGTACACATTAATATTCATCATGCTAGACAATATAAGCAATAATATAAATATTAATGAAGCGGAAGCATGTAAGGGTACACATAACCATGATAAACAAACACTTCAATGCCTTCTTTATGTCAACTAACTACTGTTTTGTCATGTATAGTTCCTATAATACTGTAGTGCTCGTCAAGAGCTTCGAAACGGCTGTTTACATGTCCAAAACAGAGGTCAGATGAGCCCGTAACGGCTAATTGAAATTTCTATTGGCAAAACGGGTCTGCAGTGCTTATCGGGTCTGAATCAGACCCGACCCGCAATGGTTAACTTATGAGTTTCCTTAATAGGTCGGGTTTAAATAAACTGAATAAAATCCAATTAGCTTAATGTGAGATTGATTGAGATTATGTTTCTTTATTTGAGTAGAATTCTATCCAAAATATCCTTAATAGGTTAGAATTATATCTCAATCATAATACCCAAATCAATCTCAACAATCTCAATTGAAATTAAATATGAGATTAATTAGTAGTAGGTGTTGGAGCAGTGGGCTTCAAATACAAGAGATGGCAAGTATAGAGAGACAGATAGCAATAAAAAAGATAGAAACAGAGAGAACAGCACACCAGTATTTAACGTGGTTCGGTCAGTGTGACCTACGTCCACGGAGAAGACAACAAGAGGAATCCACTAATCAAAAGAGGGGAGAATACAAGAGATTACAACTCAAATCTCACTCACCCAAGCCCAATGAAACCCAAACTCACAAAAGGAAGATGAATGACAAGAGAAAGGAGAGAACACTACAAAATTTGACAACTCTCTTCTCACTTCCTTGCTACTACCAATCTCATGCAATATGGTGCCTATTTATAGGCAAAACCTTCAAACCCCTTCATCATTTCACACATCAAAATCATAGGGTGGCTATGATCTTCATAGGATGGCTAAGATCTTCATAGGGCGGCTAAGATCTTCATAGGGCGGCTAAGATCTTCATAGGGCGGCTATGATCTTCTTAGGACGGCTATGATCTTCATAGGGCGGCTATGATCTTCTTAGGGTAACTATTGGTGGCTTTTAGGGTGGGTATTCATTAAAGACATATTAACAAATCTCCACCTTGTCTTGAATGAATAGAAAAAAATCTCTCCACCTTAACTTGAACTGTATCAAGCGTCCTTTGGATTCTTGCTGTCTTCTCTAGCCTCGACGGGCTCAACCTTCGCCACTTTGAACACCAAGCAATTCGAGACAATACTCGAACTTGTGCGAAGGTACGGGCTTTGTCATCATATCTGCTGGATTATCTGCAGTACCAATTTTCTTAACTTTGATGATTTCAATTTCTCGAATAAAGTGATACCTGACATCAATGTGTTTGGTTCTCTCATGATACATCTGGTGCTTCGTCAGATGTATAGCACTCTGGCTGTCACAAAACACCGTAGTTACTCCTTGGTGTAAGCCGAGATCTTCAACCAAGCCTCTTAACCAAATAGCTTCTTTCACTGCCTCTGTAACTGCCATATACTCTGCTTCCGTAGTAGACAAAGCAACTGTCGACTGTAAAGTCGCCTTCCAACTAATGGCACTACCTGAAAGAGTGAAAGCATAACCTGTCAGAGATCTTCTTCTATCTAAATCGCCCGCAAAATCTGAATCTGAATATCCTGCAATTTTACAATCAGAATTAGTTCCCCTGGCAAAACACAGACCAATATTAGTAGATCCTTTTAAATATCTCAAAATCCATTTCACTGCCTGCCAATGGCCTTTGCCTGGCCTGTCCATATATCGACTTACGACACTAACTGCATGTGAAATGTCCGGTCGAGTGCACACCATAGCATACATAATGCTTCCAACTGCACTGGCATAGGGAACATGAGACATGTACATCTCTTCTTCATCACTTTGAGGAGACAAATCTGTTGAAAGTCGAAAATGAGCAGCAAGTGGAGTTTTCACAGGTTTGGCATCAAGCATGCCAAATCTCTCTAACACCTTCTCGATGTATTTCTTCTGAGATAGGAACAATTTTCCTTCTTGCCTGTTCCTGTGAATTTCCATTCCCAAAATCTTCTTCGCTGCTCCCAAATCTTTCATCTCAAACTCTTGTTTGAGTAGAGCTTTCAACTTATCAACTTCAGACATGTCTTTAGCTGCAATCAACATGTCATCAACATATAAAAGCAAATATACAAAAGAACCATCATTAAGCTTCCGATGATAAACACAACTATCATATTTACTCCTAGAGTAGCCATGCTCAATCATGAAAGTATCAAACCTCAAATACCATTGCCTAGGTGACTGCTTCAAACCATAAAGAGATTTCTTTAACCTGCACACATGGTCTTCTTTGCCTTCAATAACAAATCCTTCTAGTTGATGCATAAAGATTTGCTCTTCAAGCTCGCCATGAAGAAAAGCTGTTTTCACATCAAGTTGCTCGAGCTCTAGATCGAACCAAGCAACCATGGCTAGCAACACACGGATAGAGGTGTGCTTCACAACTGGAGAGAATACTTCATTGAAGTCGACCCCCTCTGTTTGACTGTAGCCTTTGGCTACCAAGCGTGCTTTGTATCTTACAGACTCAGCACCAGGAATTCCTTCTTTCTTCTTAAAGACCCATTTGCAGCCAATAATTTTCTGTCCCCTCAGCGGCTTCACTAACTCCCATGTTTGGTTCTTGTGAAGAGATTCCATCTCTTCAGTCATAGCAACAGTCCATTCTGCAGCTTCATCAGAACTGATAGCCTCATTGTAGGAAGAAGGCTCTGGAATCTCAATAGATTCTGCCACACTTAGAGAATAAGCGACCATATCTGCATAGGCGTATCGCTTAGGTGGACGGATCTGCCTTCTTGCTCTCCCGGTGGCAATACTGTACTGTTGTTCTTGCAGTGTATCACCTGAAGTTGAACCTTGAGCATCATTGACTGGTTCAACGCGAGTGCTCTCCTGCACTCCTTCTGTAACTTTGCTCTCAAGCTCCACCTGCTTGCTTGCTTCCTCTCCTGAACCTGTAATATCAACAACAGACTCCTTTCT
Source organism: Agave tequilana (assembly GCA_038442645.1). Lineage (NCBI taxonomy): Eukaryota > Viridiplantae > Streptophyta > Magnoliopsida > Asparagales > Asparagaceae > Agave > Agave tequilana. The sequence continues at coordinate 26,133 of JAVJIF010002894.1, forward strand.
CGGTTGAAGCATGTAATTTTCATCAAAAGTAACATCCCTACTAATAATAAATTTAGGTGACTTAGGATCAGGAAGCCACAACCTGTATCCTTTCACCCCAGTAGCATAACCAAGAAATATAGCTTTCTTTGCCCTAGGTTCAAGCTTACCATCATTTACATGAAAATAAGCAGGGCAACCAAATACTCGTAAATGAGAGTAATTAGCAGGGGTACCAGACCATACCTCTTCAGGAGTCTTAAAATCAATAGCTGTAGAGGGAGACCGATTTACCAAATAGCAAGCTGTATTTACTGCCTCGGCCCAAAAACATTTTGACAAACCGGCATTAGAGAGTATGCACCGAGCTCTCTCCAACAGTGTCCTGTTCATCCTTTCTGCAACTCCATTCTGTTGTGGTGTGTATCGAACTGTACGATGCCGCACAATTCCTTCATTTTTGCAGAATTGATCAAACTCCATGGAACAGAACTCCATTCCATTATCGGTCCTGAGGCGCTTCACCTTCTTTCTTGTTTGCTTTTCGATCATAGCCTTCCACTGCTTGAAGGTAGCAAACACATCGCTCTTATGCTTGAGAGGATACACCCAAACTTTTCTGGAATAATCATCAATTAAAGTTAGAAGATAACTAGCTCCGCCTTTTGATGGAACCTGAGAGGGACCCCAAACATCTGAATGGATGTAGTCTAAGGTATCTTTAGTCCTGTGAACACCTGTACCAAAAGAAACTCTGTGCTGCTTGCCAAAAACACAATGTTCACAAAAGTCAAGTTTTCCTATTTTCTGGCCACAAAGCAAATCTTGCTTACTCAACATGTGTAGTCCTCTCTCACTCATATGCCCTAACCGCATATGCCACAAACGAGTGGTATCTAAGTCTGGGTCTTCTAACATTGACACAGCGACATCACCTGTCACCGTGCTACCTTGAAGGATATAAAGGGTATCCATCTTCTTTCCTTTCATCACAACAAGAGAGCCTTTGCTAACTCTCAAAACTCCACCTTCAGCTGAAAACTTATAGCCGTTGGAGTCAAGGGTGCCCAAAGAAATTAAATTTTTCTTCAAATCCGGCACATGCCGAACATTACTCAATGTCCTAACAATACCGTCATGCATTCTAATCTTGATTGACCCAATACCAATTGTCTTGCAGGGCATGTTATTTCCTATTAGGACATTACCACCATCAATTGGTTGGTAAGTCACAAACCAGTCCCTGTGAGGACATATGTGATAAGAACAACCTGAATCAAGAACCCACTCATCTCGTGAACGGGCATCAAGGACAGTAACTGAAAGAACCTCATGTGATGTGGAGGATTCTTCTGCAACACTAACAACTGAAGATTTCTCATCTTGAGATTTACTCCTTACATCTTCTTTTTCTTTGAGCTTAAAACAATCTTTTTTATAGTGTCCAAACTTATGACAATAGTGGCACTCAACATTTTTTCTTAACCTAGATTTAGATCTGAATTTTCCTCGAGATTTTTCTCGACCCTTCTCCGTACGATCACGGACGAACAAGCCTTCAGCTTGATCCTCACTTCCTACAACTGACACCTTTTGTCTTAACTCCTTAGAATGTAAAGCTGATTTGACATCTTCTAAAGAGAGTGTATCTCTACTATAGAGCATACTATTAACAAAATTTTCAAAGGAAGGAGGTAATGAGCACAATAAGATGAGAGCCTGATCTTCTTCATCTATTCTAACATCAATATTTTTAAATCCATGAGAATTTTATTGAGCTCATCTAAGTGGTCTTTAATTGGCGTACCTTCCTTCATGCGAAGAGTGAAGAGGCGCTGCTTCAAGTAGAGCTTGTTGGTCAGGGACTTTGTCATATACAAGCTCTCTAATTTGAGCCATAAACCAGCGGCAGTATCTTCATCGGCAACCTCCCGCAAAACTTCGTCAGCTAGACAAAGTTGTATAGCACTATGCGCCTTCATCTCGAGTTCTTCTTTTTCATTCTCGGACATGGATTCCGGCAACTTGTCTTTACCGGATAAGACTTTCAACAAGCCTTGTTGCACCAAGAGAGCCCGCATTTTGACTCTCCACAAACTGAAGCTATTTCTCCCGTCGAATTTCTCTACTTTGTACTTTGTCGAAGCCATCAGGAAACCCACAAGAAGATAACACTAGCTCTGATACCAGTTTGTTGGAGCAGTGGGCTTCAAATACAAGAGATGGCAAGTATAGAGAGACAGATAGCAATATAAAAGATAGAAAAAGAGAGAACAGCACACCAGTATTTAACGTGGTTCGGTCAGTGTGACCTACGTCCTCGGAGAAGACAGCAAGAGGAATCCACTAATCAAAAGAGGGGAGAATACAAGAGATTACAACTCAAATCTCACTCACCCAAGCCCAATGAAACCCAAACTCACAAAAGGAAGATGAATGACAAGAGAAAGGAGAGAACACTACAAAATTTGACAACTCTCTTCTCACTTCCTTGCTACTACCAATCTCATGCAATATGGTGCCTATTTATAGGCAAAACCTTCAAACCCCTTCATCATTTCACACATCAAAATCATAGGGTGGCTATGATCTTCATAGGATGGCTAAGATCTTCATAGGGCGGCTAAGATCTTCATAGGGCGGCTATGATCTTCTTAGGGTGGCTAAGATCTTCATAGGGCGGCTATGATCTTCTTAGGGCGGCTAAGATCTTCATAGGGCGGCTATGATCTTCTTAGGGTAGCTATTGGTGGCTTTTAGGGTGGGTATTCATTAAAGACATATTAACAGTAGGTTTCCTTATTAGAGTAAAATTCAATCTCTATCCGAATCCTAGATAATCTCATAATCTTAATTAATTCATGAAACCCAAAATAATTAACCATTTTTTTAATTATTCTTAAAAAAAAAAAAAACCCTTTTGCCTTACATGTGCATGCATGCATGCAGACATGCATGCAGGCCATGTCAAAATATCTTTTTTTTTTTTTACTTTGAAATCTCCTTCATGATGCATGCGCTGGTGCTTCCAGCGCATGCATCTAACATCCCCCCCTTTTTTTTTTTCCGTTGCCTAACATGCAGGCGCCTGCAAGCGCCTGCATGCAGACAGGGCACACAATCTTTTTTTTTTTTTAATTTAGAATAACACACAAATCAAAATTTTATAAAATTATATACATGTTAAATTTAATAAAAATCACTCCTTTTAATCTTTTGATCCAACATATGAGACACAAAATATTTATTGAATCAAAGGAGATATTTTTTATGATATTTATAGATCGAGATCATAATTTCTGTAGATCCCTATGATCTGATAAAGAGGAGGCTCTGATACCAATTGTTAGATCTAAATTTATTCCATACAAGATCTACACATATACTGTAAGCCTCTTTGTCATGATCAAAGGAAGGAGGGTTTTAGGCATACCTGATTCCATCGCGAGGATGCCGAATATTGCAGGATCTCGAAGGCGCCAGAGTTGAGGGAGAGGATTCTTCTCTCCAGCCACCAAGTTCTCTTCTTTATCCTTAGAGGAGATGAGAGGCCTCTAAGAGAGATGATTATTCTTGTTGGTGGAGAGGGAACCCTACTCATGGTATATATAGCATCAAGAAACCCTAGTTCAACTCATCATAGATCTAGGCCCTTGATTTATAACACGAGTTCCACACGTGCAGATGAGTCCCACATTCTAATTTAAATACACTCATGGCTAAGTGTAATTGAAAACGTGTCTAGACTCAAACCATTTAGGTTTGATCAATTCTTTATTGGGTCAAACAACATAGGTTAAGTGGGCGGGTGCAAATATCCAATTGACTTGATTAGGCCCAAAATAAATTAGACTTTAAAACATAATAAGTCTAACACTATTGACCCTGTTATGAAAGATAAGTTATGGAAGTTGGTAGTCTTCATGTGTCTTACTCCTATATTGAAGTAGTAATGGAAATGTGATGGTTTGATGAAGCATATACACAGGCACGCCGTCACGGACATGACACACCACTGCACTACAAATCCATTACACGCAAGCGGTGATGTTCCGATACGTGTGTCTGATACGTGTCTAATACACAATAGCTTCATAGTAGATAAATATGCTCAAACCAACGAACATCACTTTTCAGCAGATGCAGAAATGTACTTCCAAAAGATATGAGCTAATGCCTTTTGTTTGCTTTTTTAGGGTTGTCATTTTCTTTAAAATATCAGGCAGGACCTCAAAGTTTTGTTCTCGTATGAAACCATCCACAAAATTCATTGTTGCTTCAGTGTTTTCATAAAATGCATCCTTAGCTGATAAACATTAATCACCAAACACACTCGAACTTTCATCATGGCTTCTTCAATTCTTCTCAAAACCTCTCAACCATACTCAGATGTTGCCATCTCTTCCATCAACGAGCTTTGGAGCTCAGGCACACTCTCCCCTGTTCCATCTGCATATATCTTGAAAAATTCACAAGCTGCCGATTTGGAACCCATTTTTGGAGGATGTGGAAATTCCAATCATCGATTTCTCTCTGCTTACCATAGGAACACCTGATCAGCCATCTAAAGTTGTTCAGGATCTTGGCAAGGCATGCGAAGAATGGGGATTCTTTGTGGTAGGTTTCAATTTCACATAATATATGTTGAGCTCGAAATTTCTGAGGTGATTACTCACCATAACATATTTGATCATAGCTTGTGCATCATAGTGTATCTGATAAATTGAGGAATGCGTTGATGGACACTCGAAGAGTTCTTTGATCTTCCAAGCAAAGGTAGACGAGGTTAGAGAATTGGAGGGACTATATTAAGATTATAGCGCACCCGGAGTTTCACAGTCCTACTAAGCCTCCAGAGTTCAGGTAAGAAATATCATTCCAATTTGTTTTTGTTCAGTAATGGAGATTCTGCCCTGTATTTTTTGCCCTGTGTTGATGATGTAAACATGGTTCTTATATTGATTGTAGTGAGGTACTGCAAGAGTATAGTGCGTGCACAAGAGATCTAGGAAGGAAATTACTGGGAGCAATGTGGGAGTCTCTAGGACTAGACGAGAACTACATGAACGAACCTTTGAACCTCAACTCACAGTTCCAACTTGTTGTTTGCAATCTCTATCCTCCATGCCCGCGACCGGACTCAGACCACGGCCTCCTCACTATCCTCTACCAGAATGATGTCAATGGCCTTGAGTTGAAGCACAATGGCAAATGGGTCGTGAGCAGTGAGAACTCAGCAGCATGCTGTGGGATGAAGTATGGAGAGTTTATGGCGTACCAGCAGAACAAGCAGCTAAAGGAGAAGTCTGTTTTATGTATGTTGCGGACTTTGAAGTTTGAACTTGAATGTTGTGTTCCTACGGATGTATCTTATGTACTTGTGGACCGTACTGAAGGGTGATGACTGTTGGGTGCCCTTCTTTTCTCCTTGCCCTTGTTTTCATACTGGAACTCTTTGAACTCGGTCTTTTTTATCAAACCCATTATTCTTTTTTTTTCTCTAGATTTTTCTCGTTTCTTCTAGAATTTTTTTTTCAAACTTGCTAGGGGTATTTTGGTCATTTCATATTTCTCCTGATCCATTTTTTTGAGACCAAAGTGTTGTACCATGTGATAGGGCTTTTAAGTTTTCCTAGTCAAAAGAAAATAATAAAAAGAGTTTAGAAGGCTTCTCTTTCCAAACTCCTTCCACCTCTTTACCGGATGGCTGACTTATTTGAGTTGTGTGCTGCTGGGAGGATTATATAGGGCGTAGAGAGGGGATATTTCAAGGCTCTGGTCGATAGGGGGCTAAGCTGCTGTATTTGGTTAGGGATGAAAGTGAAGAAGTAGTAATCATTCCTTTTCGAACTTGGGAATTTGTTACTGAGTTTCCGGTGTTTAGATATTATTAGGAAGTGTGGTTTGAAAAATGTTATGTCTTTTCTGATATTTGGATGGTAATGTGAAAGTGAAAGTGAAATAGTTGACCACAAAGTTGACCGCAAAATAATATTAAAATAAAAATTAGATTGTAATTAGAATGCAAGTAAGATTCACATGCCCACAAAATTAACTGTTTTGAGTTACAACTTATTACAAATGAGATTTACATGAGCACAAGATTACCGTAGCACCCTGAGGAAATGATTGTGTAAAAAGGAAAAGAGAAAAGGAAAAGAGACTTTTTATTTTTCTTTTCCGGTGTTTGGATAGATAAGAAAGTGAGTAATAATACTTTCTCGTCTCCTTACTTCTGCTTACTTCCTTACAACCAAACACGCCCTAAACAAATCTTCAAAATTTTAAAATTTGAGTAAAAACTAGTCTAGGCGGCGGGGGGCCACCGAGACTTGGGGCCCAGTCCCAAAGCCAGAGCTCCCAAATTGACTCACATTTGTAGTTTTAACCTGACCTGGACTCAGATAGTAAGCAATGGTGAGTACAAGAGCATTCTGCATCGAGCAATGGTGAACGGGAAGAACACGAGGATGTCAGTTTTATCGGTTGCAAGTCCGTTCTTGGACACAGTCATTGCGCTATCTACCCAGCTCGTGATGAGCGACAGCGCAGCCGCGTTTCGTGGGATGAAGTAGAGAGAGTTTACGAAGCACCAGCAGACCAACAAGATAAAGAAGTCTGTTTTGGATCTCTTGCGACTTTGAACTTTCAACATATATTGCACTGTGAACATATATCATGACCATATCTGGTTATTTTTGTTGGATTTCAGCATAAAAGGTTACATTTTATTCCAAGATAAATTCCAAAACAAGAACATAAACACAATCATCATCAATGTCCATAGACATAAGTTCAATTCATCATGGCCTTGAACTCTTCAAAGCTAAGAAATCCGTCCCCGTTACCGTCAAACTTGCAAATCATGGTCATGCACTCCTCTACAGCCTTCGATGTCCCCAGCCGGCTCAGCATTCGCTTCAGGCTCTTCGCCGTGATGCATCCCTCCCCCTTCATTTCATACATCGCGAATGCCTCTCTCAGTTCCCTCTCTTCTTCTTCTTCGTCCTCACCATCACTCTGCCCATAAACTGGATGAATTCTTTCATGTCCAACAATCCATCATCATTGGAGTCAGAAGACATGACTGCGGCCTCAGCATCCTCGAGGCTCAACTCATGGCTGATGCACCTCATGAGGCGCCGTAGCTCTACAGGTGAGATTTTACTGTCGCCATCTGCATCGAAGCGGCTGAAGACCCTTTCGAACTCGGTCTGATTGCTAGTAGAATTGACACCAGATTGCTTCATTTGGGACATTGAGCAGGGAGCCATGACCCTAGCCAAGGTTAATGAACTTTCTCGAACTTAGAAGATTTGATGTTTTAGATGGAAAAGAATTGTGAACACTTTCAGGTTTAAATAGGAGAGGGGGAGCTTCAGAGTACAAAGGGAGAATGGATCATATTTGCTGTCTATGTTGCTTTCAGGAATTGGTCTACATTCTAATGCTAATTAATTGTGTTTCTGAGTTTTAAATGAATTGGTAAGCTCACAGCCGGCCAAATAGAGCGTAATTAAGGGTTTGAGACAAGATAATTAGGACTCAAGTATGATCAAAGTAGGCAGCGGATTTCAAATTTGTAGCCGTAGCCCTGGAGTTAGGCAGTTGTGGAAGTTACAAGTTTCAAGTCCTCTTCGTTAAGAAAAAAGAGAAGGAAAAGAAAAAGTTACAAGTCACGTGCAGTTTGAGTATTACAAATTTTGAGTGTAATATATTTGAGAGTAACATGGGGAGCCATAGATTTCTCTCTGCTGAAAAAAGATTATAGTATTGAGTTATATTTAGATGTAATGTTTTGTAAATGTGCAGAGAACAAGATCAAAAGTGATTTTTGTTTCTGTAAAAGGCGCGACGTTGTTTGTGGATCGGGTAAACATGTCCACTTCGGTTTGAGATCTGCAAGCACAAGGAATAATGTCAGAGATAATAAAACTTAGGTCCAGTCAAAACCTATCTGCTGCTTAAATTAGACTCGCAGTTAACAGTCATAATATGGTGGGAAAAGACAGGGTTTGCAGACCGTATATTTCAACCTGTAGCCTAAGGGGCTATTTATAAGGTTTTGTAGAGGCATTCTGCCTTGCTTTCGTGTGTCTTCCTCGCAATAGTTGCCTTCAAATCCCGACGTTCTTTTTCCTCTGGGGTAGTTCCCATTGGACGAAAGGACCCAATGAGTAGTCGATAGCAACTGAGAGGTACTGGGTTCGATTCTTGTATGTGAGTCTAACACATATACAATAAGAGAACTAATCTCGCGTTCACACGTGGATTGACACTGCCTCTGCTCTGTGGCCGAGGAGGTCCATTCCCATTGGACGAAAGGCCGTCAGCCCTGCCTCCTCACTCTAACCACGGCCTTCTCCGTATCCTCTACCAGAATGACACCGATGTCCTCGAGTTGATCCATGATGGCAAATGGGTCCGAGTCAATGGCCTTCCCAACTCTTTCCTTGTCAACACTGGTCACCATTTGGAGGTAGTCACTGAAATCCTCTCATATTCCATCAACGAGAAGCTAACGAAGCATCTCAAAACAAGCTCAAAAGGTGCAACAGAAAATATAAAGGAAAAATTCAACTGAATGAACCTTTTAAGTGACCAAATTCTTAGGAAGGGGGTCGAAGAATACATAATGCAACTCAACTTTCCCATCTTCTTTCATCAGCTAGGATCTGAGATTGTTCTACAGATTCTCAACATTGCAGATTGCGAGCAACGGTAAAAGTAAAAGAGCGTGGTGCATCGGGGTGGTGGTGAATCAACAGAGCTCAAGGATGACAGTTGCGACCACGTTAGTGACTGAAGTGAAGGACGATACAGTTGCCCAAATAAGGCCTTCTTCGGCTGCGCAGGAATACTCCATAGCTAATCTCAGAAAAGTGAAGTTTCACAGGGTCTTTTTGTCTCGGGTGCAGGCTGTCCGTATCTTCACACAGACATGTCTATTTCACCAAGCCTCTCTCTCTGAGACAATGCCCAGATCGTTACGCATTTTATGCGGATCGAAACTTACCCGACAAAGAATTTCGCTACCTTAGGACTGTTAATATAACTAAGACCATCTTCATGTCTATCCGATGTGAGATTATTTGTTCCACTCAAATCTTAACTATTTGTTCCACTCAAATCTTAAACAATCCCCCCTCGAACAAAGACTCTTCCTGTAAGGGCAACTTTCTTCACATTGGAAGACCAAATACTTGATCGAGATCCAACTCTTCACCAATGCAAAGAAATATCACTGCCAAATATATCCTACTATTGCACCTTCTTGCGCCATATTGGGAGGATCAACAATTACGTCAAATTGAGCCAAATTGGGAGATCAACAATATCGAACCGAACATCACTAAGTTTAGGGCATATGACTTTGATATCAACTGAAGGACTTGAGACAACATTTCGAAAGACTAGCTTTCTAAATGAAGTAGTTCAAATTCTTATTTAATCAAAGTAATTCACATGTCTAGCTGATGTGAGACTATTTATTCGACTCAAATTCCAACACGAAGAAACACCATCAGCTTTTGATAATATACAAGCAGTTTATCGGGTGCCGACAGAGCAATAGGTTGAAGGAGAAGTTAATTCTGGATACACTGCGAATCCAATCTCGCGGTGTAATAAAGGAACTTACTGCTGCATAACCGAGCAAATTAAGACCTTCGTGTAAATTTAATAAATCAAGTTGTAATTATAATTCATACAGTTTGGCTCGTTGTAATTGAGATGTTGGGAACCAAAATGGTGAGGTATTATCTCCCCCATTTCATTAATAATTTTTTTAATGAAACAGGCAAGGCAAGTGGTTTTGAAATTGATGAAAATGTTTGTAGTTGCATATATTAGTTGTTCGTTCCATGGGGCTATTTGCATGTTAAATTTTGTTTTTCTTTTCTTTTCTTTACTTTTTTTTTTTTTGTTTGAAACAAAGAACGTAGTCCGTTCTTAAACCTAAGAATATTTTTTTTGAGAAAAATCGTGAGGCTGAAAAAATTCTCTGGCGTTTCATTAATAAGCACTCAACGAAACAATAAGAAGAGTACAAAAATGTAAAAATTACAAAGTTGATCTTTTTAACAATTCCAACAATAAATAACTGACAACCAAATGTCATGACGAAATATGTGCAAAGAATCTCTTACTTTTTAACTCAATTTTTTTTTTGCCAGTGAGCTAGGTTTGAGCGGCCACATGCTGAAATTAGATCCTAAGCATAAAATTCCCAATTAAACCTCAAACAAAATTAAATGGTTCAAATAGAAGGTATAAACACATGCGGTGAAAAATTATCATTATTGTCAATTTATACAAACAAAAATTATAACCTTTAAAAAAAATAGATAAAAAACTAATCGTAATTACATCAAGTGAAATCATATATGAGTTCAATTTTCAAATTCTATAGGTCCAAATCACACTTACGTCACCTAAAAGCAACAATTAAATAAATAAATAAACAGGTTTTTAGCAGATTAAAGCAAGTTAAGCTATAATACACACCTGGTTCTTGATTTCTTTCTGCTTTTATGTAAGATTTTGTTTCTTTAAAAAACTTTTTAATAAATCTGAAGAAGATTGATCCCATTGTTTTCACTCGAATAAATATCTTATGTATGATCAAACTCGTAAACGCCCAACCCCCGTCTTTTCTTCAATATAATATTTTTTTTTTATAAAAATAGGAGAAAATCACTTGAAGCAACGTCATTCGAGCAAAAAGACTGGTCAACCAAAAAACTTTGTTGACCAGCGTGCCTGGCCCTCTCGTTCGTTCCGCGGTGTTCTTTTAGTAGGCCTGAGTCGGTTAGAGCTCTAACCTCTCATGGTGTCATGTTTGAATCCCATCGAGTTTGAACATTCATTTTCTGACATTGGCCACTAGACAGGTCGAGAGTTTGTTCTCCAGTGGTCCTCAGATCGACCCCGATGTCGATAAATTTAACTAGCAAAACAATAGCCACTTAGTTCCCTGACAGCATTCGTGTCGGTGCAAAAGCCTAATATAATTAAGTTCTTTAATTATAGTTAAAATTAATGTATAAAGTATACGTACGGATTTGTTTGGTTGTCCACAAGTGCAAGTTGTAAGTGAAAAAAAATACTTGCCTTAAACTGAGTAGTTTGCATAATAGTTATTCACAAGTAAGTTGTTCAATATTTAGTTGATAATGTGCAAGTGTAACTAGAAAAATATATTGTCAATTTCAATGTTTGATACAACTATAAATTAAAATGAAAAATCAAGAAATTTTGTTGCGTGTTTATTTGTAAGATTTGCTAAACATGACATAACTTAATATTAATATTAAAGTAATTAAATTTAAAACACAAGAATTACTTAATTAATATGTAAAAAATTATTAATCTATTAATAAAATTTACATGATGCCAATAATACAATTTTGTAAGATTTAATTCCAACTTGCAAATTTGCAATTCCAAAAGGTAAATATCAGTTGGCCTTTTGTGCGAACGCACATATGCACCCAATTTTTCACCTGTAGTTAACCCAAACACCAGTGTTATGGGTGCAATTGGGCTTGCAATTCCGCCTAATTCTATGCACCCAAAGACAACCTATATTATTGGTGTGAATGCGAAATTGTGAAATACCTTACTGCTTTTAAAGTTTCAACTCGTATCTTTATATATTGCATCTTCTGTTAGTCTCCAAGAACGAGAGGGAAAAAAAAAATGAAAAAAGAATCAAAACTTTTTAATCTAGATTGAAGACTTTTACATCAACTTGTCTCTAGATCCACCTACCCAAAAACTAAGTCAACCAATTAGCTCCCTAATTAAATTTGACAACTAACCCTAATTTTTCTAATAATAATATTAATAATCATAACATTATACCATCACCACTGCTCCCTTCACAATTGACAAACTTCAATTTCTCAAAAATAAATAAATAACTAAATAAATAAACAACCCCCCACCTCTCTCTATGTTTAGAATCTTGATCTCTCTCTCTCTCTCATCATTGTCCATGGCTCGCAAGCTCCACGGTCTCCTGGGTGCTCTAAAAGACGCGGCGGCCCTCACCACCACCGCCTCCGCCACCGACGCCGCCGTCCTCCGCGCCACCCCTCGCCGCCCCTCCTCCTCCCCTCCCTCCCCGGCCAGCCTCGCCGCCCTCCTCTCCTTCGGCCGCTCCTCCCGCCTCTCTGCCGCCGCCCTCGTCCGCTCCCTTACCTCCCGCCTCGCCCTCTCGCCCCCCTCCGCCTCCGTCGCCCTCAAGTCCCTCCTCTGCCTCCACCACCTCCTCTCCCGCGCCCCCTTCATCCTATCCGACGCCCTCTCCTCCGCCCTCTCCCCTCCTCCGGCCGCCGCAGCCCCCTCAACCTCTCCTCCTTCCGCGACCCCCACTCCCTCGCCCTCTCCTCCTGGGTCCGCTGGTACGCCCGCCTCCTCGAGCTGCTCCTCTCCGTCAAGCCACTCAACTATTCGAACAACGAAGATGTTTCTGACATGTTATCTTCTCTCTTAAACAAAGACCTCATCGCAGAGCTGGACAGATTTATAACAGTCATCGAGGAGATCAACCGTCAGCCTAACATGCTGTCACTCCAGCATAACGTGCTGCTGTTACAAGTAGTGACACAAGTTGAGGAGGAGAGAACCAACATGCAGCGTGGCGTTATCGCCAGGGTACGGGAAGTTAAGGAGAGGCTGGGGGAGTTAGAGTTTGCCGACGCCGTTGAGCTTGGGTGTTTGTTCAGGAGGTTGGAGGGGTGTGGAGTTAAGTGGAAGGGGTGGGAGTTGTTTTGGAGTGAGGCAAGGGGAGTTAGGGAGGGAGTTGAGAGGAGGGAGGAGAGAGTAGGGAGGAGGGAGAAGGTGAGCGAGTCAGCTCGGTTTCAGGTCCGAGTCGCTGAGTATGGGTCTGTGAGGTTTGGGTCAAGTAGGTGGGTCAGGAGTTAGCTCTGATTTTGGTTTTGGTTGTTGAAAGTTTTGGGTCTGGTTTGGATAAGAATTTGTTTATTTATTATTATTTATGTGGAGATAGGTGAATCTGTTTCTGCTTGCAACTTGGGCTGCTTGAATTGAATGAAGGTGTTGCTTGCAAGCAAGGATTTGGAGTTAATCTTCATTATGTGCAGATGTTCATGTTTCATTCGTATTTAATATCTTATAGTTTGGTACATAAAACTATTATTTATTATTTTCTTTATCCTATTATTTATGAGATAAGCCCAATGCATGTGATGACAAACACAGAGAAATATAAGATAGTTCAACAACATATATAATTTACTATTTAACAAATGTAAATAACACATATTTTTGAGTTTAAAGTTAAATTTGAAACCATTTGATTTTAAAATTAAATCATGATAAAAAACATTGGGCATGGACTTAATTTTCTCAAAGAATAATACCCGATGGAGTCAATCCATACATGGCTTTCGCTAAAGGTGGCAATCGGGTTGGATAGGGTCGGGTTCAAGCTGGGTCAATATTGAACCAACTCGATTATGACCTTACACGAACTTGCCTGATGAATTATCGAGTCGGACACCTATATATACTCTTTCAAGTAGCCAAAAATCCGTCCCCGGCGGTTGTCCAACTGGTTGGCAATTCGAGCACAATGTCCTTTACAGTCAATGGTCAAACACTGTCTCGCGAATATTTTTTCTCCTCCTGACTTGGCCTCAGTCAGGCCGACGCGGGGAGGGGTTTGTGGGGTGGGGGGGGGGGGGGGGGGGGTGATTGGGAGAAGGGAGAGGGGGAGGAGGGGAGGGTGGGGAAGCTGGGGAGGGAGGGGAGGAAGGAGGAGGAGAAGGAAGAAGAAAGGCACATTTTAGACTTTTCATCAAAGATGAAATTGTAAAAAAAAAGTAATGACACACTTGTATTAATTTTTAGGGTGCCTTCGTCATTCTTTAGGGTGGAAATATCTGTTCACCCAAGTTAGGTCAGCCCACTTTAAAGAATCCAAAAAGGAAAGTGACGATTGCAGAGCTTGAAACTGAGGCTATAAGAACCTGTCACCCCAGCAAGAAGACTAAAATTGTGAATGTCAAGTTGGGTGCAGCTGAATCCCTACTGATATGTTGAGGCAGGTTCTGCAACGCAGACCCGTCCGAATAAATGAGGTTACTAGCTTGAAATTGCCGGATGTGCAACAGTGACACGGTAATTCGCAACCTAAAATCTCTCCTACGATCCACCACGCCAATCATCACCTTTCCATCAAAAAATCACTCAAACGACACACTCCACCAACACTATTAGAAGTCTCAACATCACCAACTACTTTGTTGTGTTCTGTCATCGGGCCTATCAAGGGCTTTTGGCTCCTATGGGATAACCTCCAGTACTTGTAGATTATTTCTTCATCACCCAATCATATTGTGGGAGAAGTTCAAATCGCAACGGGACTACCAGTATGGAACTTTGCATGCATCTATGGAGAGCCCATCCCATACAAGAGGCTGGAGTGTTGGTAGCGCCTTACCAGTATAATCTCTAATATTTCTCTCCCTTTACTTTATTTTGGTGATTATAATTCCATTTTCTCACAAAATGAAAAATTAGGAAGAGAACCTATTACATGGAATAAAACTGCTGATTTTAATAATTTATTGAGTACATCCTGTCTGCTTGATCTGGGTTTTCTTGGTGCAGTCTATACTTGGTCAAATAAACATGCGTCAACAACTCACATCTGAGAGAAGCCTGACAAGGCCTACAACACCCCTAAATGGGTGTCGTAATTCAAGGAGGCCTTTATGCACCACCTGCTGGCGATGGGGAGCGATTACTATCCTATTCTAGTGAAGTTTCAACAACCTGAGAAAAGACAGCGCAGGAATTTCTGATTCAAAGCAATGTGGGTTATGAAAATAGAAAATAAGGATTTTCTCACAAGGGCGTGGTCTAAGTTCACGAGAGCAGGCTTTCTGCATAAAGTAAATGTATTTAAGTCAGACACAAAGAAATGACACCAGGAGAACTTTGGAAAGGTGGCTAGCAAAATTAAAGAAGCCAGAGAGGAGCTCACTACTATCCAATAGGGGTTGCCTGATCCTGCACTGATGCAGAAGTAGGAAAAGATCTCTAAGAAGATCAATGAATTGCTTGAAGCGGAAGAAGAATTCTGGCACTAGAGAGCCTAATCCCAGCTAATTCGAGAGGGCAACAGGAACACCTAATTCTTCATTTTGTATCCACCAAATGCAAGAGGATGAATAGCATCATAGCCATTTGAAATGCGAAAGGGCACAGGAAGGCGGACTCTGGAACGATTAAGAAGAAATTTTGAGAGTACTACAAGAAGTTTTTCACCTCAGCCAAATCAGACTCAATCCTCGATGAGTTTTCTTTTCAGGAAACCATCCCATCTGATGACACAGTTGGACTGAGTTGTACCTTTGGCAAAGGAGATCGAGGATGTTATCAAGGGTATACGGCCGATCAAAGCACCGGGGCCCGATGGCCTTCCGCCAATTTTTTTCAGTCAGCTTGGGCCACAATCAAGGAGAAGGTCGTCTATTTCAATCAGAACTCCATCTCCTACCCTCTTCAAAGATAACTGTCAAGATCCTGGCAAATAAACTACGTCCCCTTCTGAATTTTGTCATATCTCCAAACCAAGCAGTTTTTGTCCCTAGGAGACAGATCCTACACAATTTGGTGATGGCCCAGAGTTGATTCATTTGATGAGTCGCAAAAGCTGAAGATCTAAACTATTTGCTCTCAAGGTGGATATTTCGAAAGCCTACGACATGGTAGAGTGAGGTTTTCGGATATGTTGAAAGTCTACGACAGGTAGAGTGGAGTTTTCTTTTTCAGGCCCTCCAGCTAATAGGCCTTCCTTGACATTTCATAGAGTTGATTAAAGCACGTGTCTGCACCACTATAGTATTGGAATCAGTATAAATAGAGATATTGATGGCCACTTCCGTCCCAAGAGAGAACTGAGACATGGGTGCCCGCTATCGCCGTACCTTTTCATCATATGCACTGAAGTTCTATCATAATTTCTTTGAGAAGGGGAGAATAAAGCTATTTTCAAGGGTCTGAAGATCAATTACTCGGCTCCTACTGTATCGTATCACATATTCGTTAACGATCTCATGATATTTGGAGAAGTCTCTATCACAAACCTTTAGACGACGAAACAGATCCTTGATGTCTATTCTGGTCAAAGTAGGCGATCAGTTGTTTTGTCAAATAAATGCTACGATCTTCATGCCAAAAAAAAAAAAAAAATTGATTAATTGTCAACTTTGACATGCTTTCTACAAAATGATTGTAGGTTTACGTGTCTACTATCAAGAGTGTTGTTTCCTGCCCAAAGTCAAAAATTCCAGCGTAAGTGCTTATGGCGCACATAGCAAGACAATTTGGGATATTGCATCGTCATCAACGACCAGGCGTCAGGGATAGTGTCACGGATGGCGTTAAACTTGTTAACAACTGCCTCAGTTGGCACCAATTGCATCTTGGCCTGTTTGGTTAAGGTGAAAGTGAGGAAGTGAAGAAGTGCGAAAGTGAAAGTAGTTTTTTTTTTGAAACTTGAGAATTAGTTAGTAAGTTTTCTAATGTTTGGATGTTATTGGGAAGCTTGAAGGACTTGGGGCACCATTCCAAAAGACAAGCTTTTTAGGTGGAGTTGCCCAAATCCTACCATCCCCACGTCTAGTCGATGTGAGACTATTTGTTCGACCCAAATCCAACAATCTCTCCCTCGAATAAAGAGTCTCCCTGAACAAAGAGTCTCCCTGAAAGCTCAACTATCTTCACACTGAAAGATCAAATACTCCATCGAGATTCAACTCTTCACTGCGTGAGGTTGTGTCTGTCTTATGTGATGTACCAACTGCAGTCGGTCACTCCTCTACACTGCGTAACAAGCGTGCGCCCATTACAAGGAGCACCACTGTCAAATTTCTCGAGAGCCCAACATTAGCTTCACAGGGGCGTATTGCGCCTTTTTGCGCCAGTGGGGTGGGCATGCCTATTGCGCCTTTACGCCATTGGGGGATCTACATCGTCGAACATCACCCACACACACGACTAAGTTTAGAGCATGGCTCTGATACCATTTGAAGGACTTGAGGTACCATCCCAAAAGACTAGCCTTCTAGGTGGAGTTGCCCAAATCCTTATATACCCAAGACCATCCCGACGTCTAGTCGACGTGGGACTATTTGTTCGACCCAAATCCCAACAAAGTGTGATTTAAAAAATGTTATGTCTTTTTCGGTGTTTGGATGGTGATGTGGAAGTGGAAGTGAAAAAGTTGACCACAAAATAATATTAAAATAAAATTAATTAAGAAAAATAAAAATGGAGTGTAACTAGAATGTAAGTGAAATTTACATGATCAAAAAATTAACTATTTTGTGTTACAACTTATTACAAATGAGATATACATGACCACAAAATTAACTGTAACACTCTGCAAGTGAGGAAATGATTGTGTAAAAGAGAAAATAGAAAAGGAAAAGGGGTTTTCTTATTTTCTTTTTCCGGTGTTTGAATAGATAAGGAAGTGAGCAATTATACTTCACCATTTTCTTACTTCCACCCACTTCCTTGCAACCAAACATACCAAATTGGGAGGAGATTCTGCCATGCACTTGATTGAACGTGGGAAAGTTCACCAGTCCTAGAGCAGAGGTTCTTGACTCAGAAGCCTTTGACAGGATTATAGTTTCCAAATGGCAATTAGTCACCCTGTATGTTATTGGCAATGGTAGAGATTGAATCTTTCTTAATTTTTCACAATAATTACAAAATATAATACTTACAACTTTGGACAATTTCTTCTTGTACAAATTCAAATAAAACTAAATCGTAATCAAATCATAATTATGAATCTTAGTTCTACTTTCACTTCCAGAACAATTTCTTGATGGTTGCTTGCTGAGCCAAAGTTGCAGATGAAATCAAACGAAATCACCAAATGGGTTTTGCAAATAGATCATTGAAATCACGAAACAGATCTAAACGATGCGGATGAATTCATCTCTTCCCGAACTAATTCCCGAAAAGCTCCAAACTAAATATCCCAAGCAATGTTGAGATGGTGAAGAAGATTTAGAAAAATATCGAATCTATTAGGGGCCTGTTTGATTGTCTTAATTGGCGTAATTCGTAAGTCGTAATTGATAAATTTACAGTTGTAAATGAGTTACATGCATGTAAGTTTTACGGTGTTTGGTTGGAAATATAAAGTTGTAAGTGAGAAAGTAAATTGTATTTTACAATGTTTGGTTATCGTAATGTGTAAGTCGTAAGTGAAAAGGTTGACCACAAAATTAACTATTTAGTGATTTAAAATTTTTTAATATTGCAAATAAATATTAAAAAAATTAATATTAACATAAAAAATAATACAAATTTGCATGACCACAAAATTAACTATAACTGAGCTGTAAGTGAGTGATAAATGAGTTGCAAGTGAGTGGCAGTTGAGTTGCGTAAGTCTTTTACGAATTACGATCCAAACAAACACCGTAATTGTAATTGGGTTGTAAGTCATTTACAAATTACGGACTTTTACGACAAAACAAACGGCCCCACTAACCAGGAAAGAAAATTTTATTAACTCCAAAGATTTACATTCTTATTAATTCTTAAAAAAACTACAATATACAATTACATCCTTTCTTCACATAAACTCAAACAAAATTAAATCTTACTCAAAGTATAACACAAAGTACTAATTAATTTAACACATACGATAAGGGACAAATCATTTACTCAACCTTCCAATTAGCCTGTGCGTATTAATTCCGGGACATCCCACTTTGTGATTCTTGCACTGGCTTTTATTGCCTACAAGATTGATGATGATAAATTATGTTCATTTTAATAGAAAATCAAAATTAGGATGACTGGTATGTGAATTAGGTTAATTTTAGCCCTTGCTCATTTTCCCAATCACATCTTGCAGTGAAGAAGGCTAGTATCAATGTCTGAACAAGAGTCCCTACAATCATTCCAGCCCCAGAGGCCCTACTTCAAACAATGGCAAATTAATTTAGTAATAAGAAAGATTTTCATATTAAAAGACCATTTTAATTTGTCAAGAAGATAGGTCAAGAGTTTAAGAAATTACATACCTTAGAGAGGCACAACATAAGTCAATAAAAGACCATTTTAATTTAAAAGAATGCAAGATTATAAGTATAGACATCTGAATTCTAAATTATGAGCAAAAATTATAATTAAGTATTGACTGTTATTCATTAAAGCATCAGATCTATTCATAATGGTCAAGATTCATTGAAAATTGAGATAGAATACTTAGAAGCAAGAAAGCTTTTAATTGGCTTCAATAGGGGAAAAAATGCACATGTAACCAGGGAATTTAGGGCAGGATCCTTGGTGCCAATAATCTTCATGTAAATGGGCTTGTTGTATTGATTCACATATGTTCAATAGTTTGAACTTCGTAGTTTTTCAAAAAATTAGCAACATACCTCAACCTCAAGATCAATCATACATCCTAGCAGAATCCCAACAGGGACTCCAATCAAGTAGTAACTTCCAATATTTACATACGCAACTGTTGCTTGCCATCCTGAACCAACAGCAACCCCTGAGCATAGCAATCAACATGAACACCGATGCTCTTGACAATAACATGACATGTCGACTGATTTTAGCCATTTACCAGAAAGAACGGATTGGATGCTATCAAGAAGGATCGTAAAAGCGAGCAAAACAGATAAATTGTCAACTATATTCAGTACTACTTCACTACTTGTGAAGAGTAGACCGTATTTGTCCATGAAAAACCAATACCAAACACGCAAACAGAACCCCGATTACTGATGAGTTGAGCACTGCTACAACAGTCGCGAATTTGGCACCGAGCTCATTTGATACACGAATTCTGTATCAGATTACTCGATAACAGGATCAGCAATAAAAATAAAGAAATTTTCTTGTTATAAGCAGCACATTTGTATCATAGGGAGAGAGCTAGATTTGCCAACTTACCCCGTCCCTCCTAAAATGCAATAGGAAATACTAACTCCCAGGTATTTATATTCATGCTGTTCAATGGAAATAACCGAGGTTTAGGATATACAAGTTCTTATTACAAAACTCCAATTCAAATCCAAGTAACTGTTCAAAAGTTACTGTCAATTACCTTCACTGTTGATTTGAATCTGAATCAAGTACAAAATTGTTCGAAAACATGTACAGCCAAAGACAAGGGGGAAAGCCGGTTATAATTCTATCCATGCTACAATATTAATTATGAATGCGATAACTTGGTTCTCCTTGCTTTTATTGAAGAGATGTCAACAAAGGAGGTTGACAAACATGGTGATTGCATTCAGGAGTATGTCATTCTGTTTCCAAATTAGTTTGAGACTAGTCCTTGTACAGATCCAAATGTGTGTTTGAATTTTTCTAACGCTTCATGAGTTAAGATTGTGGCTCGAATCTGGCTCTCGAGCAATCATGTTAAAAAGGGGGGCAAAAAAAAGAATGAGGAGGAATTTGGTCTCATATTAGAAAAGAAGGGAGGTGGATATATGGCAAAATAAGATAAGACTCAAGACTTCTGTATGCATTTCTCTTTTTAAGTCAAATTAGGTTTTATGATTATCGGCCTATGGGTCTTTGCCATGACAAATGGTATTAGATCTCATGATGAAGATTCTTACGCTAAGGTACAAGAATGGAACGGAACCGATTTTACAAGCAAGGATGCAGCTCATGTTATGGTATTAAGTTGTAGTATGGTACAAATACATGTCTGGTTTGGTGGATGCTAAAACTAATGGAGATACATTTTACACAATTGGTGGTGGGTTGCGGAAGGTTTAATGCGTATTACGTGACAAAGTTTAATGTATACTCTCTAGTCATCAGCGAGACAAGTCTTATGGCATACTTGCAAATACATGACAAATCATAGTTTAAGGTGGGGACTGGATAAGGCGAATGAATTTCCGTTTTGATTTTTGCTGGATACAAGTCAAGGTGAAAATTATCAAGATTATAGATCAAATCCGGCTCTTAAGCACTCATGTTAAAAAAAGACAAAATAAGTATAAATGCCAAGAACTTTAGTCTCATATTGGGGGGGGGGGGGGGGGGGGGGGGGGGGGATGGGGATGAATATATAGTTAAATAAGATTAAACCCAAGATTTCATTAAGGGTTTTCTCTTTTAGGTCAAATTAGATTTATGACTATTGGCCTAATATTTATTAAAGTAAATAAGATATTACCTAAAAATGACCCAGGACTTATTTGAAGTCATAGTTTTGCCAATCCAACATCTCTGGCTTTTCAATGTGATATACATATGAGGTTTCTCTACCCAAAAGGATCTCAAGTATTACTGAGTATTGATGAAATTTTTTTATACTACCGTTTATATTAAGCTAATTATAATATAAAACTCGGTGTGATACACTCAAAGTCTAACTCCTTCGCTTTGTCCTCTTGTTGTTTTTAACACGAGTATTTGTGAGCAAAGGCTACAGCCACCATATGAACAGATACTAATAGACACGTGTCAATATAGGGTAGATATAAACATGAAAAAGAATTAATACAAGAGATAGACTTGTGTACCTTCCGACTCAAATACAACCATGCATCAAAAACCCATTATAATGAAGTTGATCTATATTATATCAAGTATCTATAAATTAAAAATCAAGAATTTTAAATATTTTTTTTCATGCATCAAGTAAGTAAGGAAAAAACGAACGGTTTAAATATTAAGTTGGTTAGTTTAACGGTGTAGAATATTTAGAACCTAACAAAAATTAATTTGTAGGGTTTTTTTAAATGTTTAGATCATAATCAAATGGTCGAATCGAGAATTTGTATGTCTAAAGATAAAGATGTCACCAAATCACTACTTTCGGGCATCATTTTGCAATTTTTATTCGAACTTTGGTTCACTTTCAGCCTGATTCAGTAACAACAGGACCTCTAAGAAAACTGCAGCCTTCTAGGTACACATTCAGGTGTTCGTTTGAGGTTCTCACAATGAGCACATGTTTCTTGCCACCTTTGGTTTCACCGTTTCGCTGGGATGTAAATCAAAATTTTGTCGATGAACCTGATGGGACTGCCATGATTGTCTCAAAAAGCCATTGAGAAATGCCTGGCCTTCACTTGTCTCCATACTCAGAGGCTGGCAACGACAGACAGGCCTTTTCCTTGCCACCCGAACTGAAATGGAGCCGAGGAGGGGTACTTTGACAATAAAGATAGGTTGCTAACAAATTGTACCGCAACAAAAGATGTCCCCTTATTTAGTTTTAAGGATATCCTTGAAGATTATCTCAAAAAAGACATCCTTGAAGAAATGAAAAATGGCTCAATGAGCCCAATATTGGGGGAGGTCTGCATTTCAAGCCGATTTCTCACCGTTTTAAAGCAGTAACAATCAACAGTTCCTCCTTATTGAATATGAGAATGATACAAGAGGAAATACACTTGAGACTGATTGATTATATGTGCAGTTGTGGTTGTGGATTTAAGCTAAACATGTTCTCCACTTGTGAGAATTCAGCATGCAAACCGCCAGTAACATAGTTATTGCGAGAGATTATTCTGATTGTGATGGCAAAACACGGTGAATTTGATGATTGAATGTGCTTGAATTTTAAACCTGATGACAAAAATATATTAACGTTAGGAATAACAGAATTCATCAAAATATTTCTCTTCATAACAGTAAACACCATATAGTGCAGGGCAGACACCATGTCATGCTTGGAGCAATATGTTCCTGACATATATATTACACTTACGGTGAGTGACAATACTGATATTGATATGTTCCATTAATAAAAAAAATGCTGTGAATTCTACTTCAAAATCCAATAGTCACACGATAAAAAAAAAAACATCTTTATTTCAAAATCTTTGGAGGTGAAAATTTCAATTTCAGTAATATTTCACTTGAGATATCATTGCAGAGTACTGCTTTGTTTGAACAACACAAGTTTGTATAACCATCCGTCTACTTCCTCTTTTCGTTTCCGAGGAAACCGAGACTACTATTATACAATAAAATTATACCAGTCCTGGCAAAAAAAGAAAAGAATAAATAGGTTGATGCATGTATACTGTTGAATGAAATTAAGTCATTGTAACTTCTTTCGCCTTTGTTCTTGCTATGCGTCCTCTGACCGGCTACCTGAAGACGCCCATTTCTTCATGCGTGCTGCAGCTATCATGGCCTAAAATCCACAAAAATATATGCTAAACTCTTAAACCTACACATATACAGAAATAAAACTATATTTCAACTCTCACCTCTTCATCCCAGTTACAGCGTAGAGTGAGATACACTAAAATAATTGTTTGAACTGCAGTTCCACCAATCATCCCGGCCCAAATGCCCTATTTGTTCAAATTTCACCCAATAGGTGTTAAATACTTAATATTGTAGGATAGAAAATCTAATGAACAAAAAAAGGATCAAAGAAATATTCAAAATATATTACCAACCAAAAATAATAGTAAGCCATAAAGAGTAATAAAAGTAAGGACATACCATGACCCCAAGATCAAAAACCATCCAGTATAACTCCTGCAGGCACTCCAATTAAGTAGTAGGACCCAATATTCACATATGCAACTAATCCTTGCCAACCTGAACCAACAGCAACACCTACAAAATATAAATTTGTCTGTAAAAATTAGTATCAAAGAACAGAATGCTGCATTTTCATACACGATAACATAGTAGAAAAATACAGAAGCCTTTTAAAAAAATTCTGATCAGTATATAGATACAATAAAATTTCCATGATCATTCTAAATATATTTTCTGTAAGTAGTAATAGATTGAGAAATCGACATTTTGTACCTTGTTGCCATTAAATCCTTGTGATTAAATTACTAACCAGATAGAATAGGTTGGATGCTGTTGAGGAGAATGGTGAATGCCAGTAGAACGGATAACGGGTCCACAGCCTTGAGAACAACCACGCTTGATGAGAAGATGAGAGAAATCTTGTCATGGAAGGCCAATATCAGCGACCAGAATACAAGGCCTATCAGTAATGATGTTCCTGCTGATACGATGGTTGCAAACCTGGCACCCTTTCCGTTTCCTGCACCGAGTTCGTTTGCAACTCGCACTCTTGTGATTATAAGAAAAAGAGAATTAGTATATTTGGATCGCGAGAGGGAGATATAAACAACAAAAGATTTGCTTATTTATTCATTTATTTATTATTATTTGCGCGTGTGTGAAATGAACATAGACCGTATATGTGTTTGCCCTTGCATGTATCGGTACCACGCTTATATTCATAGTACAACTAGATAGCATATTCCATGTAAAAAAAAATAGAGAGAGAATGAAAGTTAGAGATATAAGAAAGAAATAGAGATCATCAGTTACATACCCTGTCCCTGCAAAGAATGCCATTGGAATCATCATCTCCCATCCATTGATATTCATGCTGCCCAATAAGTTTGTAAATAATAAGTTATATATAATCGTATTTCACTTAAGTAGTTTTAGTGCGTAGAATTGTCTCCCTTAAGGCAAGAATTGAGATTATCATAGAATTTGATACAGAGAACTATCTAAGTTTTTATAGAAATTAGAAAGCCATCTAAGATTTTGCCATAAAGTTTACTAGTAGAAGACGTTTCTCCAAATATATGATAATACAAATTCGCTGTCAAACCTTGATAGAAAACGGTGATTTTGTGCAATATACCCTCGAAGAAGTTTGTTCCCTATATTTTTTGTAGCAGAACAACTTAAAGAAATGGAATGAAAGGTGAAAACAATTCGCACCATATAGAAAGAGCATCTACTGCAATTTTGCATTCTTAAGATTTCCTGCCAGTATTATCAGTACTCGATAGTACCAGTATTCCAAGCTGCATCACCAAAAAAACAATATAAGTTAGTTAATAGTATAATCGTTCATTACAAAATCGTAAAATCCATAAAACTATCCATATATAGGTTGATCATAGTATTGATTCCTTTTCCATATTTGTTGCAAAAAAAAGAGTACAATTCCTTTCACTCCAAATGATTCATGTGTGAAGACTGAAGATATATTTTGATTATCAAAGTTAGCCTTGTAATATATCTCCATATCTGAAATTAATTAAATGTTTTTCTAGCAACTTGAAATATTGAATGCGTGTTCAATTTTAAGCTTAAGAAATTAGCAAATATGTTGAGCATAGTCGTATGTCTTAAAGTCTAATTATGCTATATGGCATGCAAGGACATATGTGTATATTTAACATATGTTCATGTATGTGTGCATAAGCGAGTGTGTACGAGAGAGAGATCTAGAGAGAGAGACCATAACATGACACCCGAAGCAGCTGATAGCCTTACGAACTCCCAAAGCCCCGAGAAGGCTTCAAAGGAGAAGCCTTTCCAAGAGGAAGGACAACCACCGCAAACAACATACCCGAACTGACCAACCACCGCCACCCACCACGAGAAGTCAAGGGTGAGGGCAGTGGCTATGAGGCCAAGCTTCATCCTCTGCACAAAGAACCAGCTGATGAAAATATGAACCACAAGGGCGATGACCGTGGTGTTGGCATTGACGGAGTTCTTTAGCTGGCACTGAAGGAACCTCTGCAAAGGAAACAAAAGCACAAAGGAGAAGTGCATCGGGAGGAACCATAGGCAGAGGTATCCGGCCTGGTCTGCCAGGTCCTCTGGCTGCCCGAACAGCCGGAGAATCTGTCCGGCAAAGAAGTACATTGGAAGTACGAGGACTGCGCAGAAGAAGAGCACAATCCATGATCGTTGCATGTAGATACCGAGCATGTGGTGCTTGTTGGCACCATAAGCTTGTCCGCAGAGTGTTTCTAACGCGCTTGCCATGCCGAGCTGAAAGAAGAAGATTACATATCATTGTGATCAGTTCAGGCAGCATTGGTTCTACATTTTATATTAGTGTGCCGCTCTAATACTCAGGCGGAGTCACACACAGTTGTGTGTGGGCAAACATATAATCTCTTCTTTTTAGATTATTTTTACTAGCTTAAGCTCTAGCTAAAACAATAACTTATAAATCTAAGTTATTAGAGGTCGCAAGTTTCAAGTATTAGTGGGTATACTATCAGTTTTTTCATTTTTTTCTCTTTTGTCATATTACATTTACGCCCACATTGAAAAACATAATGCGTCTGTCACTGCTGATACTCTTATGGTATAACTAATCAGTTATGGCGGCTTACAGAAATATATGTTGTGCAATAAAATTAGACGTTCTATTTTGTTAATCTTATTTACATATTTTGAAAGTTCTACTAAAAAAATGTTTAGTTTGAAGATCATTTACATATGATGTAATTGGTGATAAAATAAATGATTTTTGACAATTAGGAACCATTTATTTTTCAACTATTTGATGCATGTGCAACTGGTTTTTACGGTGTATGACTTTTTATTTCTAAACCGTTTAGAACATGTAGATCAAGAAAAACAAAATGGGTCGTCCAAATTATTTGCATGTTATACATTTTGATAGGTGAGCATAATTAACTTTTAAGTTACATCCTAGGAGTAGCAAAATCACTCCCTTAATGTTATTTCGATATATACCTTTTGCATCGTGGAAGGGTTTAATGGAATGAGATACTGAAATGAGCAAGAAGAACGTCGTTTTGGAAAGGTCCATTAATAGATCATGATCATGATAGAGGGCATAAGTTCCTAACAATTGATTCCCATTTAAGTTATTTGATGCATACAATGAACTTTATCTTTCCAAGAGAAGAACAAGGCGTCAAAATAAGAAGCCCCATTCATTTAAATGAAGTAATGTAGGATGTATACATGAACTAATCATTCAATTTGAGTCATGTGTTAACATTGTCTTGTTAGTGATTGTCTATCAAAATTACAATATCGCATAGGTAAAGACCCAACTTTTATACAGATAACTCAAACGGCACGGTATGTTTACTCAACAACACAAGTCCAACACATAAGTAGACATAGGAATTATATGGACAACCCGAATTGCACATAGGCATCCACATGGACCAACTCAAATGGTATCTACACTTGTGGCTACAAATATCAGATCCAAACTTTGGGGCAGTTTGTTTCGCGTAAAAGGCCGTAATTCGTAAATGACTTACAACCCAGTTACAACTGCGGCATTTGTTTGGACCGTAATTCATAAAAGAATTACGCAACTTAACTGCAACTCACTTGCAGCCCAATTACCACTCACTTACAGCCCAGTTACAGTTAATTTTGTGGTCATGCAAATTTGTATTATTTTTTATATTAATATTAATTTTTTTAATATTTAGCATTTTTAATATTTATTTGCAATATTAAAACTTTTTAAATCACCAAATAGTTAATTTTGTGGTTAACTTTTTCACTTACTACTTACACATTACGACAACCAAACACCGTAAAATACAATACACTTTCTTACTTATAACTTTATATTACCAACCAAACACCGTAAAACTTATATGCATGTAATTCATTTACAACTGTAAAGACTTTATCAATTACGACTTACGAATTACGACAACCAAACAGGCCTTTTGCTCGGGCCACAACTAGACTCTTGTACCAATTTGTTACAATTAATCGGTTCATTAGAGAGACTAACCAATGAAGACACAATAAAGGTCAAGACCTAATCTGACCTGAAAGCTTAAGTTGAGAGGCAGTGGTCTAACTATCTTTTTGGGTCATTAATGTTCATTCAACTTTTAGATGCACTGGAACTATTCTTAACCATACATGACTTGATAACAAGTTGCTTGAAATTTGTTCTTTTATATATATTTTTAAGAAAACTGAGGCATTAACCAAGCAGTGCGTGCCAGTAATAAGAATATAGAACCATTAAGCAAAATGGAGAGGTACAAATGTTGTGAGAACTTAAACAAAATCAGAAGTTGCCAAGTGAGGCACGTGGCTCACTGGTAAAAGGGTGGGATGGGCGCGAGGAGTCCCAGATTTAAGTCTGGTTATAGCCTAATGTTCAAAAGAGAGAAGCATACATTATGGTGCCTCCAATTGGAAGTCTTAGGATAAGTATGTGCGAGCCACCGCGCATGTGAGCCAAAATTGTTTCTAAAATAGCATTCCTTTTGGTTTGGATCTTCCTAGCGTGCTAGTTTAATAAATATCATTAAATTTTTAATATAAGTCGAGATAACTTGAGCTAAGAGGAACTTGAGGAGAGCTGGTAAGACATGTAACTTGTGACAAAGAGGTCACAGTTTCAGAGATTCAGAAACATTGTTAGAGACACTACAACAGAAATGGGCTTCCACGTTGTCCATTTCACGCACAACTGACGTGCATCAAAAGATACAATTTTGCCTTTGGAGTTTTACGATAACCGCCGTGATATATTAGTTTTACAGCGGTACTTTAAAGAACCGCCGTAAACTCTCAAAAGGCGGTAAAAATTTTGAAATTTGATGAAAAATATACAATTTTGTCTTTAAATCTTTTACTGCGGTTATTAAACTAACTGCCGTAATATATTAGTTCCGTAAAAGCTCAAAAGGCGGTGATATTTTTGAAATTTGTTAAAAAATACACAATTTTACCCTTCGACTTTTTACGGTGGTTATTAAAATAACCGCTGTAAAAAGTATCATTTTACATCAGTTCAAAAAGAACTACTGTAAAAAGCATTTTTGCAAATTAAAAAGAAATTCACGTCGGTGATCCGCAACTCAAAACTGTTAGAGTCTTTGTGTTTTGTTTTCAGATCGCTCCCCTCATCCTATCTCTCTCTCTCCCCTTGTTCTTCTATCCGAAAGAATGATCTTCAATCAATTCAAGTTCATCAAGGCGACTGCACCGTCGACTGTCTCTCCGAACTGATCCTCCTCGCTTTGGTATCTGCAAGAGGGACTTCTTAAAGTAATGTTTGGCGTGGGGGTTCTGTCTCCGAGTTCCCAAGAGGGGGTTTCCCACCCCCTTCCAACCCCACGACTACCTGATCGCGCAAGTCGGTCCGCGTAGTGACTCTTCATAGGACGATAAACCATCAAGGCAACAACTTGGTTGAGTTAAAAAAAAAAAAAAAACTTTATATCTTAGATCTTCTCCCCCACAGTTCGATCTCTCTCTCCCCTCATTCATCAAGGCGAGTTCGATCTTCGATCAAGGCGAGTTCATCTCTTTCTCTCCCCTCATTCATCAAGATGAGTTTATAAATTATTTGATGAATTCGAATTTTCGGGTTGATTATGATATTTTGTTGGAAGAAAAAAAAAGTATTTCTTCGAATTTTGGGGCTGTATGATATCTGTTTGATATGATATGATATATGTTTGATATGATTTAGATTTATCTGTGACTAGGGATCGCCAGACATGATGAAAGAGGAGGACGAGGGGATCGCCGGCGGGAATGGATGAGGAGGACGAAGATCACGTTAAAATTGTTTTTTAAAAAAATTGAGGTGTTTTCATGACAGTTTTAAACTGCCGTTGTTGCCTCTCAGCTTACAACATCGATCGGATAGACAGTGTTTTTTGACCCGCCGTCGTTGTTTAACGATGGTTATACACCGTCGTGGAAACTCATTTCTATTGTAGTGAAAAACTCTCTTTTATATTAAAAGAGAGAAGGTGTGAACTTGAACTGAACAATAGATTACATATTTTCGTTGTAAAAAATGTAAAAAATGTTAAGAAAACTTGAGTAAAAAAGAGAGAGAAAAATGAGTGAAAACCAACAATAAAATGGACTACATATCAAGTTATTCATTAATTCAGTGTCTGCGTAGCAAAACTTTTTTTTTTTTTTTTAATTTTCATTTTATTATCTTTCTCAGAGGATAGTAAAACACACAGAAGTACCAACAGAGAAATTAATAAACATAGAAATTTTTGAGCAAGTACATGTACTTGATCACATTTGTTATCTTTTATAATTATACAGTTGATAAGTGGCTAACTTGATCAGATTGGTGAAGAAAGAAATCGGTGCATGCACAGCCCTACATCTAAAAGCAGCAGTTAGCTAGACACTTACCAATAGCCCAAAGTTGAAGGCAACGATGACATTGGTGGCGATGGAGATGGAAGCGAGCTCAAGATCACCAAGGTGCCCGGCGTAGGCCTGAGTGATGACACACATGCCATACAAGGCCACCCTGCCGACCGTCGCCGGGCCGACGATCCTCCACAGCTTCTTGGACTCCTCCCATGTCCTCCTCCACAAGCTTCCTTCTGCTCCTCCTTTCCCTCCGCCATTGTTCTCCAACAAGGGAGCTCTCTCCCCTTCACCCTCCATTTACTCCTCTTATCTTGAACCTTTGATTGCTTGTAGGGATTCTTATACTACTTGTGGCAAGGGGAATAGCGATGTTTTCTCATATTCTATCTCTTGACGTGTTTCACATGTGTAGGGTTGGTTTGTGATTGGGACCTTTTTATGTCAGAATCATCAACTTTTTATTGGTTGCATGAAAATAATTTGGCACGTCCATATCATGAGCTTAAATTATACAAGTGCACGGATTTCACATCCTTAATTAAAATGGTCCCCGAGAGTCTTATTTTATTAGAGAATTTCACGTGGAATTCATTGAAGAAGGGGACAAAAAAAGATTTCATACAACTCTTTGAAAAAAGATTAAATTTCTATCAAATTCCTAGATGGTTATTGAAATTAATTATTTAATGAGTTAGTTTGGAGAGTGAGTCATATTATTTGCTTAAAAGAATTTTATTATTGTGATTCACATTTACAGAATTTAGAATTTTTTTTTATATAAAAAAAAGTCAAATTCTCTCGGATTTAGTTGTGGTCCATCAAAAATAGTTTGTTTAGAAAATAAGACTTTGACCCACCCATCCAAGCCTCTTTTTTCTCACACTAATTGAACTTCAAATAGATGTGTTTAAGTATTATTGAAATTTACTTTTTATTCATGGTAGCGCAATTTATTATATCAGTGAAAATTGTCAAATTTCCTACTTTATTCATATACCAAATATTTCTATGTTGTTTTCTATTTAGCAAATTAATTACTTTTATCTTTGACGTTAACCTCAAAGTCTTACTTCTATATATGATTTAGTCAATCTAATTTTAATAAAACAATATGGTAGTTATCATTTACAACTTTACTTTCATTTACATGTCTGTTACTTTTTATGTTGTTATCTTTTTGAGGTTGCTCTCTGACAAAAAATAAATAAATTGAAAGAATGAATAAACAGTACCCTCCCTTAATTGTTAGGGACCCTGTATGTGGTTACAAGTCACATTCTTTGCATACCCTCGAGTTCCTATCTTAAACCAACCAATCAATGGCGGAGCCAGAATTTCAAAGGCGAGAGGTACAAAATAACAAAATTGTTATAAACGTGAAACAAGTGTGGCTGCCTACCTTTACTGTGCACCATTAATGAGTTTACTATGCGCTGATGCAAGCGATGACACAAGCGTGCATAGTGACTGCATAGTACCCCAAAGTTTTCCTATAAATAGGCTCTTCCTGATTCATTTCAATGTACACAAATTCAGAAATCAATAAGAATTCCTACTTCTACTCTGTCTCTAAAACTCTCTATTTTGGTGTTATATTCTCGGAGTTTTACAACACGTTATCAGCACGATCACTCTAGTCTGTCCCCAGCCTCTACCTCCGTCAGCTCAGAGAAAAAACCTACCACGTCAAGTCTCTGCCTCCAATAGCTTAAGGTAAAACTTGTCACGAGCCTCTGCTTCCATCGCTCAAGGAAAAGTCCTATCACAAGTCCCAGCCTCTACCTCTACAATCTCAAGGTAAAATTGACAAGTTACTATAATTATAATATTCGTATAACACCACTACTATAATGAAAGGAGGCTCTGCCACCTATTTATAGAAATGTGATGTGATTACGAAAAACTGAATTATTATACTAATTATATTCATATAACACCGCTACTATAATGAAAGGAGGCTCTGCCACCTATTTATAGTAAAGTGATGTGATTATGATATCTTTACAACCTCTAATTTGATGCTTACGTGGATTAAACCCCAAGCTACTAATATTGTATACTTTATTATTCTGTTATTTATATATGTATAAACACCCACTGAAAGGTTTACCGAGTAGCGTGGTGTGCCAATATTTATTTCAATAATTATTACTTTATTAATTATGCCTGCAAAACACCCACCAAGTAGAGTGGCGTGCATATATTATAGCTCATAAATATATGTAGTACAATGCATTTATTTTACCATTTCCTTAATTACAATATTTAATTATATAAAATCTAAATTATTTTTCTCTCTCCCCCAACGGCTATAAACCCCCAACGGCTATATCCCCAAACGGCTAAAACCCCAACGCTATAAACGGCTATTTTTCATCCTATAAATTGGTGAATTCTAAACCACATAACTCACTCCTCAATCTCTCTTCATTCTCAAAATTTTCATCATCTCCAGAAACTTTGTGTTCGAGTTTTTCGCAAGATGCTTAGTCTATTTTTTATGTTTATTATTGTCGTCGTCATCATCAATACTTCTATCGTTTTTCTTGGAGATATGGATCCAAGTGAATTTTACCCATACCTTTTTATTTTAATGTTCACCTTCCCTCTTTTACTTGTAGCTATTATCATTGACATGTAAGTTTTTCTATTGTGAAATAAAATGTTATGATTCTAATTATTTTTATATTTTGTTATAGTTATCACCATGTCAAACTTTGCAAAGCTTGAGTTCATTCCACTTGATATCACGGGAAGGAATTATATGTCTTGGATTATTGATATTGAGATGCATCTTGAATCAATGGGTCTCACTGAAACCATTAAAGAAATAAACTCTACGACATTGCAAGATAAGGCGAAGGCGGCAATCTTTATCCGCAGACATCTTGACGAAAGTTTAAAATGTGAATATCTCACTGTAAGAGACCCAGGTGTCTTATGGAAAAATCTCAAAGAAAGATTTGATCATCAAAAGGAAGTTATACTCCCTGCCACCCGTGATGAATGGAATGCTTTGCGCTTTCAAGATTTTAAGAAAGTTAGCGACTACAACTATGCAATGTTCAGAATAGTATCCCAGTTGAAATTCTGTGGGGTAGATATCACAGATGAAGAAATGTTGGAGAAGACTTACTCCACATTTCATGCATCTAATATAACACTGCAACAACAATATAGGTTGCGTGGCTTTAAGAAATATTCTGAACTAATTTCATCTCTTCTTGTGGCAGAGAAAAATAATGAACTTTTGATCAAAAATCATCAGTCTCGTCCCACTGGTTCAGCAGCATTTCCAGAAGCAAATGCTGCATTTTCTAAAAATTATGGATGAGGATATAATTATGGACGCGGCCGTGGACGTGGTCGTGGCTGTGGACGTGGCCGTGGACACGGTCGAAGTGGTTTTTACAACCCTTCACAGAATAACGCGATCCACAAGAAGCATCATGTAGAAAGACATGAAAAAGGAAAAGATGTTTGTGAAAGTTCTCTTCGGAATCCTGAAGATTCTTGTTATAAATGTGGCTCCAAAGGACACTGGTTTAGAGTGTGCCGAACACCGGAGCACCTTTGCAAGCTTTACAAAGCATCCTTGAAAGGAAAAGAGAAAGAAGTGAATTTCACTGAACATGATGATCCTATGGATGATTCAACTCATCTTGATGCTTCAGATTTTACTGATGATTTTGTTGATCTTCCAACCCATCATAACACTGGTGATAATTAGACATATGGTTATGTATTATCATATTTTGTTATTTGTAATTTTCAAATTTATCTTTGAATGAAATATTTCCCTTATAATAATATGTTTCAAATTTTATTCTTACCAAATTGTTTATTTTGCATGAAGCTTGATATGGATTATTCTAATGATGAAGTCAAGACCAAAAGTGGAGAGATTTGCATACCAGATAGCGGTACAACACATACTATTCTCAAACATAAAACGTACTTCTCTGACTTAAAACCAACAAAGGCAATCATCAATACAATATCAGGTCCTGTAGACTTGATTGAAGGGACTGGTAAAGCCAGCTTTATATTGCCAAATGGAACAAAGTTTTTCATAAAAGATGCTTTGTTCTCATCAAAATCTAAAAGAAATTTGTTGAGTTTTAATGATATATATCTTCATGGATATGATACTCAGTCTGCAACTGAGGAAAATATGAAGTATATGTATCTTACTACTTATGTATCAGGAAAGAAGTGCATACTAGAAAAACTACCAAAGCTTTCCTCAGGATTGCATTACACATATATAAATGTGATAGAGTCACATATGGTAGTTAAAGAAGATACAGAGACAGTAACTCTATGGCATGATCGTTTAGGTCATCCTGGTTCAATGATGATGCGAAGAATTATTAAGAATTCACATGGACATACATTAAAGGGCCAGAAGATCCTTCAAGTTAGTAAAATTCCATGTGAGGCTTGTTCTCTAGGAAAATTAATCATGAGACCATCACCAGCTAAAATAAAAACAGAATCACCTACATTTCTTGAACGTATCCAAGGTGATATCTGTGGGCCTATACACCCATTGTGTGGACCATTTAGATATTTTATGGTATTGATAGATGCCTCTAGTAGATGGTCACACGTTTGTTTATTGTCAACTCGCAATGTGGCATTTGCGAGATTTCTTGCTCAGATAATTAGATTAAGGGCACAATTTCCTGATTATACAATCAAGAGAGTTAGACTTGACAATACTGGTGAGTTTACGTCTCAGGCGTTTAATGATTATTGTATGTCAATTGGAATAGTTGTTGAACATCCTGTTGCCCATGTACATACACAAAATGGTTTGACTGAGTCACTGATTAAGCGCCTCCAACTTATTGCTAGACCATTAATAATGAGAACAAAGCTTCCTATTTCTGTATGGGGTCATGCAGTTTTACATACTTCAGTATTAATTCGCATCAGACCAAGTGCATATCATGAGTACTCCCCTCTACAATTAGCATTTGGTTAAGAACCAAATATTTCCCATCTTAGAATTTTTGGTTGTGCGGTATATGCGCCGATTGCTCCACCACAATGTACAAAAATGGGTCCTCAAAGAAGACTGAGAATATATGTTGGTTACGAATCTCCTTCTATTATAAGATATCTTGAGCCTAAAATCGGTGATGTTTTTACGGCTCGATTTGCCGATTGCCACTTCAATGAGGCAATTTTCCCAGCATTAGGGGGAGAAAAGAAACAGCTGGAGAAGGAGATTACATGGAGTGAACCATCCTTATTGCATCTTGATCCTCACACAAAACAATGTGAGTCAGAAGTGCAATAGATTATGCATTTACAAGAAATAGCAAACCAATTACCAGATGCGTTCACCGATACGAAAAGAGTGACTAAATCATATATACCAGCTGTAAATGCTCCTGCTCGGATTGAAATCCCAAAAGGACAATCCGAGAATAAAGTCACTAATGAGTCTAAGACACGCCTGAAGCGTGGTAGACCAATCGGTTTCAAAGATAAAAATCCTCGAAAAAGAAAAGGAGCAGATAAGCATGATGACCCCAATGTGCAAGAATGTGTTGCAGAAGAAACACAAAATAAGACAAATCAAGAGATGGAAAATCCTAAAGATATAGAAAATCATGAGATCTCTATTGATTATGTCAATACAGGAGGATTATGGAATCGCAATAAGATGGAAAATATGGATGAAATATTTTCCTATTCCGTAGCATGTGATATTGTTAACGGAAATGAGGATCCTAAACCAAGATCCGTCACTGAGTATCAAAATAGACATGATTGGATAAAGTGGAAAGACGCTATACAGGCTGAATTGAGTTCGCTTAATAAGCGTAAAGTATTTAGACCTATTATCCTCACGCCTGAAGCCGTGAGGCCAGTAGGATACAAATGGATCTTTGTACGAAAACGCAATGAGAAAAACGAGATTGTAAGGTATAAAGCTCGACTTGTTGCTCAAGGTTTTCGCAAAGACCTGGAATTGATTATGAAGAAACGTATTCTCCAGTAATGGATGCAATTACGTTTAGATATTTAATCAGCCTAGCAGTTTCTAAAATTTAGAAATGCGTCTTATGGATGTTGTTACAGCTTATTTATATGGATCGCTTGATAGCGATATTTATATGAAAATCCCTGAAGGATTTAAAATGCCTGAAGCATTAAGCTCAAAACCCAAAGAATTATATTCGATCAAATTGCAAAGATCGTTATATGGGTTAAAACAATCAGGGCGCATGTGGTATAATCGCTTAAGCGAGTATTTGTTAAAAGAAGGATATGTGAATAATCCTATATGCCCATGTGTTTTTATAAAGAAAACAACATCCGGATTCATTATCATTGTTGTATATGTTGATGATTTAAATATCATTGGGACTCATAAAGAAGTCCTAGAAGCAATGATATATTTAAAGAATGAATTTGAAATGAAAGACCTTGGGAAAACTAAATATTGTATTGGTTTACAGATTGAGCACTTTCAAAATGGAATACTTTTGCATCAATCAAATTACACTGAAAAGGTCTTAAAACGCTTTAACATGAATAAAGTAAATCCTTTAAGCACTCCAATGGTTGTTAGATTATTGAATGTGGAAAAAGATCCATTTCGCCCTCGCGAAGATAATGAAGAGGTTCTTGGTCCTGAAGTACCATACCTAAGTGCAATTGGAGCTCTTATGTATCTAGCTAATTGTACCCGACCAGATATAGCATTTGCTACTAATTTATTAGAAAGATTTAGCTCATCTCCTACACGGAGACATTGGAATGGTATTAAATATGTATTTCATTATCTTCGAGGAACAACTAACTTTGGTTTGTTTTATTCCAGAGGATCAAAATAAGAAATAACTGGTTATGCAGATGCAGGTTATTTGTCAGATCCACATAAAGGCAGGTCTCAAACAGGATATGTGTTCACATGTGGAAGTGCAGCGATCTCTTGGCGTTCACAAAAGCAGACACTTATTGTCACTTCTTCTAATCATGCTAAAGTCATAGCACTCCATGAAGCAAGCCGAGAATGTGTATGGCTAAGGTCTGTAACTCAACACATCCAAGAAACTTGTGGATTACCAGTCAACAGAGATTCAACAGTACTGTTTGAAGACAATGCTGCATGTGTCGCTCAAATGAAGGAAGGATTCATCAAAAGCGACCGTACCAAGCATATACCCCCGAAGTTCTTCTCATTCAGCCAAGAGCTTGAAAAAGATAAGAAAATTAATATTCAGTATATCCGATCAAGTGATAATGTGGCAGATCTCTTTACAAAGGCACTTCCCCCTACAACTCTCAGAAAGCTTATTCATGATATTGGGATGCGTCATAAGCGAGACTTATGAAGAAGAACTACTTATATCAACTTGAGGGGGAGCTTACGTGGCTGCACTCTTTTTCCCTTACTATAGCTTTGTCCCACAGGGTTTCCTGGTAAGGTTTTTAACGAGGCAGCATAAAACACGTATACAGAGATGATGTACTCTTTTTCCCTTCGCTATGGTTTTGTCCCACTGAGTTTTCCTAGTAAGGTTTTAATGAGACATCATGTAAGGTTGGCAGCCAAGGGAGAGTGTTATAAACGTGAAACAAGTGTGGCTGCCTACCTTTACTGTGCACCATTAATGAGTTTACTATGCGCTGATGCAAGCGATGACGCAAGCGTGCATAGTGACTGCATAGTACCCCAAAGTTTTCCTATAAATAGGCTCTTCCTGATTCATTTCAATGTACACAAATTCAGAAATCAATAAGAATTCCTACTTCTACTCTGTCTCTAAAACTCTCTATTTTGGTGTTATATTCTCGGAGTTTTACAACAAAATTGAGTATATTGTTGGCCCAGTGGCTCGCCACGGCAACCAATTATAATTAGATATAAATGCTATGTGCGACTTAATATTATATTGCTCGCTATTCACTTTATAATCCAATCCAAATTATCAGGTATCTCCACTGTGTTTCAGTAAAAAGGTTTTAATGGAACAAAAATACGTAGGCACAAAAATTATTAAGAAACAAATGAGTAATATTATTTGTACTATTTTTTATATTATATTGTATTATTACTCTATGAAAAAAGGGCTATACTACCAATTAATGGGGATGAGAGTTAGATGAGAGTTATAATTTATAAGGATGTCACACATAATTCATAAAATATTAGTATAATATAGTATAAAAAAATTAATACAAATAGCATTGCTCAAAACAAATTTTACCAAGATTTATGATGAAGCAGAAGACTTGGGCCGAACTTGAGCATTAATTTTGTGAAAGTCTTTCCTCTTGTGTGTGTGGGTGTGAATGGCTGGGTGGGTGGTGACCAAGAAGGCGTCCATGCATTAAGGGGCTGTTTGGATTGAAAGAAGTGGGCGAAAGTGAGAAAGTGGGAAGTGTCATTTCTCACTTCCGCTGTTCATCCAAACACTGAAAAAAAAATGGAAAAATCTCTTTTTTCTTCTTTTTTTCCTTTTACACAACCATTTCTTCACTTCCAATGTATTACAGTTAATTTTGTAGTCACGTAAATCTCATTTGTAATAAGTTGTAGCCCAAAATAGTTAATTTTGTGGTTATATAAATCTTACTTGTATTCTAATTACAGTCCAATTTTTTCATAATTATTTTTTTATTTTAATATTATTTTACGGTTAACTTTGTAGTCAACTTTTTCACTTCCACTTTCACATTACCTACCAAATACTGAAAAATACATTACACTTTTCTAATTACACTTCTCAAGTACTATCCAAATACCAGAAAAGAAATACAAATTCTCATTTTCAAAAAGGAAAAGAATCGTACTTCTCAATTCATTACTTCCACCCACTTTCGGGCATCCAAACAGAAGTGCAAGAAGATTGTCACCTCAGTAAAATTTTGAGGTATATTGATATTAAAGTATGAGTGATTTCTATCATTTTTATCTCTCTTCTTCTTCGTCTATGGACGAGCCTAAAAGGTCAAACCGGTCAAACTTTGAGGTATATTATTAAGTTTGTGACTTATTTTCAAGGGAACTCTCTCTCTCTCTCTCTCTCTCTATATATATATATATATATATATATATATATATATATATATATATATATATATATATATATATATATATATATATATATATATAACGGTCCCAGATTTTAGTCATCGAGTTAACTTTATTACAATCGAATTATACTAATCAATCATATAATATTTATAATCATTTCTGAATTCATCAAAATTTTCGGTAGCATTCTCTCTATAATACGGAGTCTGCTTTGATACATCGATACAGACAATTCTAAAATTTTCATCAATCATATATACAATATCTCACGCAGTTTATATCACAATTTCGGTTTGACATCGGCTACTTATAAATCTCTCAAATTCATCATGTGGATACAAGTCAAGATAATAAATCAAACACTTACTTGGGAATATTCTCCTCAGTATCACCGTCTAACACAAGCCAACTCAAGATAATATCCATATAGAACTTATACACAGGTCTATATATATACATCATCGAACCAAATCACACATATTCGACTATTCAGTCTAATCTATAACATCAACTCTATGTACATACATATAAACAAAATACTCAATTATGAATCATTATAAAAGCTTGGTAGGCCCACACAATGAATACTTTGAATCCTTCCAGTGCTTTACCTTACCTTTAGCCGATATTTATCTCTGATTTACCCTGAAAACATCAAGCTATGGGGGGGTGAGCTCGACGGCTCAGTGAGTGGAGTTAATCTCATTCTTAATTGTAGCATGGTATTAACGATGTGTAGTATACATGATACATGAAAATATGATGTATGTGATACATGAAATATGTGATAAATGAATATTTCTATTTGATTGTCTATTTACTTCCAACTATTATTCAATTGATACTGATAGGTGTACATATAACCAGTATCAGATGTCTCCATTACCATATACAATAACACATCCAATATACCCCTAGTGTCACACACACACACACATATCACACATAGCCATTCATTCTCAATCATTTGTAAAGTTTCAAATATATGTATATCATAGCACCGTCTTCGCACTCCGCTCGTGCAATACAGGTCCCTTCCTCCTGATATATGATATATACCCCATCTTCTCCCTCCTCCGGTGCTATACCGGTCCCTTCCTCCAGATAAATTTATATAGCACCGTCTTCGCACTCCGTTCGTGCAATACGGGTCGCTTCCTCCATAACATAATACATATATACATATTATACACACAATATCAGCACATCCAATTCTATAAGATTCATATATCATGCACATCATTTCATATATGGAAGTAATAATACTCCCAATTAGAGTTTACCTGTTCGATTGTATTTTATAGCAATATCAGGTAACATACACCTATCACATCTTAATGACTAGTGTTTACCTGTTAGCTTGTATTCTTACAGGAATATTCACAAAAATTTCTTAACCAAAACATGTCACCCATGTATATTATGTACGTAAATCAAGTAACATACACCCATCACATTCATATCAATCATAATGTTTTCTATTCAGTAAAGTACATGCCAATTCCCTTATACACCATATTCTAAAATTCTATATTAAATAAGTTATTATTCATCAGAAATCATATTTTGTAATTATTGTATGATGCAATTCAATTTATTAAAAATCTCACTCACCTTTGTTTGATTTCATTTACCAATCCTATGGATACGTAGCTCTCGACTCCACGATCGTAACGGTTCAAAAATCGCTCGAATCTGACTCCGGATGATCAAATTATCGTTCAGAAACCAAACCAACAAAATAGGGTTAGATATCAAATATTTAAAATTATTTGGGGACTCATTATAAATTTTCTGGGGTCTAAAATTAAATATTTTAAACTGTCAAGGGGCCAAATGGAATTTACCTTTCTTAAGTGATTGGGTCGGGTTTGGGTCTTGATGGGTAAGATTTGAAACCCCCGAAAATCCTTATTCTTTCTTTTTTTTTTTTTTTTTTTTTCTTCCTTCAGAACAGTAGCAGCAAGTTGCTGCTCCTACCCCACCCACGCCCGCGACCATGGCGGCCGCCCTGGCGGGCGTCCTGGCGCCGCCGACTGCCCTGGCGCCTCCGTCCGCCCTGGCGCCGCCTCCTCTTGCCGCCAGCCAAGCACAAAGAGGAAAGGAGGGAGAAAGAGATGGGTGTGTGGGTGGTGAGGAGAATGAAGACGTTGATGATGCTCTTGGAGTGGTGGTTGTTGCAGCCGGGCGCGACCGCGTTGTAGGAAGAGAGAGAGGTAGCCAAAGACAAAGACAAGGTAGCTAAAGACGAAGACAATATTGACCGACAGCAGTTACGGTCGACCGACCGATCGACCTGTGTGCACCAACATGCACATGCAATAACGGTCGACCGCAGAAGAAGAACGGTCGACTGTGCGATCGACCGACTGACATGACTTTGCTCTCGGGTTGGAGTGATCGAACGGCACAAACGGATCCTTTCAGATTTTGGATTTCTTTTCTGAATTGGAAATGAGTCCAATTGAGGTTTTCAATTCTTCTAGGTCTCCTTGGCTATAAATAAAGGGGTAGAGTCCTCTTCATATGTATGCATGATATTGTATTGATAATTGAATCAATAAAAACTCTCTATACCTTGCCCCAAGACGTAGGCAAATTTGCCGAACCTCGTTAAATCTTATGTTTTGTTTTCTTCCTATTGTTTTCTTATTTTGTCATTAGGTGGTACTTCTCTACTGCATCTAGGGCTGAAGGATTCCTTAAAGAGATTATTGATCTGCGCACAACAATTGGTATCAGATCATCCCAAATTCATCGTGGGATCATCTGGTGACTCCAAAGGCATCAGTTGCTGTTTCGCGAAGATCGTGTGTCGATCTCGGATCAGCTTTGGGACTGTTTGTGAGATCGTGTGTCGATCTCAAAACAGCGTGTAGATTGCTCGAGGAATCAATTCGAAGGAGTAGACAGTTTCAGAAATCCTAGTAGGGTTTCGCGTGGAGGTAAAAATCCTATCTTTATCAAATTTGTTTTATCTAACTCCGTTTGTTTCCGCATTCCTTTGAGGATTCAGTTAAGAAGATGGCTGGAGAAAGTACATCGATGGAGAAATTCATGAATCCACATCCGCTGAGGATTGATGTGGTGAAAT
This sequence comes from Agave tequilana, assembly GCA_038442645.1. Taxonomy (NCBI): domain Eukaryota; kingdom Viridiplantae; phylum Streptophyta; class Magnoliopsida; order Asparagales; family Asparagaceae; genus Agave; species Agave tequilana. The sequence goes on from JAVJIF010002894.1 coordinate 68,210, forward strand.
TCAATGGCACAAACAACTTTGGTATGTGGAGATGCGAGGTGATGGATGCACTGACGACATCAAATCTCGAAGACACTTTATGACTGGAGAAGAAGCGAAACTCAACCACTGAAGAAGATTGGGATAAGATAAACCGAACAGTGTGTGGCTTAATCAGGTCTTGTTTGACACAAGATATTAAGTATCATGTGTTGTACGAAACATCTGTGAGGTAGTTGTGGGAGATCCTAGAGAAAAAGTATCTAACTAAAAGCATTGAATCAAGGCTATAGCTGAAGAGTAAGCTTTATAGTTTTTAGATGAAGAGAGGATGCCCCATCAACGAACACTTGAATCGCTACACAAAACTTCTTACAGATTTAGTTAATGTAGATGTGGAGGTCGATGAAAAAGATAAAGGGGTAATTCTCTTGAACTCTCTTCCTGTAGAGGAGTATGAGACTTTTACTTTAATATTGATCAATGATAGAAAATCCCTTAACTATAATGAAGTGTCGGCTGCTCTTGCTAACTATGATACGAGGAGGCAAGATAGATGTCTTCTCAGGCGAGCACATCAGCAGAGGCTTTGACGGTAAGAGACAGAGGTTCATACAGGAAGGGCAAAGGTGAACGTGGAAGATCGAAGTCCATGCCAGGTTTTAGAGATCTGAAGAAGAACCAGTGTGCGTTCTGCAAAAAATTTGAGCACTGAAAAGTTGATTGTTCAAAGGCCAAAGGGAAGAAGAAGGAGTCAAAGACTGAGGCAAACCTTGCACGAGTGGTCAGTACTCAAGCCAGTACCTCACAGGCAGGTGGATCAGACTCAGACTCATCGGTATTCTCTTTCTCTGTCACTACTCCTATCATTGGCTACTCAGGAGATACTGAGTAGATATTAGATACTGGTGCTACATACCATGTGTACCCGAATAGGGATTGATTTTCTAGCTTTGAGAAGCTAGATGGATGTTCAGTTGTTATGGGCGATGATCGTCCATGTAACATGGAAGGTGTAGGAGCAATCCAGATTAAGATGTTCGATGGGATGATACGAAAACTGAAGGAAGTGAGGTATGTACCTCAACTTAAGAGAAACCTTATCTCTGTTGGAGCTTTGGAGACATTGGGACTTGTGGTATTAATAAAGGATGGAGTCCTCAAGATGACCAAAGGCTCAATGGTAGTTTTGAAGACCGTCCGCCAGAACAATCTTTACTACTTGAAGGGTAATACTGTTATAGGACAAGTGGCAACTTCTACTGATTCAGATGATGACTTAACCAGGTTATGGCATATGAGGCTGGGACACACAGGTGAAAAGTCCTTGTAAGCTCTTGCAAGACAAGGATTATTGAAAGGTGCCAGAACCTGCAAACTGAAATTTTGTGAACATTGCGTCATCAGAAATAAGACCAAGGTGAAATTTGGCACAGCAACTCATTGCACCAAGAGAGTTCTGGATTATGTTCACACCGATGTTTGGGGACCTACCAAGACTGCATCAATTGAAGGTAACCACTACTTTGTGACTTTCATTGATGATTATTCTAGGCGATGTTGGGTATATACCATGAAGCACAAAGGGGAAGTCCTAGATTTATTTGTGGAGTGGAAGAGGAATTTGGAGAGAAGTACGAGAAGAAAAATCAAGGTCCTCCGTTCAGATAATGGAGGAGAATATAGGTCTGATCCTTTCCTTAAGCTATGTCATGATGATGGCATAGAAAGGCACTTCACAGTGAAGGAAACATCGCAACAGAATGGGGTAACAAAAAGGATGAACAAGACTTTACTAGAGAAGGTTCGTTATATGTTATCTAATGCTGGATTATTGAAGAATTTTTGGGTTAAGGCTTTAGCATATGCTTGCTATCTTGTCAACAGGTTGCCTTCGTCTGCGATTGGAGGGAAAACTCCTCTAGGGATTTGGTCTGGAAAAACTGCTCCTGATTATGATTTGCTAAGGGTATTTGGTTGTCCAGCCTATTATCATGTTAAGAAAGATAAGTTAGACCCAAGAGCAAAGAAGAGATTGTTCATAGGATTCAAGAAAGGAATAAAAGGCTACAAAATCTGGGATCTTAAGGACTTGAAATTTATTTTCAGCAGAGATGTCACATTTGTTGAGGCTTCAATGTGGAAGCCTAAAATCTCTCGGCAGGTGGAGACTGTCAAGACCAAAGAAGTATGGCAGCTGGTGGAGAATGATGCTAATCCACCATCTCTAGAAAGTTCAGTATCTTTAAGGATCATGCCTAAGGTGACACAAGGTAATGATCAAGTAGCTGAGGTAGATGCTGCTGATGATGAAGATCAAGAACAAATCATGGGTGATGTTCTTGAATCCAGTGCAGTTAAAAGACCACGCGTAAACCAAGTTGGCTCACTACAGATATGGTTGTCACCTATGCTCTTTCGGTCGTTGATGAGACAATTCCGTCTACATACAGGGAAGCTGAAATTAGTTCAGAGTCAAAGATGTGGAAAGATGCCATGGAAGAAGAGATGACTTCTCTATACAAAAATGACACTTGGGAACTCACAGAATTGCCCAAAAGAAAGAAGGCAATTAACTGTAAGTGGGTATATGCAAAGAAGCAGGGATCTCTAAAAGAAGATATGGTGCGCTACAAAACCAGATTAGTAGCAAAAGGCTACGCACAAAGAGAAGGAATTGACTACAACGGGGTATTTTCTCCTGTTGTAAAGCATTCTTCAATTCGCATCCTATTAGCTCTGGTAGCACAGTACGAGTTGGACCTTGATCAACTCGATGTAAAGACCCATGGTGATCTGGATGAAGAGATCTATATGTCTCAGCCGACAGGGTTCAAAACTGCAGGAAAAGAAAACATGGTGTGCAAGCTGAAGAAATCGCTGTATGGATTAAAGCAATCTCCTAGACAATGGTACAAGCGTTTTGACAGCTTCATCAGAGAAAAGAGGTATGCAAGTAGCCATTATGACCCATGTGTGTATTACAACAAGCTACCTATAGGAGAGTATATCTATCTACTATTATATGTAGATGATATAATTTTGCTTCAAAAACTAGATCCGCAATTGATGAACTGAAAAAGGACTTATTTTCTGAGTTTGAGATGTAAGATCTTGGTGAAACAAAGAAGGTGTTAGGCATGGAAATTGAATGAGACCGAAGGAGTGACAAGGTGAGCTTGACACAAAAGGGGTATTTGCAAAAGATACTTCAGAGGTTCAACATCGACAAGGATACGAAATCTGTAAGTACACCACTGGCTCCTCATTTCAAGTTAAATGCTACTATGTCTCCATAAATTGTTGAAGAACGTGAGTACATGACTCGCGTACCATATGCTAGCGCAGTTGGTAGTCTAATGTATGCAATGGTGTGTACACGATCAGATTTGTCACAAGCTGTCTCCATGATTAGTAGATACATGCATGATCCTGGACAGGGTCATTGGAGGCAGTGAAGTGGGTTCTATGGTACATTAAAGGTACCATAGATGTTGGATTGGTATTCGAGAAGGATTCCACAGGGAAGCAGGAATGTATCGGATATGTTGTCTCCAATTATGCAGGTGACCTCGACAAACGCCGGTCCACAACGGGGTATGTATTTACATTATCTCAAGCACCAGTTAGTTGGCGCTCTATTCTACAGTCTACTGTTGCATTGTCTACTATAGAGGCCGAGTACATGGTCATGACAGAGGCTATGAAGGAGGCAATTGGCTTCAAGGGTTGCTCGATGACTTGGGAATTGAACAAGATCTACTGAAAATGAATTGTAATAGTATGAGTGCTATCTATTTAGTAAAGAACCAGGTATATCATGCAAGGACGAAGCACATAGATGTCAGGTTCCACTTTGTTTGGGAGATTCTTGATGATGGTGATATTGAGCTACTGAAGATCCATACAACGGATGCTTACCAAGGTGGTGTCAGGAGTAAAATTTACACATTATAAAGCATTGCTCCACATCCTTCCTGTCGCATGAGCTTGTTGAAGCTCTTTTTGGATGAACTACGGATGGCTTGATCCCTTGGGCAGGGTACGTAGGCAGCCACACTGGTGCAGCCACTTTCGAGTCGACAGATCATATGCTGAGTTCGGCTCAGATTTGAGAAATCTTCGCCGAGGTGGAGAATTGTAGTAAGAGAGAGGTAGCCAAAGACGAAGACAAGGTAGCCAAGACGAAGACAATATTGACCGACCACAGTTACCAATCGACCGGCCGGTCGACCGGTGTGCACCAACATGCACAGGCAATAACGGTCGACCGAATGACATGGCTTTACTCTCAGGTTGGAGCGGTTGACCGGCACGGTCGACCGGGACATGGGTCGGTCGACCGGCCGGTCGACCGATGACATATCCTTCCAGATTTCGGATTTCTGTTCTGAATTGGAAACGAGTTCAATTGAGGTTTTCAATTCTTCTAGGTCTCCTTGGTTGTAAATAAAGGAGTAGAGTCCTCTTCATATGTATGCATGATATTGTATTGATTATTGAATCAATAAAGAACTCTCTCTTCCTTGCCCCGAGGACGTAGGCAAATTTGTCGAACCTCGTTAAATCTTGTATTTTGTTTTCTTCCTATTGTTTTCTTGTTTTGTCATTGGGTGGTACTTCTCTACTGCATCTAGGGTTGAAGGGTTCCTTAAAGAGATTGTTGATATGCGCACAACACGCATTCCCTGGCGCCGCCGACGGGACCGTGGCCTCCAGCCATCCCCGTGAAGAGGAGGGGGAAAGAGATGCAGTGAGGGAGACGAAGAGAGAGAGAGGATGAAAAAATAGAATTTTAATTCACTTCTCTTCTTAGATATTTTCCCCCTAAATTCTCTCATCAAGCCACATCTCATCATCAATTTCTATGCTTAATCGCAACCACTCATCACCTCCCCACATGCACACTTTCCACATTCCACTCACCTTATTTAATTAAGTATTAATTTGGTGCTATACATGTATGTATATACATCTATACCCACTTAAAATATTACACCAAATACATGTATAATCTATATACATATATATTTGCATGTAAACACTCTCCCATGTACGTCTATTATTTTAAATTATATATATATATATATATATATATATATATATATATATATATATATATATATATATATATATATATATATATATATATATATATATATATATATATATATATATATATATATATATAGAGAGAGAGAGAGAGAGAGAGAGAAAAATGTATATCAGCCCGCGGGCTGAGAGTACTCTCTCAGCCTGCGGTGATGTGGCTCAATTTGTCACCTCACTGACTTGCGGCCCGCTTTTAGGTAGAAGTTAAATTACCAAATACCCCTTATGATAACTTTTCCTTATTGTTTATTATTATTTTTCCCCTTTTATTTTTGCCGCTCTTTTCAGATCAATTTTTTCAGCCTGCGATAAAATTCTACTTTATGGTTTAATTTTTTGTATATAATGTAGTCAGAGTCTTTGGTCGCATTGTACATTTAAACTGCGACCTTAGTCAAAGTCTTTGGTCGCAGTGTACATGGTTAAATGCGACCAAGGTCGCAGTGTTGTTATTGATAAAGATGGCCATCAACTGCAAGCTAGGGTTGCATTACATGGACTGCGACTTTGGTCACAGTACGTTAAGTAAGTGTTGTTTTATTAAGTGTTGTTTTTGGATTAAGTCATTTTTTGAATCTAAATGAAAAATGAAAAGTTGTCTGTTGTCTGATGCGACTTGGAGTCACTCCGTGAGACGCGACCTGTCATAAAGATTTTATGAGATCTTTTAACGTCAAGTCTACTTTGACGAACTCCGCACCATTCGTTATTTCCCGAAGCGGTTGTCCACGCGTCGGCTCTTCATTGGGTTTAGGCGTTAATGTCTTTTAATGCCAAACCGGCGCTGGCGGTTGGAGACCATTAATGCCGACGATTCTGATTAATGTACCATTAATTATGGTTATTATGGGCTGCCTATAAATAGGGCTCACCCTCTCCCTTTAACAGCCCATAATTAGACTGTTTTCTTTCGAGAGCAATTGCTCTGAGAATTTCCGCCTTCTTCAGAGTCTCTAATAGGGGCCTGCCTTCATGGATGAAGATGACCCTATGGACGAACTTGATCGATGTTCGTCCAGAAGGGAAGAAGTCATGGTCCTCGTCGTTCACAAGGGAAGAAGTCATGATCCCTGACGAGGACTTAAGCCTCACCGAGATCTGCTCTGACTTGATGCACCAGTCAAGCTTGCTGATAACAGATGGTCAGAGTGGGTATGGCGGCGGGGGATGTGGTGGATATAGTGGTGGGTAGCATACCTTGTGAGGTCTCACTCTCCCTCTCTTACCCCAGAAGTGACATCGAGGAAACTCCATGCTCACTGGATAACCTTCTGGTGAAGAGATGTTCATCAACGAAAGATCGTATCCCGGCACTTTGGAGGGTCAGTTGGAATCGGAGGATTCTGCTGCCACCAGACCTCAAGAAGAAGATTGCTCTTAGTCAACAAGGGCTCTTTTGATGTTTAGTTTTCTTGGCTACTTTGATGTTTAGTCTTCTTTGTACTGCTATATTGTAACACTCAATCTTATTGTATAACAGAGCATTTTGTATCATTTTCACATGCCTGAAGATAAATGTCTGGACATAAATAAAAGACCTAAATAACACCACTGCTCTTAGTCAACAAGGGATCTTTTTGATGTTTAGTCTTCTTTGTACTGCTATATTGTAACACTCAATTTTATTGTATAAGAGATCGTTTTGTATCATTTGCACATGCCTGGAGATAAATGCCTGGACATAAATAAAAAGCATATTTGTTTTTTTAATAAACTACGAACTTGGTCGCAGCCATGCATTGCAAACAAAACAACTATGACCATAGATGACACTGCGACCAAGGTCGCATAAGATACATTGCAAACAGTAACTACTGCGACCAGGGTCGACACTGTGACCAAAGACTACGACTAAGCAACTGCTGCGGTGACGTGTCACCTCGTCGCAGTGTTGTTGTTTACCTCGTCGCAGTGTTGTTGTTGATTAAGACTAAAGACCAGCAATAGCGACCAAGATTGCAGATTATTTTTTTAAGACTGCGGCCATCAACTGCGACCAATGTCGCAGTGTTGTTGTTGATTATTTATAAAGACCACCAACTGCAACCAAGGTCGCAGTGATGTTGTTGATTAAGAGTAAAGACCAGCAACTGTGGCCAAGGTCGCTGTGTATTTTATTAAGACTAAACACCAACAACTGCGATCAAGGTCGCAGTTTATTTTATTAAGACTACGGTCGTTTATTTTATTAAGACTACGGTCAGAAACTGCGACCAAGGTAGCAGTGTTGTTGTTGATTAAGACTAAAGTCCAGCAACTGCGACCAAGGTCGCAGTGTATTTATTAAGTCTGCGTCCAGCAACTGCAACCAATGTCGCAACCTTTCATTTTAAAAATTTATAAGGGTGAAGTAATATAATTATTAACTGCGTCCATGGTCGCAGTATATTCGTTTAGCGTAAAATATTTAAAATGAAGGTTTGTAACAATTGTACAGCATTTTTCAACCAAGACATAGTAGTAAAAAATGTAATTCACACAATTAACTTTAGAAAACAGATTTATATATATTTAAAAAAAAACAAAATACAATTTTTTAAACTTCTAATCCTCGTCATCACCATCGTAATGAGAAAGAAGTTTGCGACTTTGGTCGCAGTACTGAAGGAGGTCGCATTGCTATACGATAGCATGTTTCCTCGGTATTCTTTATTCTGTATTAAGTATGCGACCATGAAATATTTTTTTACTTTTCAATGCTAGAAGTCGCCGTCGTCATATAAAAGGGGTATTTTTGTCAATTTGTTTCACGATTGTTTAAGCCGGATTTTTTTGATTTTTTTGGCGCCCACACTCTGCGACCGATGTGTGGCATATATTCAGCCACGTCCCGCAGGCTGAGAAACTCTCTCAGCCTGCAGGCTGAGGTACAGTAAGCCCATATATATATATATATATATATATATATATATATATATATATATATATATATATATATATATATATATAATATATATATATATATATATATATATATATATATATATATAACTTGTATTCCCTAATTTAGAATACCACAATACTTATTTTTCATTTCGTGTAACATCTAATAAATTATTATCACCAAATTATCAGTTCTAAATATTGATTTCACTTACGGGCCTCATCTGATTTAATCTGAGATTAGAATATTAATTCATGGTTTAACAACCCGGTGTTACAAATATTATTCATATTCACAGTCTTGTATACTTGTAACTATATATTAAATCTCTAATCTATTTCTAAAATTTAGAGATTTGTTCACTTAATTTTTTCATTAATCATGTAACTTAATATTTTACCGATCTCAGATATAATAAATTCAGATTAATTAGAACCAAGTATTATCTCATAGTTGAATGTTAAAATATAAATTAATAATAAAAATTAGGGTTGTTACAATATATATATATATATATATATATATATATATATATATATATATATATATATATATATTAAGCTGGGCTACCTTCGGAAGTATCAAGAATGTCGATACTCTCACTTTGATTTGGTTGATACACCACTCATATGTAAGATCCAAACCGTTGAATGTGATCTACTAACTATAAACTAGATAGGAATAAAATTTCACAGATTTTCGTTATCATTCACATGTTTATCAAAGTGGTCTCAAAGTTAAGCAGTTTTAGGTGTATCAAAAATGTAGATGTTTTAGTCACTTTGATGAATGAGTAAATGATAACGAAAGTTTGTGAAATTTTATTCTTAACTAGTTTATAGTTATTAGATTACATCCAATGATTTGGATCTTACATATGGGTGGTGTATCAACCAAATCAAAGTGGGAGTATCGACATTCTTTATACTTCCAAAAGTAGCCCAGCTCAACGATGTATATAAAAGTTGGCGAAGAAGTTACCAAAGACACAAATTAAGAGCATTGTTTTATAATATAAGAGTAGTATCTAGGATACTTTTTGCGCTACACTAACAGTCATATTTGTTGGGGTGGGGCCCAGCCCAAAGTGGCCCACCCTATCGAGGCCCAATCCCACACCAATGTGGAGTAGAATTCCTGCACGACAGAGACTCGAGATTAGAAAAGAATCCTGAGTGCGAACATGATTTGAAGAGAAAACGCAAAAATGAGTAGGAGTGCAGCGTAACTGGGACTCGGAGATCGACTGCAATTTGGAGAAATAATCTGAAACGAATTTGGAGACTTAATTGTCTATAAAATAGCCACATTAGTGTAGCCAATAATCACAGTAGAAATAAGAAAGAAAATTTAAGAAAAAGAAAGAAGAATAACAGAGAGCTTCGTGCGAGTTTCTTCTTCGAGTCGGCAGCAAAAGCGAGGGTTTGGAGAATCTGTGAAGGATTGAAGTGAATTTTAATGTGTTATCGCAAACATATGGTGTCTAATCATAATAATCTGTAGGTGGAATCCTTAAGGAAGATGTTTATTCTTAGTTTTATAATCCTACTTAAGCGAATTGAGAAATAAATAAAAGGATACTTGTTATTTTTTAAGATTTCTAACAATTTAAGAAAAAACAAACATCTAGGTTTGAATCCACTCGATTAATAATATGAAAACTAATTAGATCTCTCTAAGAATCACCATTATAATTATCAATTTATTTTCTTAAAGTACAGGTTATACATGATTATGTAATAGCCTATCAATTTAGATTAAATTAACAACTATAAGAAATATACATTAAAATTAATCAGATCTAAACATGTTGACCCTATATTTGCATATATTATTATTTAACGATATATAATCTATCGAAGTCTTGATTATCAAAAAATTATCTTGTTTTTGACCAAGCACAATCCTATGCTCAGTTTCATTGACATATAAAATAAAGAGTTTAGATAAATTAACAAATTACTAGTCTAGTTTCATCTAACCTATATACTTTCTAAGACTTAGCTACTCATGATGCAAAAAAAAATAGAATGAAGAAGAAGAAAACATCATGATAAAAAAAAACAACTTTAGTGATACTTAGCTCTATTACAAATGATTTTCAAGCTTCTTGGTTACAACAGCAAGTTTCTACTTGGGCTTTTAGAGGATACAAATTATGCCTTTAACTTAAACCTCCCTCTCCTATTTATACTCAGAATTTGTTATTAGTGTTTGTTAAGATCTCAAGTTATAACTTCATGATTGTTAGGATTTTGACTACAAATCTTATAGTTACAACTGATTAATTGTAGGAGCTTAATTGCAAATCTTATAGGTACAACTACTTGATTTTCTCTCATATAGATCTGAATCTGAGTTGATGTAGTTGGGCATTGGGTTTTGTAAAAATTTATCTTTTGGGCTTCTTTTCTTTATTCTTTTTCAAAGCCTAACTTCTGCACAAAATACTAATAATACCCGAGTAGCATTATTTATGAATAAAAAAAGATAAACAGGAGTATAAAAGTGTAATAAAATGATGTCAACGAAGGATCGAGTTCGGTCGTTCGATCTTCTTGGATGAGGATAGCGGTGGGTTGAGTCTATTGTAGCGAATAATTTCAGGCCGACGAAAGTTCAGTAATGTGCCATTGATCTCTTCTTCTTGTATTCTTGAATAATTGGGTAGGTGATTCGAGAGGTGGTGAAGTAATTGGATATTGTAATCTTTTATTCCCATTGTGGATATTTACTGCTGCTTGTCCCATGATTTTCACGTAAATCTTGGTTTCTTTTGGTGATTATTCTTCTTACTTTGCCTCAATTAGTGTCGTGGATTTGGTTAACAATTCCGTAAGAAACCCATGATCAATTAGTGGTGTCAAATCCTAACAAAATGGAATTTAGGCAAGCTTGGCTAAGGTCATGGAGAATACCTTAAGAAAGATAATTTATCTCAATGAAAACAATTGGAGAATTTGAAAGCCCCGCATGGAGGATCTATTGTATTGCAAGAATTTACATGAACCTTGTAGAAGGATAGCAAGTTAGGCTAAAGGAAACTTCTTAGACGAATTGGAAAAAGTTAGATATCAAAGCAGTCAGATACATCAGACAGTGGCTATAGGCTGTCTAAAAATCATTAAGACAAGTCATCAAAAGCAGAGTCCCAAACTCCAAACGCAGGGCTAATCTCAGCAGCACTGCAGCACCAAGGCGCGAGGGTCGAAACCCGCGTCTCAGCAGCACCAAGGCGCGAGGGTCGAAACCCGCGTCTCAGCAGCACCAAGGCGCGTGGGTTGACACCCGCGTCTCAGTTGTAACCGTCCCGGTATAGGGTCAATCACGGCCCACATAACGGGAAAAGTTAACCCCATTATGGAGTATTTTTAGGAGGCACGTACACCCCTGAAACCTCTATAAATAGCCCCGCTGCTATGGAAAAGGGGTCGGATTTTGGAAGAGAAAAAGAGAGTCTAACTTGCTGCGTACAAGTTAACTTTTGCCTACAATCTCTTGGAGATTTTGGTCGATAGAGCTGTGTTACTCTGTCCGCCACCCAAAGAGAAGATCCCAAAAGTTCTAGACGTTCACCCGGTCAACGGAAAACAAGATTCACTTTCCATCGCCACTTGAAGAACCCAGCACTAAACAAAGGGGAGATTCAAGACTCAACATCTTCCCTCCCTTGTAGTCGGAGTACAAGTCCGTTGTAATATTTCAGTTGATTCAAGGAAATTTTACACAGCGTTTTTCTCCGTACCAAACAAGAGATGGCGACTCCGCTGGGGACTACTTTCGTTACTGACGAACAGGTTGTGGCGCAAGGTGACGTCCTCTACAAGGGGAAAACGGTCGAATCGCTCGTCGTCGAATTCGACCAGGCAAAATATGAAGAGTTCCTCTCTTCCGGCTCCAAGAGCCCAAAGGCCCGCGTCTACCGCAGGGTCTCTATGGGGACTTGCCCCGAAGTTCGCTCCGAGTCTCTCAGAGGCATCTGCTATGAGAGATGTTGCGGCCAATCACGCCAGGCGTGACACACGCGCCAACGTCTCTCAGGGGACCCGCGTGGTCAAATTCTTTGGTGTCCAGCCAGTCCACCCTCTTCCTCAGCACCAGGTCGTCGTTAGTTTCTCTCAACCCCTACGACGCAACCGAAACGCTGAGCGCCGACAGAGGAGGCGTGCGCGTCAACTGCAAGTTGGAACAAATGATCGTCCAACTGAGGCAGGACGCAAGGTTCAAACCAGCGTCTCTGCTGCACCACGTCCAGCACGCGAAATCCGCGTTTGGCAGCCCAAACGAGAGGTTCACCAAGTTGGCTCCTCTGAAGCCCCACTTCTCAGACGCCAAGGCGAAACCCGCACGCCTCGTCGAGTACAAGAGGCACACACCTCTAGGCATGGGGCCCAGCAGCCCTGCATCTCTCAAGCGTCTCTGCCCCGACGCAATAATCAGCAACGTGATAGCCGCGTCTCTTCTCAGCAGAGACGCCAGACGCGCGTCCTGAAGCCACGACGCGAGAACCGCGTCTCTGAACCCCGCGTCCCAGCTGTACAGAGCAGGGATGCCTCCCACCCTCGGCATTACGAGGCTAATCTCTTCGATCTCCTCCCACAGATCTGAGAGATTACTTGATAAAGAAAAGAAGTGCTAATCAAATCACTTCGTCATGTTGCTGCCAACGGCTTATCACGATGCTTTCTGAGTGCCGTTGCAGTTCAGGTGCAAACCAACAATCTCTAGTTAGACAGCTGACCCTGTTTCCCCGATCAGCTAAAAGAAGTCGTTCCCACAGAAGGAGGGTCTTCTCCGACACTGAATATCCCGAGCTCACTGCAAACATGGCGAGCCGGAGCAGGGGAAAACAACCTGTAATCAGCTCCGATGATGAGTCTGACACAGAAACGGAAGGAGTGTACCGACATACTCGCACCCGGACCGGGGCAATCCTCACAATTGACTACAATGCTCTAGCCAGGGGCATTGAGGTGAATGACTCGCATTCCGGTATTGCAGAGTCACAGGCTTCAAATTCTTCTATGGAGAAAGAAGCCTTTATATACATGACCAGCACTCCTGAGGAGACCGCCAGGCGCTTGAGCAGCAAGCCCAGGTCCAGAAGGAACAATTTGAGATGATTCACATTCAGCAAGAATCTATCGACTCCCTCAAGCAGATGCTCGCACAGTTGCTTGAAGACAAGAGGAAGTCAACCAACAAAGCCTCCTCTAAGAAGTCTAAAGGCAAGCGAAAGGAAGGGGAAAGCTCGTCCTCTGTACATATAAAGGAGAAAGAGCGGTCTACTTCTGATTCGTCTAAGTCCTCATCGCAGGAAAAGGATGACCGAGACCAGGGAAAAGTTCATTCTAAAAGAATGAATCAGTTGGAGCAACGTCTTGAGGCTCTTACCAACCGGAAAGTCCTCCAAGAAGCGGGAGTGGTCCGGCCATATCCGGCCGAGTGGGACCTGGTTCCATAGCCGCCCAAGTTCAAGACTCCAACCCTCCAAGCATTTGATGGGAAAGGTTCACCGAACCAACATATCTACTACTTTAAGTTTCAAACAGGGAATGTGGCAGATAACGATGTCATCCTGGCACGTTTGTTCATCGGCACCCTAAAAGGGCTTGCCTTTGAATGGTTCATGAAGCTCCCTGAGGGTTCCATTAAGAACTGGGATGATTTGGAGAAGCTCTTCCTAACGCGCTTCTTTGAAGATGACTCGGAGGTCAACATGCCTACCCTTTTAGCCACCAAGCAGCGAAAGGGAGAGTCCGTTAAGTCTTTCGTAGAAAGATTTCGGAACGTGGCACTCCGATGTCCAAGCGGTATGACCCAGGTTACCCTGGTGGAAACATGTCGTCATAATCTACAAACCTCACTCCTCGCCCAAATAGGAGTTGCCGAAAGCCACACCTGGAAGCAATTGGTCCAACAAGGTGAACATGCTGAGGAAATTGTCGCCCCGCGTTAGAGCGGAAGAAAATAAACCCAGACCTGAGATGCCAACGAGGCGTGCGCCAGACACATCCCTCCAAGCCAAATGGAAGGATAACTTGGCGACAGGGACTAAATCTCCCGTCAAACCTCAACCGGTCAAGGGAAGTGGCTCTTCAAGCCAACCACGCGCCAGCAAGCAGTATTCCTTCAAGGACGAACATGTCGACTCGCTCTTCAAATTACTCAACAAGAGCAACCGACTGAAGCTTCCTGAAGCTAGGCGCCCTGAAGAAGTCGGTAAAACCGATAATCCCAACTACTGCATGTATCACAGGATGTTGGGACACCCCACCAAGAGCTGTTATGTCTTCAAGGACATCCTTCAGGCTCTGGTTGACGTGGAGGTATTAAAACTCCGTCCAGAGCAGAAGAAAGTGGCGGCCAATATGACGTCATTTCTCCAGTTTGGAAGGCAACCTCCAACACCTTCTGAAGTGATCCCTGTCCCAAGAGGAGAGCTAAGAGTGGTCAACACAGACCCTCACCAACAGCAAGAGAAAGGCCTGGTACCTGTTCCCACACCTCGGGGGGAGATCATGTGCGTCCATCCTGACCTTGTTGATGGCCAGCAATGGACTACTGTGACCAACAGGAAGTCCAAAGGCAAAACAAAGGCTACATCCTATAATCTGGTGTGTGCCTCTTCTCGGGAAGCAGAGACTGATGTTCCCTTACTAACCGATTCGGAAGAGGAGACGATAGTCCTAGCCACAGAACCCATTCAACTTGTGGCAGAAACCCGTTCAGGTCAGTCATATTTGAAAAAGTATGACGAAATGGCGCCAATTCCTCCAAAACCCGCTACAGAGTCAGCCAAGCCCTCCACAAAACAACCCGTGGAGAGACAGAAAGAGCTTCGGTTTTCCAAAGCTCTCTCGAAAGACATCGCGGAAGGATCCACAACACCTTATCGCTTTGATGTCCTGACTCAACTGGCCAATATCCCGGCCCGAATTACCCTTTACGAGCTCCTCAGGCTATCGAAGTCAACCAGAGAAGCTCTACAACAAACCCTCGCTAATGCTGAGGTTTTCATGACTCAGGTGCCAATCGAACCAAAGGACGGAGATGTAGAGGATTGCCTCCATACCTCCCAAAATGTCCCCTGCATCACCTTCACGGCAGATGATATGCAAGTCAAAGGGAAACATGATCGACCCATTTACTTCGCAGGGTATATTGGATCATCTGAGGTGAACCGCATTCAGGTAGATCCCGGGTCCGCATTGAGCATTATGCCTCGCCGGGTCATGTAACATCTTGAGATTCCTACCCACCGTTTGAGCGCTACCCAGCCGACCATTTATGGGTTCAATGCCAATAGTACCCGTCCAATGGGGAAGATCAAGCTCAAATGTCAGATTGGGGACCTAAGGTCGGAGGTGACATGCTACGTGATAGATGCTGACACCTCCTACAACTTGCTGCTGGGACGACCTTGGATTCATCGTAATTCTATTGTTCCTTCCACTCTCCATCAAGTCATGAAATACATTGACGGGAGTGTAAAAGTGCGAACGTTGATTGACGAAAGGCATCCGTTCAAGGGAGTTGAGAATTATTTCACAGATTCTCTCCTGTATCAGGAATCTGAGGAAATAGATGAAATCCCGCAACCAGAAGAACCCGGCTCTGGTAATGAAGCTGACACCGAGCCGGAAAGAGAGGAGTGCATGTGGGAACTAGATCCATTTGTAACGGGCATTAATAAGCCCGATGTTGATAATACCTCCGCCGATGATGTAGGCGGATGGTATATTAATGAAGACTTAGATCTGGCGTATTTCTCTATGTTTGCTTCTGATTCAGTGCCGTCAGATACTAGTACCGAAGTGGATGACGATCTCTGGTCGGCAATGGATGCTTTGACATCATTGCATGTACCAGTGAAGTCATCCTTCGAAACCATGATGCCGGTGATGCGCAAAAATCAATATTCATGGTTCCAGCAAGACGAAAAGGCCAAAAACCAATTTTTTTTGGACGAATTAAGTCTGAACCAACGCCCCTTGAAGAATCAGAAGGCGAGCAGGAACTCCCTCAGTTCGGTCATTATGGGCCAAATACACTCAGAATGATAGAAAGTATGGGGTATGATCTGACGAATGGTCCCGGGTTAAACTTCGGTAAAGGAAGGAGAACACTACTCCGATCTTTTGTACCAAAAGGGAAATCCCTGATTATTATCATCGGACTCGTAGGGGGTTGGGCTATGTGTCAACTCCGATCCCATCAGCCTCTGACTCCGAAGAGACATCGGGCCATGATTGCTCATCGGGCACGTCCTCGTGGGAATCAGATGTCAGTGTCGGCAACATCTTCAGGGAACTTTCAGTGAATATGGTTTCAGCAAGCCACCTGGAAGACGGAGATGAAGAAATGATCCAATCTAATACAGACCCTTGGATCAAACACTGAAACAATCTTTGGGATACTCGCTTCGAACAGCGTGAGCCACCCACAGAAGATAAGGTTGTCCAGATCAATCTAGGAGATGAGGCTAACTCTAAGCCCATCTTCATAAGCGAAGGCCTGTCACCTTCGGAGAAAAAGGGTCTAATATCTCTTGTACAAGAATATGTAGACGTCTTCGCCTGGAACTACGAGGGTATGCCTGGACTTGATCCTCGAGTGGCTATGCATCGCCTCAACATTAATACGGACAAAAAGCCTATCAAACAACAACAGCGACGGTTCCGTCCAGAAATGATGGAGGCAATTCGGTCAGAAGTCAGAAAGCTTATAGACTCTGTCTTCATTAGAGAAGAACAACATCCTGATTGGGTAGCCAACATCGTCCCCGTTGCCAAAAAGAACGGGAAGATTCGAATCTGCATCGATTTTCGTAATCTAAACGAGGCCTGTCCCAAAGATGAATTCCCACTGCCAATCACAGATGTCATGATTGACAACACATGTGGATTCGAGCGAATGTCCTTCATGGATGGATTCTCAGGATACAATCAAATCAAAATGTACCCTGATGATGAAAAGCATACCTCTTTCAGGACACCACTGGGGGTATACTGTTACACCGTCATGCCCTTCGGACTGAAGAATGCAGGGGCAACATATCAAAGGGCCATGAATGCCATTTTTCATCAACACATGCGCAAAACGGTAGAATGCTATGTTGACGACATCGGAGTAAAAAGCCGCGCTAAAAGTGATCATATGAATGATCTAAAGGTTGTCTTCGACATCATGCGGGCCCATCAATTGAAGATGAACCCCACCAAGTCTTTCCTGGGGGTGGCCAGTGGCAAATTCCTCGGGTTCGTCGTAACCTCCACAGGAATTCATTTGGACCCAGAAAAGGTTCGCGCTATCCAGGAGATGCAACATCCGAGAAACCTCAAGGAGCTCAGGGAATTGCAAGGACGATTGGCGTACATCCGAAAGTTTATCTCAAATCTCTCCGGAAGATGCCAACCCTTTTCCAAATTGATGAAGAAAGGTGTGTCATTCATTTGGGACAGCGCCTGCCAGCAAGCATTTGAGGAAATTAAGCAATACCTCACACAACCGCCAGTCCTTGCAGCTCCGGTATCTGGAAAACCTTTCCTGATATACGTCCGAGCGATGGATCATTCTTTAGGAGCTCAACTTGCTCAGAATGATGATCAAGGACGAGAGCAAGCAATCTACTATTTGAGTAGAACGATGATCGGAGCCGAGCATCGGTACAACCCGATCGAGAAGGAATGTTTGGCATTGGTGTTTGCTATTCAGAAAATACGACACTATTTGGTAAGCCAAAGTATAAACGTCATATCAAAAGTCAACCCCCTGAGGTTACTTATGACAAAGCCTTCATCGTTAAACGGCCGACTGGTAAAATGGGCCATATTGCTATCCCAATATGAAATGCACTTTTTACCACAAAAAGCCGTGAAAGGACAAGCTGTGGCGGATTTCCTGACTGAGCATCCAGATCCGAGAGCAGCCAAACTTTACGAGGATCTCCCAGACGAGGTCACTGAAGCCTGCCAGACTCAGACATCCTTCGAAAGGCAAGTATGGCAACTTTTCGTTGACGGTGCATCGAGAACAAACCCAAAAGGACATATAGTGGCAGGAGTAGGAGTAGTACTCATCTCCCCACAGAACTATGTGATTCCTCGAGCTGTCTCATTAACCGAGCCTTGCTCCAACAATGTAGCGGAGTACAACGCCCTCTTGATTGAGATGCAACTCGCCGATGAGATTGGCGTTAAAAATATCGAGGCATACGGTGACTCTAAGCTCATCGTCAACCAAGTTCGCAGGGAGTACGAAGTCAGACATGAAGACCTAGTACCCTATTACAACGCAACTGTCTACATGGCTGATTAGTATCTAACTTTGCATAATTTATACCACATCTTCACATTTATTTCATATTAAATTATGCTAATAATCCCTTACTTGCTTCATTCTAGGTCCATGGTGTGCAATGGAGAAGAAGACCCTAAATCACCATTTAATGGTGATTAAAAGCCTATTAAAGATAGCCATTGACCTAGAGAGGTGATTCTGTACAAATCAGGGTTGAAAAGACAAAACTGGGCACCAGAACTGACAGGGGACAGAAAGGACCGCGCGCGGCTCGAAGCGCCGCGCACGCGGCCATTGAATGGCCACGGAAACGCGGCCTGGGCCGCGTTTCCGCGGCCATACGGCCGCGGGGCGCGCGCCGCTTCGGGCCAGGGTTTGTCCCCTGGCCCCCTGTTTCCTTGGAGCCTATATATACCCCCTGGGGTTCCAGAGTTGGAGATATGCAAGTTTTAGGAGTAGTTTTCATTCCATGTTGTATTTTAGGGTAGTTTAGGTTAGGTTAGTTCTTCTTCCTCCCTTGTATTTTCCATTTTTTTTGTAGATCTTGTATTAGGGAGAGAGAGTGGTACATGTGGGGAAGCAAGAGTGCTTGTAATAGAAGGTGACAATCTATGAAAGGTGCTCTCTTACCTTATCTTTGTTTTCTTCTCTCTAATCTTCTTTATATGTGTAACTAGTTTTTCTCTCATGGCAACTAACTACTAACCACCAACTTGCTAACTTCTTTGATGATAATCCACATGAATCTAATAGCCTCATTTTGGCCTTGCTCTTGCAAGAGCCATTGATGGCTCATGATGATGGATCTAACTCTAACTTCCTAACCACTAACAAGCTAACATTACTTTACTTCATGCTTGCTCTTATTGGGTTTTGATGATTTAAGTGTAGCTTGCACTTGTTTGTTAAGTTGGGTTGTGATGAGTTACATATGGGTCATGCTTTGAATAGCTCTTGAACCAAGGACTAGTGATGGCCAATGATACAAGTGAGGTAACTATCACTAAGAGGTTAGCATGTTGGTGGAGTCATTAGTAGTTAGTAGCCGTGAGTTTTCTTTCTTTTTCACTTTGTTTTTGAAATATAACAAAAATCACAAAAACTATTCTTTTCTATGTTTCTCACTTCTTCGTATCTCACCATACTCTCTTTCCATTCTTTACTTTCTTTTCTTTTCATTCTTTAAAACTTTGAAGAATCTTTAACAAACACGTGAATCAACCGATAAAGCTTATATCGCCTCCCGTCCTTGTGGATTCGACTCGTTTTAGCCTCTATGCTATAACGGAAGTATCGAGGAAGCCAAAGCACACACACTTTAAATCTTCACTTCAAAACATACTCTTTTTGTGCGCGGTTTTCCCCCGATCAAATTTTGGCGCCGTTGCCGGGGATGGGAACGGTTTGATTTCACGTTCTTGTTAACCTTTCTTATTTATTTTTGGTGTGCAGGTTAAAGTTTTAGCATTGCAGAAGTCCACACTTGCTCAAGTGTGGTCGGGTAATTCTTGTATATTCTTATTTTCTACTGCTAATTTTTTATATCACCTGTACACTGTAAATAATTTTAAGAACTAAATACGAAAAATTGGATGCTTTAAAATGGTTTAGACATTTACATCTAGGCACGTGTCAATTTTCATTCCAATATACTGTATTTTGTTCTTATGTTGTTGTGATATTGATAGGAGGTGTACATATTGCATAGCATATAGTTAGGACAAACACTTTAGTGATTTACTCGCTTTTTTGTGTTCATCTTATCTATATTGCACACTTGCACAAATTAAACTTAAGGGAAAAACCCAATACAACATAAGGTGGGGAAGTTATTACCCTCCCTTAGCCCAAAAATCACCTCCCCACTCACACAACCCAAGCCTTAATAAAAATTGCTAGACGTTGGCCCCTAGGGACATCTCGGACTCATTTAGGAGATTGACCTAAGGGGGAAGTTGTTAGAAGTTGACTCTTGCTAAATTGGTGTCTAAGGTTGGGGATTGAGAGGCGAAACCTCGAAGAACAGTGGTTTGGCATAATTAGGCCCGTTGCTCCGGCACGGATACCTCCCACTGATCTTGCCCCTACCTGGCCGATTAACTTGTGGTCCGCTTCCGACAATATACCCCCCGTGGACAGTCTAACCAGTTAGGAGTCGTCTAGGTCTAAGTCAACCCTAGCATAGGCTTGTTTTCTTTTTCTTTTTCTTTGTTTGTTTGCTTGTTTATTTGTTTTCATTTTTGTATACTGTGATATGGATTTTAATAACAACAATTCTTTCAACCATAATATGAATCCATATTTCACTCCGACCTCCTTTGATTCGGATAACTCCAACTCGGCTATATACAACATGAACCAATCATATATGCCGAGTTGGGATTATCCGACTCAATATGACCCTTATCCTCAACCATATGACCATAATTTTCAAAATAATTTCAACTCTTTACAGAGTTCATGGGGATTCACCTACCCCGAGTCAAATTTTCAACCATCTTGTCCACAAATTTCACAATATTCGTTCCCCAATTTTGATTCATATACTCCTTTTCCTGAACCACCAATTGAAGAAAAATCATCATTGGAAAGGAGTATGGAAGAGTCCCTACAACAAATGCAAAATTTGCTCAATTCACAATCCTTCCCATATCAAACTCCACCTACTCCTTTTCTAGAGCATCCAATTGACGAAGAATCTAAACTAGAAAAGCGTTTGGTAGTCTTTTGTGAAAGAATGCAAAACATGTTGGACTCATCCTTTCAACCAAAATTTCAAGAGTCATACTCATCTTTTCCAGTCTCACCAATTCAAAACGAATAACCATCAACACTGGACTTGAGTATGGAACCCTTGCGTGAGTCAGATCAAAATCCGATGGACTCACAAATTCACCATAATTTCAAAAATCAACTTCCATACTCATTTTTTCACGAATCAATTACAAAGAGTATGGAAGACATGATTCTGACTCCAAATTCTGTTGCAAAGCCTATTAGTAGATTAGACGCACTTATGAGTGAATTGATCAATGAGAGCGAGGAAAGTCTTTCTTGTCAACCTTTGACCGATCCTTATATCCCTAACTCTACTGATTGGACCCATGAATCATGTCATTTTGAAAATCCAGATTCAATTTCAGACCATACATTTGAACTTGACCACACTCCAAGTTATGAAAATCGACTGGACCTTCTGGCAAGTTATCCCCTCCCTGAAATTGAAATCGAACCTGAATGTGATCCCGAACCTCATATTAGTAATTCCCTTTCACTTTTTGGTTCAATAATGACCCCGGTATCTTTACCAGATTTTTTCTCTATTCCGAAGTCAACATTGAATCCTGTACTAGTACACCGTGAAATGGAGTTACCAATCTCTTATGATCACACTTCATTAATGGGGAAAGTGTGTGAATATCAATTCTTTGGTTTGGACCCTATTTTTGAACCAATTTCGACTCTCATTGTTGACCCTCGACTTGATCTGAGTCAAATTCCCAAGTTGGTGTCGGTTTTTACTCCTGTTCCATTTGAGTCCAAATCACTCATCTTTCAAAATCACACATCATTGTTGGACAAGACTGTTGATGAAACTGACTCAGTAATTATTTTTGAAAATTGAAAATTATATGGGGATAAATTTTTCAATAAAACTATTCAATCCATTATTCTTTTCTGGGGTCATATTAGAGAGGTCCTTGGTGGGTTTCTGGATGATCCACGATATCTTGATTGGGTCAAAACGCTTGGCCCAATCCGACCACCACCAGAGCCACCCCCTTGAGGTAATCTTCCTTCCCTCTCCATTTGTTTCATGTATTTACACATTCACGATGCATTGAGGACCATGCATGAGATAAGTGTGGGGGAGGGTTTACTAACATAGTTAGTTTTATATTTTCTTTCTTTTACACTTCTTTTTAAATAATAAAAATTAAAAATTAAAAAAAAACTCTTTTCTTTTCTTTTTACAAAACTTTTTGAATTAAGAGAAATAGTTTTGATTTATTTTTTAAGAAAATTAAGATTATCTTAGGAATTAGGAAGACCTAAAATTATGAAATTTTAAACCAAGTCAAAATAATAGATCTTGTTTAAATTTTAGGATAAGAAAATAAGATTGAAAGATAATTTGATCTTGAATTTTTTGCCTTAGATTTATGCACTTCACACTTACACAATTTTTGGAATTGAAACAAAGACTAGAAATGTCATAAAAAATATATATATATATATATATAATATATATATATATATATATATATATATATATATATATATATATATATAAAAATTGACAATAAAAACCACTCATTGAAGTTGGGTAATTATGCCTCAGGAAGCATGATTATTCATACCTAAAACGGTGGACAAAAATCAAATAATCCCCTTTAGTTTTGTGGCCTTATTTACTCGAGTCCTTAAGTCCGAGGGATGTTTTCTCATCTGGTGCCCTAAGACCATCTGGTTTGGGAGTCACCGGCTAAAGGCTCACTACCCGGGTAGATAAGAAAGCCTAAGAAAACTAAGGGAAGAAAAAAAAAGAAGGAAAAAAAACTAAATAAATATATATATTAAATAAATGGCATGAAAGTTTGAGTCGATATCCCAAAAATCTCCACAGTTCACAAAGTGCATATTTTTCTAAGAATTTTATGAAAGATCAAAGAGTCAATTCAATTTTAAATTCTTACATTTAATTTATAACAAGATTTTTTGCATTTTGACTTAGTTTAAGAAAGAACAATTTCTGGTTAACCTATGACCTTAGATCACTTATATTTTCGCAAAAATATTTCAACACTTTTCTCTATTTCAAAATGTGTTTTCAAAATACTAACATTTGATTTCTTTCTTTATGGATTTTGTGGGTGTAATCCGCTGAAAACCCTCAGGAGACAAAACTCATCCTCTAGGGGAAACTTAGAGGTTTAACGGCTTGTTGCACATGCTCAGTGCAATCGCGTCACCTGCGAAAGTGGTGTAATAATTTCTTATTTTTGTTTTGCTCGGGACGAGCAAAAAGATAAGTGTGGGGGTGTGATTAGTATCTAACTTTGCATAATTTATACCACATCTTCACATTTATTTCATATTAAATTCTGCTAATAATCCCTTACTTACTTCATTCTAGGTCCATGATGTGCAATGGAGAAGAAGACCCTAAATCACCATTTAATGGTGATTAAAAGCCTATTAAAGATAGCCATTGACCTAGAGAGGTGATTCTGTACAAACCAGGGGCTGAAAAGACAAAACTGGGCACCAGAACTGACAGGGGACAGAAAAGACCGCGCGCGGCTCGAAGTGCCGCGCGTGCGGCCATTGAATGGCCGCGGGGCGCGCGCCGCTTCGGGCCAGGGTTTGTCCCCTGGCCCCCTGTTCCCTTGGAGCCTATATATACCCCCCTGGGGTTCCAGAGTTGGAGATATACAAGTTTTAGGAGTAGTTTTCATTCCATGTTGTATTTTAGGGTAGTTTAGGTTAGGTTAGTTCTTCTTCCTCCCTTGTATTTTCCATTTTTTGTAGATCTTGTATTATGGAGAGAGAGTGGTACATGTGGGGAAGTAAGAGTGCTTGTAATAGAAGGTGACAATCTATGAAAGGTGCTCTCTTACTTTATCTTTGTTTTCTTCTCTCTAATCTCTTTTACATGTGTAACTAGTTTTTCTCTCATGGCAACTAACTACTAACCACCAACTTGCTAACTTCTTTGATGATAATCCGCATGAATCTAATAGCCTCATTTTGGCATTGCTCTTGCAAGAGCCATTGATGGCTCATGATGATGGATCTAACTCTAACTTCCTAACCACTAACAAGCTAACATTACTTTACTTCATACTTGCTCTTATTGGTTTTGATGATTTAAGTGTAGCTTGCACTTGTTTGTTAAGTTGGGTTGTGATGAGTTACATATGGGTCATGCTTTGAATAGCTCTTGAACCAAGGACTAGTGATGACCAATGATACAAGTGAGGCAACTATCACTAAGAGGTTAGCATGTTGGTGGAGTCATTAGTAGTTAGTAGCCGTGAGTTTTCTTTCTTTTTCACTTTGTTTTTGAAATACAACAAAAATCACAAAAACTATTCTTTTCTATGTTTCTCACTTCTTCGTATCTCACTGTACTTCTGTTTCCATTCTTTACTTTCTTTTCTTTTCATTCTTTAAAACTTTGAAGAATCTTTAACAAACAGTGAATCAACCGATAAAGCTTCTATCGCCTTCCGTCCTTGTGGATTCGACTCGTTTTAGCCTCTATGCTATAACGGAAATATCGAGGAAGCCAGAGCACACACACTTTAAATCTTCACTTCAAAACATACTCTTTTTGTGCGCGGTTTTTCCCCGATCAATGGCCAAGAGGTTCACCAACTTTTACATTGACCATGTACCACGCAAGCAAAATGCGCATGCAGATGCACTAGCGTCCCTCGCTGCCTCTTTAGCTCTTCCAGCTGGAGCAGTAGAGAAAATATTTGTCTACAGCCACGACCTGTATTGCCCGAGAAGTGCCCCTGAGGACTACCCGGAGCCAACAGGAGATCGTCAAGACAAAGAAGCTCTCGAATCGTCAGCCGGTCCAGAGCCCAGAGACTGGCGATTTTCTTACATCGATTATGTCTTGTATGGCATCCTGCCTGAGGACACCAAAGAAGCGGCTGCCATTAGAAGGAAAGCCCCCAAATTCTATTATAATGCGATAACACGAACATTGTATCGTCGATCGCATGACGGGATCTTGCTTCGCTGCCTTTCACAAAAAGAGGCACATGAGGTATTGAAAGAAGCCCATGATGGCATGTGCGGAGCCCACCAACCTGGCCCAAAACTTGCGTATCGACTCCAAAGGTTGGGATATTACTGGCCTAAGATGATTGCCGATGCCATCACTTATGCCAAAAGATGTCACGCCTGCCAAGTGCATGGCGATTTCATCCATCAAGCACTAGGGTATCTTCACCCTACGACCTCTACCTGGCCATTTAAGATGTGGGGGATGGATGTGGTTGGCGCTATCAGCCCACCATCATCAAAGGGACATCGATTTATTTTGGCTATAACCGATTATATTTTGGCTATAACCGATTACTTCTCCAAATGGGCTGAGGCCATTCCTTTGAGGGAGTTAAAGTCATCTGATGTGATCAAGTTCGTGAAACATCACGTCATTTACCGTTTCGGGGTACCTCGACGAATTGTCCATGACAATGGGCCCCAGTTCATCAGTCAGGCTTTCCAGAGGTTCTGCGCTAAGTTCAGAATTCAGAGTGTGTCCTCAACGGCATACTACCCCACCGCTAATGGTCTCGCAGAAGCTTTCAACAAGACCATCGGCAAACTTCTCAAGAAATTCGTCTCGAAAAGTCAACGTGACTGGGACGACAAGCTAGGTGAATGCTTATGGGCTTATCGCACAACTGTTCGAACCCCAACTAAAGCTACGCCATTCTCTTTGGTATACGGGTGTGAAGCCGTCCTTCCACTGGAAATCCAAATTCATCTCTACGCGTCGCCTTAACAGCGGAGATGACAAATGAGGAGAAGCATCGACAGCGACTCCAAGAATTGGAAGCCCTAGATGACAAACGTCTGCAGGCCCAACAACAAATCGAGCTTTACCAAGCTCGGATTACCAGAGCCTTCAACAAGAAAGTTAAAGTACGCACTTTCAAGAAAGGTGACCTTGTCTTAGCTGTCAGAAGACCTATGGTGATGACACATAAGACAAAAGGAAAATTTCAGCCCAAATGGGAGGGACCATTTGTAGTAGAGTCAGTCTACTCAAATGGATCATATCGCCTCATAACCTCAAATGGCGATACACTCATGATGCCGATCAATGGCAGGTTCCTGAAGAAGTACTATCCTTAATAGTACTCCTCCACCGATCAAGTTAAAAGTGCACCTCTAATCAAAACAAGAAGACCTTCTTCATTAACATCCGACGCCTCCGACGGCTAAAGGACAGAGGAAAATGTTGGCTTCTAAGCCCAACATAAGTCCTCGACAACTCATCATGCTGAGGGGAATAGCATGGCTAGCCCAACTCAAACGGTAGTTGGTAAAGACACCTCAAATCCGTTGATAGCTGAGGATTTGCTAAAAATCTTAAGTGGACTTAACGCCACCATCTCCTCCAAAATCCCTTGCCAATTCTCATACACAGAATGGTAGGTCTACAAAATACAGTCGTTGCCAAGTTAACAATTTGCCTCTGGCACTTCAAACTCCACTTGCCAATTCTCATCAATAGAATAGCAAGTCTTCAAAATTGCTCATATCGTAAATCCAAATTTGTCAAGTTAACACTATACCTCTGACATTTTTTTAAATTCTACTTGCCAATTCTCATCAATAGAATGGCAGGCCCTCAAATTGCTCGTATCGTAAACCAATTTTTGTCAAGTTAATACCACACCTCTGACAAATTACTGTTGAGTTCAACATTACACTTCTAACAGTAATCAAGTTGCTGCCAAGTTCAATATTAAACCTCTGACAGTCATCTTTCCTCAAACTTCCATATCGAAGCTGAAATGAATGATGCTAAGTTTAATACTACACCTCTAGCATCCAAGTCATCGCCAAGTTCAACAATACACTTATGGCTATGACTTTTCCTCGGACTTTCTTGTTAAAGTCGAGATGACTAATGCCAAGTTCAAAATTACACCTCTAGCATTACCCTCACTGCCAAGTTAAACATTACACGTATGACAGTGATACTTTCAGTTTTCCCAAATAAAACTGAAAGGCTTCTGAGTCAAGTTAATATCACACCTCTGACTCACATTCTTGTCAAGTTAACATCACACTTCTGACAAGACTACATTCAACCCGTTAAGTTAATATCACACCTCTAACAGTAAAAACTTTCCTAGATCCCCCGCGAATCTAGTCTAACTTGTTATTCTCGTCAACAGAATAACAAGCCCACTTAAAAACATTGTTAGGTTAACATTACACCATTAACAATGTCTTCATTAACTCCCCAGCTGATCTTAATCAAGTTATCCAAACCTCTGATAAAAGTTCATCTTCCATGGGGGTACAAGTTCCACATGTTACTTTCCTTTATAAAATGGCAGGTCCACAAAAATTATCCCTTATCAAGTTAATATTACACCTCTGACAGCATTGTTGAGTTCCTGAAATAGGATCTCTCTCTACAAAATTTGACTCGTTAAAATTATCATCATAATTTTGACAGGTCAAAGGTTCTTTACTTCTATTCGTCTGACTTTCAATATAAAAAGGGAGTTCAAGACAATAGAAGGAGACAAAAAGAAATGTGTCGCTTTTATTTATACCCAATATATGAAAGTGATACAAAACGCTCTCTTATTCAACAAGATTGAGTGTTACAGATAAAGGAGTACAAAGAAGTCCCTCTCTCAAAGGTTGCACTCACTCCTTGAAGCTGCTCACAATTCCAAGTACGAGATGTTTGGGAAGGCGCCAAAGTAGAATTGAACACTGTGGCGACGATCGGAAGCTGGTTGCACCACGATGCATGATGTAAATATCGAAGAAGCCTCTGGTTGACCATGAACAATGGTGTTTCATGAGGTCGAAAGGCAGCTGAGTCTTCTGATTCCACCTGACCATCCGAAGCAGCGGGGTATGATCTTTCGTTGATGAGCATCTCCACCACCAGAAAGTCATCCAATGAGCATGGATTCGATGTCACTTCTGGTAGTAGGTGGAGGGAGAATCCAAGAACATACCTACCACTATATCCCCCGCCATACCCACTGTGACCATGGCAGGCCCAGAAGCATGACTGGTGCATTGAATCCAAAGAGATCTTGGCGAGGGTCAAGGCCATGACTTCTTCTCCTGTGGTCGACCATCGACCCAGTTCGCTGGCCGATATATTCTCCCAAGGGCCCAGCGAACATGAAAAAGGATGATTAAGCCTACCTGCAAGAAGCAAACAAAAATTAGAAGATCTGAAGCTTGGGATACTTCAACAGAAAAGCTAAGTGACAGACGCAGCTATTGCTGAAAGCTTAAGACGCAGGGATGACCCGCGCAATGAACCAAAATTCTACGGCGGCAGAAACAGACGCGGTCAAAGCTGTGATATACACAGAAGTCGAACGCAGTCTAGCTTTGTACCCGCGTTTAAGATTTGAGACGTGAAGAGAATCAGACGCGAAAATTGCCATCTCCCTGTTTAATGAACAGGAGTTGCAAAATTCAGACCTGAAACCTTCAATCTGAGTTGAAAGTCTTTTAAGTCGACAGCCTCAGACGCAAGCTTTGCACGCAAAGCTCGCAGTCCAGGTGCCAGAGTCCATGTATACTCGCGTCCAGAGAATTTTGAGTCAGAAATTTCTAAATCGCGCAACTTCCAAAAGACGGGCGCACCAGTCAGACTTTAGGAGAAGATCAAGAAGATGAATCTCTTTAAGAGATAGCAGAACTGAAACTCAGATTGGGCTGAAAATTTCATGACAAACCAGGAAGTTATACCCGCAGAAACCCCCATTAAGGGTTGAACTTTCTGCATCAAGGCGCGGATATAAAAGGTGCTCAAGGAGACGTTTTTTGATCTTGAAATCACTTGACAGTGGTAGTCTTCCAGAGAGATTAAACAGAAGCATGAAAGCTCTGGGTCATCATCGTCCATGGAGGCAAGTCCCAGGTAAAGTCCTTGAAGGGAGAAGGTGGAATCCCTCAGAAGCGCTCGCCCTCAAAAGAAAGCAGTCTAAGTAATGGACTGCTAAAAGGAGAAGCTGAGCCCTATTTATAGGCAAAACATAATGCCTAAAATAATGGCTCACTAATCAGAACCGTCGACTTTTATTCCCGCACGAATGTCAAAGCCCAATAAAAGGCTGACGCGTGGATCGTCGCTTCGGGAAGCATCGAAGACGCGAGTCTCCAACCGCCAATGCCGGTCTGGCATTTAAAGGCATTAATGCCTAAGCCCAATGAAGGGCTGACGCGTCGACTGCCGCTTCGGGAAACATCGGATGGTGCGAGTCCCCAATCGTCAACATCGACTGGACATTTAAAGATCCAACGAAATCCTTATGACAAGCTGCATGTAACGCCTGGGAAGTTGTACCAAACGCAGGCCCGAGAGCCGCGTCTAGGAACTTGCGTCCCTTTCAGCGTCCTCTTTTCATTCCAGCCAAGAGAACTGCAGCCGCGTCTCTCAGAGAAATTCAAAGCTGCATCCCCTCACAGCAAAAGGGACCCATTCTGGGGGTCGCACTCTGCAATAAAAGTGGAAAGCTGCGTCCTGAGACTTGTGCCCTCAATGAAAAAGACCTATCGCATTCACAAGTATCTTGGGGCTACGTCTACATGGCGAGATGATAATGGTGTTCCTACCATAAACTCATTATAATTTGAGTTTGCACCAGGTCAAAGACCCAGTGTCGCGTCCTCATATCTATGCGTCAGTTTTGAGGAGCATAAGACCGCGTCTTCACGGCATCCTGAATTCTGTAATTGGACAGAGTTAAGGGCTGCGTTCAGGGAGCTGCACCCTTCATAACCAAAGCCGCGTCCTTGGTATAAACCTGAACCGTGTTTCAATTTGCAGGTCTGAGTCGCGTTTCCTGGGACTGCGTCTCCACTACAAAATCAGGGCCGTGTTTGGCCAACTCAGTTCAGCCTGAGTTTACTCAGAGTCAGTCAAAGATCATAACCAAAGAGTGCAGCTAAGAAATTGGACTCATCCATAGCGGAACAATGAAGATGGAGCGAAATCTCAAAGACTTTTATTATTTAAACCAAAAATGATAAAAGTAATACAAACACTCTTAATGAATGGAGTGTTCTCCTCTTTGCAAAAAAAAAGGGAAGGCTAATAATCCTGATTCGCCAAAGAACGGATTTGTTCCCTAAGGCGATGCATCTCATGTTGACGCGCTTTTTCAGCCTCCATGAGAGCTTGGACCCGCAACTCCTCCTCGGATAAGAACTTCCTCGCAGCCAGTTGCGCTTGTAGAGCTTCCAACCTGGAGGAGTGAGTGGAGAGGCTTTTTTCAATCCGCGTCCTGGCAGCTTCCAGCTCTTCCAGCTTCTTCCTGGCAGTGACAAGCTTCTGCTCATTGATTGTGATCAAGGCTTCTGCTTTAGCTATGGTAGCTCGAGCAGTGATAATAACCTGCTCTGCGCTCTGCATGACGAGTTCAGATTCCCTTGAATCGCCAATCAGCCTTTGATGGTCAGCCTGGAAATGTTGGAGATGGTGGGTCTCTTCAGCTATCCTCTCCTCTGTCTCCTTTCGCTCTTGTTCTTGAGCAGCAAGAAGCCTAGTCAGGGTTGCTCGGGCCTCGTGAACTGAGCCAGCATCTTTCAAAGACTTAAGTTCTCTCAGATCACTCCCCCAACTGCTCCACCAGCAGCAGACACGCCCTAGCCCGCGAAGGACCTCCAGTATGACTGATGTTTTCGATCAAATTCTCGAGAAGCACTCGAGCAAATTCGAAAGAACTGCCCCCAGAGAGGATGAGGTCAATACATGATCGCATGGAAGCAAAGAACTGCTGCACCATTTGACGCGCCAGTTCCTCCATGATATCACCGGCCGAGGAGAATTCCGCTGATGTGCTCCCAGATCCCCTTTCTGTCACAGGGTGAGGGATGGGAATCAACTCATCCCATACAGAAGTAGTGGCAACAACAGACGCGGTAGAAGCTGAGATGGTCACCGCCACTTCTGGCGCAGTTACGACTTTTGTAGCAGCCTCCATGGCAACTGAAGTAGCAGCGAACCTGGCTTCTTCGGAACCCTCGGTCGAGGGTTGAATTGTGCTGCCTGCTGGGTCGACGTTGGCTGCCCCTGCTGAGTCGACGCTGACTGCCAAGTCCTTTGCCTGAGCTTCCTCAGCACTCTCTGCAGATCACCAAAAACGTCAGTCATGACAATAAAAGGAAAATATTCAAAACATTAATATTTCCTTACCAAGCCGAGGGTCCAAAGACGGCAGATCCCTGGGCAAATCTTGCAAGGTTGAGGTCTCCCCGACCTCAATAATAGCCCTCCCTTGAGGCATCTCAGCAGCAGCCTCAACACCCTCCTGCTGGGCCAGCTCCTGTATCATCTCCTCGATATGGGAGGAAGTCGCAGCCTCGCTATCCGCGGCCAACCCTGCAGCATAAAGAGAAAATGTCAGAACCTGTTCCCTAGCTAAAAAGGGAAACCGGCTTAACAAGATGATAAGAGTACCCTCAGCAGAAGCAGTTGCCGCTAGTGGTAACGCCGTCACCGGATCACACCCGTATATTTCTTCCTCCGAGATATGCGAGAATTTGCTCGGATCTGGAAGAGCGGGTTCATCGCCAAAATTGACTTCATCGCTTGAGTCATATTCGTCCTCGCCGGACGATGAAGACGATAGTTCAACGCGAGAAGCCTCGGCAATTGAGGCCTTGCCACCAAATACCCCAGTAGTAGGACTAGGGTCGACTACTCGCGAGCTGGAGATTAATACACCAGGAGACCCAGGCTGTTGTGCCTCATCTCTCCTTTCATGAGCCGGAGAAGACCCTGGTTGAGTTGAGACCCCTGGAATCTCGACATCATCCCTGCTCATCAGGGCAACTTCAAGCTGCTCGGCCTCATCAGTTGCGGTGGGTTCATCAGCAAGCTCCCCTTCCTCTAAAATTACTGGGCCCCTGCTGCGCAACCCATGAGAACGAACAAGGGGGCGTCGTCTTCCTCCTCCTCTTCTTCCCTCTGCTCTTCAACGCCGGAAGGGACGGTCTCTTCAGCCGCCAAATCTTTCCTGGCCTTCTCTGAGGCAGGCTCAGCTGTGGAAGTAGAGGCAGGCTCAGCTCGGAGAGTAACGCCATGAGGACGTTTATGCACTGCCTATTGACGCCTTCTGGCAGACTGCTCCCTGGGTGCTACCGCTCTCGGTTCTCCCTGTGTTTCCCCTCTGGCCTCCCTCTGAGCTGCTCGATATTCATCGATGCCTCGCGAGCGCTTATTGGACGCTACTTTCTCCTCATAGGACGCATTAATGCTCTTAATGCATGAACGCTCCATTGAGTAACCAGGCATCTTACTAGCCTGGAAATACCAGGTGCAGAAGATAAGACTTGCATAACAGTTTGGCGTCTTATGAGGAAGACGGAAAAGAGCCTTTGTCCCCCAGCCACGCTGTAATACCAAACCCGAGCACCTTCAAAGAGATTTTCGCTGAAGGCAAGCTGAGCAATAGGATTGCTGACATATAGTTGGTCATACCCGAACTGTTGGGCAAAACGATTCGGCATATAAGGCTCGATCGTGCACGAGTTCCCTTGCCGGAAGAGCAGATACCCGGGCCGGATATTGATAAGCCATCAGAAGACTCCCGATGGCAGCCTCGTGAAGTCGTCCGGACCCACAATGTCAGCAAACTTATCCCCATAAGCAGCATCTGTAATCTCGGGGAAGCAGCGGTTGAGATGGTAATTTGAAGCGTTCAGGATGCACTTCCGAACGAAGAACATATAGTTGTGGGACCAACTCGAGCTCTCCAGCCGCTGCACAAAGGGGACAAACCATCGGACCGAGACACTGGCGTCATCAGCGAGGGGCAGTGCATCACGTACCAAGCCATTAAGTACGTGTAGGGAAGCTCGATCCGAGGGTTAGGGGTCTTCACTCTTGGCCTTCCCTCTGAATCGACCTCCGGGTTACCTTGGGAGTCGACGATGGCCTCCACCCTGCACAGGCTCTGAGTCAGGGCCCGTAATCCGCTTTGGATACCGGCCACCACTGCCGGAAGGAGAGCTATGGACCTACCATAGGCCAGCAGCACCGCCGGATACACCACGTCGGTAACAATCACCTCATGCGGCAGTGTCGGCACTACACAGCGCTTCAACCACAGCCTGAGGAAACCCGCCAGCAGTGCCCGGTTAGAAATGGGGATCTGGGCCTGGTGATGGAAACTTTCAAAAACCGTGTCAGGTTTGAAAGTGTCTTCATTCGACTCTGTGGTATAAGAACTCACAGAGGCATCGATCCTTTCGGCGATTTCTTCGTCAGAGCTGGGAGCCAGACTGGTCATTGAGTGGTCTTTCTTGGTGATACCATTAAACAAGTAGCTCGCCCAAGACAGCTGCTTGACTCCCCTAGTCCTCCAGGAGGTTATTTGGCCGCAGATGTGGAAATGACATAGCACCTCCCAGTAGGTCTCATATACGCGAGGGCACTCTTTCTTCAAGAGATGAAGCTCCTCAGAGGTGGGGACGTATTCCTCATAAGGGGCATCTCCCATTACCAGCTCCGAGACTTCATATAATTCATGCAGGGCGAGTCCTATTTCTCCAACCAGGGTGAAGAATGTCCCCGTCAAAGGGTTGTAATGCTCCAGGATCCCAAAGAAATTTTGGGAATTCTGTGGGATGCCATATTGTACAGCCTGACTGCTTGGTACAGTCCCACCTGGTCCAATAGACCTCCGAGTTCGGTGAGGACAAAGCTCACCATCTTACCCCACCAGTACTTGTCAGTGGAATGAACCCACCCGAGCGGGCGGAAGTCAGTAGAAAAATCACCCCCTACCTTCATGAATTGGTTAATAAAGGTAGTGCTGAGCTGAGGGGTTTCCCCTACTGGGTAATCGGACCTGAATAATCCAGGAAACAGACCAAAGATCTCCCTCCCATGTCCACCCGAGTGCACCTTCCTGGCGCCCAGTATGCCAAGAGAGACACTGGGAACAGATCGGGCAAGATCCCATTCCATTGCCCGAGGGACAGACATGTGCTGAAGGTAAGATAGGGGATACATTCTCTCCATATTTGGAAGAAAGAATTTCCTACCCCTATCTGGCGGAGCCACTTGTAATCGCCATCATGCAAGACGTAACCACCTTCGCCAATATTGTCCCCAAAGAAGAAGACAGGTTTCTTCAATGGAATGCGCGAATCCGTTTTAAATTCTGCGTCAGTTATAAGTTCCCGGAATGTCGCCATGTCGACCTTGGAGAGCCTCTCCCTTCGCTCCTTCGGCTTGTCGGCAGTCACAGGAGCAGTCCTTTGCAACACGAAGATTAAGTTGCAGTCAGCACCACCTACGTGCCCGAAGTGACACTTCTTGGAGAGAGGGTCAGTGGAATATCGCACTGCAAAAGAGGATAATACTTGATCAGAAGGGAAATGATTAAGTGTCCACAACTCAAACGCAGGAGTCAACCCAGACGCGGAGATCATCAAAATCTGTGTCCAGATCCCAAAATCGCGAGGCTAGCATGGAGCCCGCGTTTTAAAAATCCAAAATTTATGATATCGGACTCAGACGCGAGATTCATTTGGACCGGCGTCTGATTTCACAAGACACAAGAATCATAAGAAATCTGCGTCCATATCCCTCACACTTAGAATATTTCTAAGTATTGGATTTAAAACGCAAGGCTCAATGGGGCCATGTGTTCAACAAACAGGTACGGACTTAAGCGGATAGAAGATGCCGAGGTCATCAAACCTGCGTCTTATCCATCAACTCAAGAACCGCACCTGAAGATCAAACACGGGCATGAGCCCGCGTTGGCGGTTCACATTCAAAGGGAATTTAAGAGTTAAAAGAACTCTATAAATCCTTTTAATGGTGGAAATCAAGTCCGATGGCTTTATACCTGAAATAGGGGCTCCTGCATGGAGGAACCTCCCCTTTGAGTCTCAGCGACGACCGCCCGTGAAGATGAAGCAGTTTGCTTGGCCTTTGGTGACATTGCGAATTAAAGATCCGGTGTTAGATGAAGTAAAGAACAAAGGAAGTTCCTTTCTCAAAACCCTAACAGATGTACACGAAGACGAAGGAGAGTCTAATGATGACTCTTAAAAGACTGTTGCCCTTTATAGGCACGGTGATTCGCAAAGATACGCGGCGCTTGGCTCAACGCCCAATTACCACCTGACGCATGGACAGCGTATTAAATGCAGCGTGAAGTTCGCACGCCAAAAAGTAGATGTCCCCTCAATTCTACGGGACACGTGGCAGTGTGCTCATGGCACGGATTCGCATCCAAGAGTCGCGTCTTCATTTTTAAAGATGCGTTCCTTCGATGGACGCACCCTTTCAACCCAGCCAAAGCCGCGTCTACCTCATGGAATAACAGTCGCGTCTTCACCCCAAAAGATGCACCCCTATAAGAGGCGCGTCTTTAAAGCAGTATTATCCCTGCATCCACAGAACTGGCATTCACTCCTTACTTCTGCAATTCAGTTCAACAGTACACTGGCACAAGCAGACGACTGTCCACCCCTGATTTAAAGTACACAAACGACAAACTCAAAGTATCGGGGAGGCTGTGTATCTAGACACTCCACGCGATCAGTTTTGGTGGCTTCAAAGAGTTCTACAGTACACTCAAGAAGGCCATACTCCAAACAAGATCAAGCCCAGAGCATTGTCAGTCCAATCATAAGAGGGGATTCAGCTAGAGTCCAAAGTATTTCGAAATCCGTCCCAGCTAACTGCGGAATATCAAAACTTTGGAGGGGGTTCTGTAGGCTGTCTAAAAATCATTAAGACAAGTCGTCAAAAGCAGAGTCCCAAACTCCAGACGCAGGGCTAATCTCAGCAGCACTGCAGCACCAAGGCGCGAGGGTCGAAACCCGCGTCTCAGCAGCACCAAGGCGTGAGGGTCGAAACCCGCGTCTCAGCAGCACCAAGGCGCGAGGGTCGAAACCCGCGTCTCAGTTGTAACCGTCCCGGTTATAGGGTCAATCACGGCCCACATAACGGGAAAAGTTAACCCCCATTATGGAGTATTTTTAGGAGGCACGTACACCCCTGAAACCTCTATAAATAGCCCCGCTGCTATGGAAAAGGGGTGGGATTTTGGAAGAGAAAAGGAGAGTCTAACTTGCTGCGTACAAGTTAACCTTTGCCTACAATCTCTTGGAGATTTTGGTCGATAGAGCTGTGTTACTCTGTCCGCCACCCAAAGAGAAGATCCCCAAAAGTTCTAGACGTTCACCCGGTCAACGGAAAACAAGATTCACTTTCCATCGCCACTTGAAGAACCCAGCACTAAACAAAGGGGAGATTCAAGACTCAACATCTTCCCTCCCTTGTAGTCGGAGTACAAGTCCATTGTAATCTTTCAGTTGATTCAAGAAAATTTTACACAGAGTTTTTCTCCGTACCAAACAGTGGCTGGAAGATTCGATATTTCACCGTGTGTCTGTCTACGGAGGAGTTAGCACATTATATGTAGAAGACCTTGGAGAGTCTACGAGTGTTAGACTGTCACAAACAAGGTGTTTCCAACTTGAAAGCTGGTGAATCTGAAGTACAAGAAGGGCTATTCTATCGCAAAGCATCTTTATGAGGTGAAAAATATTGTCAATCAGTTAGCATCTATGAAAGTGTCCTTGGACGAGGATTTGCAGGCATTGCTACTGTTTAGTTCCCTTCTTGATAGTTGAAAAATACTTGTGGTGTTATTGAGCAATTTAGCGCTTGACGAGAAAGTCTTTATGAGTACTGTGACCAGCAGTCTTCTCAATGTAAAAGTCAGGCGACAAAGTTCCAGGACATCACATATAGAGGCCTTGATTACCGAAAATCAGGGAAATCGAAGAACAAGGAGAAATATCAGAGATACAGATCCAGAAGCCAATCATGATCGAGAAAAGATGAGTGCTTTAACTATGAGAAGAAAGGGTACTACGTGAAGCTATGTAAGACATAAAAAAAAGAAGCCTTAAAAGACAAAGGAAAAAGGAGAAGAAAACTCAAATAATGAGAATACAACTATAGTCACAGAAGGGCTGATTGTTTTCTCTGTAGAGGATCAATCGTATATCTTTCTGATGCGTCAGGACTCAGATTGGCTCGTGAATTCAGGAGCAACTCATCATGCCACTCCGAGGAGAAATATATTTATGATATATCACAATGGAGATTTTGGTGCAGTGAAGACGTGAAATAAAGATGTATCGCAGATAGCAGGTATTGAAGATGTACATCTTAAGACCGAGACATCTTGGTTGTTAGTTCTCAAGGATGTCAGACATGTCTCATATCTTCGTCTCAACCTAGTTTCAGCATCGAAGCTAGATGATGCAGGCTACAATGTGAATTTCGGTGGTTAAAAGTTGAAGCTGACCAGAGGTTCATTGATTATGGCCCAAGGAAGTAAATGTTGTAGTCTCTACAAGTTGCGAGCGCAGATAATCGGACATGAGATGAGTGTAGTTAATCTCAATTCTTCTCTAGATTTGTGGCACAGGCAGCTTAGGCACATCAATCAGAAAGGTTTAGAAGTTTTTTTGTCAAGAAACAATATCTATCAAATTTGAAGAACACCCAAGTTAATTTTATGCACACATTGTTTGGTAGTCAAGCAGCACAGAGTCTCGTTTTCAAAGAAAGTCGCACCATCAAAGAGGACTCATGTGTTGGAGTTGGTTCACATAGGGGTGTGCAATCCTATGGATATACAGACATTCAACGGAGCTTGCTATTTTGTGACCTTCATAGACAATTACTCCAAAAAGTTGTAGGTATATATGATCAAAAGTAAGGACCAAGTGTTACACTATTTTCAGAAGTTCCATGTGACACTAGAGCGAGAGACAGAGTTATCACTCAAAACAGTTTGTTCCAGCAATGGGGGAACACAGGTTCGCTTGAGGATAGAAAATATGGGATCAAGCATGAGAGGACAATTTCGAAGACACCATATGAGAATTGACTAGCAGATAGAATGAACCGTATCATATGCCAGAGTATGCTTTCACATGCAAAGTTGTCGAAAATCTTTTAGGGTAAGACAGTGTGTACATCAACAAACATCATCAATCTCTCTCCAGTAAATACATTGGAGATGGATGTTTCAGAACGCGTGTAGACGAGAAAGGATGGCAATTACAAGCATGTGAAGGTTTTCAGATGTCGAGTATTCGCTTACATACTGAAAGATGAAAGGTCCAAGCTTGATGGTAAAGCTCTATCATGCATCTATCTTGGAAACTCATAATAGCAATTTGGTCATAGATTGTGGGATCCAAAGAATAAACAGGTAATATGAAGTAGATATGTGATTTTTTTGGAGGACCAGACCCCTGAAGATATTAAGAAGAACAATAGAGAGAAAATATCTACTTAGGACGATAGTGGTGTCAGTAGTGACTCTCTTGAGCCCACTCTGATGATCCATAGTGAAGGAGAAGAACAAGTGCAGACAGGTGCAGCTGATGATGAAGCTTTGATAGAGGATATTGATCACGGTTACGTAAGAGAGCAGCCTCCGCCAATGACAACAGCATCGACTCTAGTGCTACGAAGATTTACCAGAGACTGTCAGTCTTTGAGGAGATATCATGCTCTGAAATATGTGTTGCTCACATTTCAGGTAAACCATAGAGCTATCAGGAGGTACATGATCGCAAACAAAAACTTGATTGGGATAAGAAAATGCAGGAAGAGATGGATTCTTTAAAGAATCATACGTACGTCTAGTAAAGCTTCCAACAACAAGAAGACTTTAAAGAATAAATAGGTGTTTTGATTGAAGCATGAAGACTACAGTGCAAAGCCGAGATACAAAGCAGAGTAAGTTGCGAAGGGCTTCAATCAGAAAAAAAGAATTGATTTCGAGGAGATAATTTCACCAGTCATCAAGATGTCAATTCGAGTGGTGCTCGAAATAGCATCCAATTTGGATTTAGAGATAAAGTAGATGGATGTAAAAACTGTTTTTCTACACGAAATTAGGAAGAAAAAATCTACATAGAGTAGATAGAGGGATTCATCGAAAAAAGTAAAGAGAAGCTAGTATGCAAATTAAAAAAAATATGCATGAGCTGAAGCAGGTTATTTGCCAGTGGTGTTGCAAGTTTGACACTTTTATGGTGGGTCAAAGTTATGTTTAGTCAGCCTTAAATCATTGTGTGTATGTTATTTGTTCTACAGTGATGATTTCATAATCCTGTTGATTTATATCGATGCTATGTTGATTGCTTGGCGAGACAAATTCAAATTAAGAAAGAGCTCAGTAAGTCTTTTAATATGAAGGACGTTGAACCGACGAGGGAAATTTTAAGAATGAAGATCTCTCATGAGCGGAAGACGAGATATCTATGAGCATCGCAAAAGTCTACATTCCGAAGTCTAAAATTCCCTAAAGCTTAACTTATATATATTTCATTATCTATCTGCCACTCCTCTTTCTTCTTCTTGAACTAGAAGTCAACGGAAATAGCAATATTTTTCTTAAAATAAGAGTAACTTATTCTCATACTATTAGCACAATATATTTTCCGACGTAGGCTTAATAAATAAATATTATTACTCCCTTGAAATAGTTAAGAGCTAGCAATCTATATGTGATCACATGTTTCTTTCACATTGAACATTGTTTTTTTCGAGTACTTCACTACAAATATTATTTTACAAAATAAGAGTATCCTACGATCACATGTACCTCGAAAGCAATATAATATTTTCTTGAGGTGGATCTCATAAGCAGTATTAATCTTAAAATAAGATAATTATTGTTGTTTATTATTATTATTATTATTATTATTATTATTATCATCATCATCATCTTTATAAATTTAAAAGTGGACTTCAAACTTGCAAAACAATACTGGGGGAGGCAAACCTTGAGCTAAACCAGCCTAATTCTGGTCTAATCAGAAGACTTTTGCTTAATCCTATGAATCATTATCATCCTAAGTTCACAGCATTAATGTACCAATTTTAATGTTAAATTAGCCAAATATCCATCATTCTTTTCTCTCTAAACATTTCCAAACACTGAGAAATTTAAAGAGAATTAATAAGACATGTAATTTGTGGTAAGAAAATTATAAATTTAAAACTTATATCACTCATTTTATTTGAAAATTTCCTGAATGCCGGTCGAAATTTCTCTGAAGCTTGTGTTTGTCAAATAATTACGGGGAATCCCTTATAAATAATTTGGTAAATTTTAATTCTCTTATTGTTTTGTTAAAAAAAAAAAAACCTTGTGCTGTTGAAATGAACATAAACCTGCATGTGCTATTAAATTCAGTTGAAAATATGTTGTACTATTGTAAAATTTGACAATATTTTTTTTTATTCTATTAAATTTAGTGGAAAACAAACTTGTTCTAACTAAGATAAAAGTTAAAAATCATCATTTACTATCTTAAAATTGATAGAATTGCACAATATTAGAATAGTACATAAGTGCTATGCACTAAATCTGATAGTATAAAAGGATTTTTTTGCAATTTATTATAAAAAAAATTTCTTAAAATGATTCGTGTAAAGTGCCGACGAAATAGAAAAGAACCACAAACAAAGACATCAATCTGCATGAAAACTCAGTACGGAATGTAAGAGAAATTGGTGGAGTCTCTTTCCCAAGTGAAGTTAGAATTATTCCTTATAAATACTCTCAATCAAGCACCTTTTGAATGTGAGATTCATAGCTTGTTCACAACTCACAACTTCAAATTATTGGACTTTTTGTCAAGCAAACAGTGCATGATTGTGATATTAAAGTGGGAACAAGTCCTGATTGTGGCAACAATTCTACAACCCCATTGCTTGTACACATTGATCTTGACCTCACAAAAAATGCATTAAATGATCTTCTCATTTCAGACGGGGACACACACACACACACACACACACAAAAAACAGCAATCAGATATCTTCTCTTTTAAACATTTTGTACAAAAAGTCTTAGCTTGGATTTAGACCTGAGAATCTTTATACTATACTCATCAACATGCCACATCATAATCCTAAGGCAATTTTTTATTTCGATGTTGTGAGAATATAAAGTCATCGAGACTAGCAAGGAAACTAAAAAGAAAATAGAAAAGGGAAGGAAGAATTGTCATACTAAAGTTGTAGTAGTTGTATTTTTATGTTGAGTTAGACTCGAATTAGAAAAGCATTTTACATTGAACTGTTTGGCTCGATACTTGAACATGTCGTGTAAAACCTCATACATTGGACATTCCACATAAAACACCATGTACCGTGGTATTTAAAACTCTCTTACATGTAGTCTCTGTTAAGGGCCCCGTTTGGTTGTGGGAAAATTTTGAAGCGAAAGTAGGTGTGAACCGCTAGATATCTTTTCTCATTGAAACACTATTCACGGGCCCTGTGAACAATGTTTCCAGCGATTTCTCACCCCACACGAGAGGAAACCGGTTGGGAGGTTGCAACGTATTCAGACATCACTATTTGCAGGCTCCACAATGTTCTTTAGATCTCACTCGTTTTGACAACTAAAATGAGCTGGGACAAAAAATTCTAAGTCATAGTGGATGTCAGCTTTTCTTCTCCATATTTTCTACAGTCAAACGGGCCCTAAATGTCTTGAGCCAAAGCATTATCGTACGAACAGAACCACATCATGCTCTTGCATCATGTCCATACAATAAAAAGTTAGGTATGTAAAAAGCTCTACGCAGAAAGTACTCAAATACCCAACCTGATAAATTTTATGTTTTTCGCATGTGATGCAACGCTGATGTCTTGAGATCCAGCAAACGAAAATCAATAAAAAATACCACTTGAAAATTTCGCAATTCGAAGACTCTGATTTATCACTGTGTTTTGATGATTCATTATGCCCTAGTTTTCCAAAAAAAATACACGGAAACTCTATCTCCCAAATATATCAAACGGGAATATTTTCTTTTTATTCTAAAAAAGAGTGAACTTTTAAGACCTAGAAGATTTTCAAAGAAAATTTCTATTATCAATTTAATTGGGGAGGTATATATGTAAATAATCTTTTTCACATTTTTGATGTATATCTAGCTTTATTATATTTGAGAAAAATGTATATTAGATGGCAGCTGATGAAGTTTATGAGCTGCCGTTGAGGTGACATCATCTCATCCCTACATCCAGACTGAGTGCTGATATTCAGTAACTTCGTAAAAAACACCACAGCAGCACAAGCCCCAATTATTCTCTTTCTCCCCTCTCTCTTATCGTCGCTGCCCTCTCTCTCCTCTCCTGTTGCTGACGTCATCGACGTCGCCGCCCTCTCTCTTCTCCTCTCTTGTCGCTGCCATCATCGCCTTCTCTCTCCTCTCCTCTTCTATCGCCTTCGTCAGCACCCTTCTCTTTCCTCTCCTGCCATCGCCGCCACTACTCTCTCTCTCTCCCCTCCTGCCATCACGCCACTACTCTCTCTCTCCCCCCCTCCTGCCATTGTCGCCCTCTCTCTCCTCTCCTCCCCCGACACCGACTTCGCTGCCGACACCGACTTCGCTGTCCCTCTCTCTTCTCTCCTCTCCTCTCCCGACACCGACTTCGCTGCCCCTCTCTCTTCTCTCCTCTCCTCGCCCGACACCGACGTCACCGCCCCTATCTCCTCTCCTCTCCTGTCGTTATTGCTTTGTCTCTTCTCTTCTTGGGATGCGCGCGCGCGCGCGCGCACACACACATAGAGAGAGAGAGAGAGAGAGAGAGAGAGAGAGAGAGAGAGAGAGAGATTGGTTGCCGAGGTGTTTTTTTTGCAAAATTACTTGAGATCAGCTCCTAGTCCAGATTGGGGCTGAGATGTTGCCAGGTTATCGCCAGCTCTTAGACTCCATCAACTGCCATTTGGTATATATTTTTCTCATAATTCAACTTTCGTGGACAAACCCCATTTTGGGCCAAGACAAATTTGAACAACATTTTCTAAGTTATTTTATGAATGAAGAAAAACGTTCCCTGAATCGGCCCATTGGCCCATGACAATATCGAGTTATGGAGTTCGAAATTTTAAGGGTACATTTTTAGATCCAATAACCCAATAAATTATGATTATAATTATTTTATTTTATTTTCAAAATTCAGAAACCATGACCCGGGTCGGATTCCTAGCGGTTGTCGAGTAATCCGGCCTTCTTCTCAGACCACTTCTCACACATCCAACACGTAACAAAACACAGTGCAAAATACCGAGCCTGATCTAGGGATGGTTAATGGGGCGGGCCGACCCGCTTCGACCCGCCCCGCCCTGCCCTGTGCTACCCGTTTGAGTCGCACAGGGCGGGTTGCGGGTCAACCCAGACCCGCCCCGTTTAGGGGCAGGTCAACCCGAGTTGACCCGTCCCGTTTAAACGGGACGGGTCAGATTCGTCCCGTGACGAATCACGGGACGAATCAGGTCGGGGAAAATTTTCTCCGACCCTTCCTCTTTTTTTTTTTTAAAGTCCTATATTATTATATATGTAAGACTTAAAAATTAGTTTCAGACTCCTATTTTATTTT
The DNA here is from genome assembly GCA_038442645.1 of Agave tequilana. NCBI lineage: Eukaryota > Viridiplantae > Streptophyta > Magnoliopsida > Asparagales > Asparagaceae > Agave > Agave tequilana. Next base: position 111,688 of record JAVJIF010002894.1, read on the forward strand.
TTTATTTTTTTAAGCTAAAAAAATTAGCTATTGTGATAAATTTGAAATTTTTAAAAATAAAATAATAAAAAATTTGTGACGGGTCTAACCCGTCTCGGCGAATCTGGGTATCAGAGACGCGATTCGTTACCACGATTCTTAATTCGTCTCATTTAGATTTGTTACGAGATGGATTCAATCCGTCTTATAACGGATTCGTCAGCTAACGCGCCGAATCACCTGATTCGTCCCGCCATCCCTAGCCTGATCATCATAAAACAGTTGAGCGCTCGGACCTCTCCAACAAAAATGCCCCAATTTTTTAACAAGCAAAAAATCTCCAAATTGCAGGTTGCACTTCCTGTTATCACTGATTTCGATCCCAAAACCTTGTTTGGATTCTACATTTACTTCTCAATTCCTGTTTGTTTAGTAAAATCGATTTCATGCCCCATTTTTGTCTCTCAGGGTTTTGATCTAAACAGTGGATTTTGGAAGAGATGAGTCAAGTTTTTGAAGGGTACGAGAGGCAATACTGCGAGATCTCCGCATCTATATCCAAAAAGTGCACTTCCGCTGGTATTCTCGATGGAGGTAATATTGTAAATAATAATAATACGCTTCTGATGAATTAAAGTTCTTGTTAATAAATAAAATTCAATAGTTGTTTTGGATGAATTTTTAACTTAGAAGTTGAAATGGTGTGATTCTAGTTGTATTATTGTGATAATGATATTAATATTACTGCAACAGAAAAACCCTTTGCCTCATTTCTGCTCTTTGGATGTCTTGTTGCTAATTGTATGAGTTTTGGATGATCGTGGTGTGTCAGAATGCATTTCGGATAATTGACAAATGTCAGATTGACATGGAAGAAGTGGCTTTTATCCGAGAAATAGATATTGCGGAGTTCACTTGGTTTAAAGAACTAAGTTTCAACGGTTAAATTTGTATGGTTGTGTTAATACACTACTAGTGTACTGAAGCCCATTGAGTGATAATTTGAGACCATAGAGGAAGAGAACGTTAGAGATCTCATCCTTTCTTTCCAGAACATAGAAGTACTGAGCAAGGTGCATATGAATGTAGGGAACAAATTGCAGCCCTCTAATTGTATCTGGGAAAAAGATATATGGAATGCATTTCTATATCTGACAAACATGTATGCCATTGAGTCCGGGAGAGCTATAGGTTATTGAACTGGCTGCAAAATATTAGCCAAAAGATGAAAATGTAGCCTGTTATTGTTTAAATTTAGTACAAGATTGTACACAAATATCTAAATCTATAGACAGTGTGCTCTATTGTGCTTAAGCTCTCTCAATTGAAGTTAATTATCTCATTTAACCATCCTAGAATGTGGCATTTAAGAATGGGACTATGAACCTTACTGAATAAATGGAATCTATTTGGGAAATTTTTCCTCTTCCTCCTCTTCTTCTTCCTTTTCTTCATGTTTTTCCTTCTTGTTTTTTATTGGGAGAAGAACATTACAAATAAGCAAGTCTCACATAATTGTAGAAAAAAGTTACAAATACATACTTGAACAGGGTCTGACATTTCCATGATCTCAAAAAGTTATAGGTTGCGACCTGTTACATTGGAAATATGAACAATGATGTTAGGCTGTGGAAGAAGTGGTGGTTCGCTGCTATTACTTCAGTGGGTATATTGGTCAGGGAAGCTTGAATGTATTTATTGAATAGATTGTTTTTTCTCATTGATGATATGATTGTTAGACACATACTATGGTAGCCAAATGGCTTCCATTAGAATAGCATCCCATCCTTTCATGGGTTTATGCAGTACTTCTCTATCACACCAAGTAGTCTATAGGGCTATTAAATGTGCTTGGCCATTATTTATTTGTTTCTGAAAGTTATAATGGAAAGAATTCTGAGATCCAAAGACATGAATTTATTTAACAAACATTTAGTATCGCTATAAGAAAGATTAGAACAACTTACAGTTGAAATTCCTCATGAAGCATGTATCACCTCTATGATTAAAAAATTAGTTTGGGCCTTAGCCTTTGGATGCAGAGTACGAGGAAGAAGGTTGCAATGCTGTTATTGAATTAGCTGTGCACATACATTAAATTTGGAGAAGGCTCCATATTAAGAGAGAGGCTCAGATGGAGAATAATGAGAAAAAACTGAAGTTTCTAGTGTCCCTGGAAAATGAGATTGAAGTAGGTTTTAGAAATTATTTAATATTTCCCCTTTAGTACATGGTTCCTTGATGTTTCTAATTCTCAATAATCGCATCCATGCACTGTTTAAAAAACTTCTACCTAGTATAGGAATCTTGAATTGTCTGAAGAATATGGTAAATTTTGATTTCCAGAGATTGTAGTTGTACAATAATGTAATCACACATACAATCCTATATGCACAAAATGCATCCTAGATAGCGTGCATTTTTCACATGTCCCTGCATGCTCATTCTTATTACTGTACTCATGTAGTTCATTGAATTTTTGAATGAGTTAAATGACAAACACAAGAACATCAATGCATGAGAGAGGCTGCAGATATTCTAGTTTGCTAGCCAACAAAACTTCTGGAGAAAATTTTGAAGCCTCTATCATTAAAAATGTCCAAATCTTTGCATTCGGTGCATATCACCTTTTCTGAAAAATCATTGGATGCTGGCTACTAAATATCCTGATTTTTTTTTTCTTTCAAAGTTCACTTACTATCAGGCCCTTGGATAGGAGGCCTTTAAGTGTACACTGCATCAGAGTCCTTCTAGATAATGAAAAATTTAAATGTATACAAATTCTAAAGAGTATGCCTGCAGCAATTATTTTATACGAGAAATGGATGAAGCCCTTATGTTAATAGAAGAGTTTTGTATCTGCATGAACTTGACAAAGTTTGAGTTTTGTTTCTTTGTAAGCGGCATGACAAGCTTGGATTTCTTTTTTTCTTTTAACTGTTAGTAATATGCTCAGTTTCTCTGATCTTAATTATTACATGGTAACAGGCCTAGTTTTTCTTCTCCTATTTTCTGTCTAATATGTTTTTTGGGGCAATGTTTAAATTTTAACTAACTATTCATCATAATATTTGTAAGCATTTCTGTTCCTCTGAAATTTGCAGAGCAGAAAAAGCAAGAGTTTCTGAAGTTAGATCTGGAATTGAAGATGCAGATGCTCTGGTACTGAATTCAAATTCTAGGTCTTTCCTGTTTTCTTTTTTCTCCCTGTTTTATTTATAGACAACTTACAGACTTTCCTCCAAATGACTAGCTTAAGAAAATGGACCTTGAGGCTAGAAGTCAGCAGCCGAATGTAAAGGCCATGCTTCTTGCCAAGTTAAGGGAGTATAAATCAGATTTGAATAATTTGAAAACTGAATTGAAGAGGATAACTTCAGCTAATAATCCTAAAGCAAGAGGGGATTTACTGGAGTCAGGGACAGCAGATACACTAACGGTATGCATGGGAGCAATTTTCCTTTCTTCTCTATCTCTCTGAATTTTCTGTCCTTTTTATTTCTTAGCTTGTGTCATGTTCTGTTCCTGACTGATCTATGTCTGTTAAAATAATTATTATTTGATTTGAATGGCTAACAAAGCTATAGTTGATCAAACCATCTATGAGTAATATGAATATCTTGCTAGTTAGTTTCCTGTGTACGGGTTATTCAAATTTTAAGCAGACACTTGGAGATTGTTGAATAGAGATAGACATTGTCTGCTCTTTAATAAGGTTGGACCTACGGACCCTTAGTCTGTGATGATAACTAGAATTCATCATCATCAATAGCAAAGGAAAAAAATTTCCCATCATTGTGGGTTTGCTATGGAACACTACTCAAAAGCAGTAAGACGACTTGGGAATGATTAGGGAATTTTACAACTGGCCTTCAACAGATGTGAACCGTTCAAGTTGGTGCCAAATCTTTGGATAAGGAAAATAGAGGGGCTTCCTATTTCACCTAATGGACCTGGTCAAAAAGTTTGCTTTTACTAGTCATATAGTTCAACTCGTGAAAGCAAAGAGCATCTCTCCAATGATACTTATGTACTAAGAAAGAGTCTAGAATGATGGACATTGGAATGCTCCTTGTGGTTTATCCATAGTATAATACGACTTCTTTTTGTTTAACTTTGCTCAGTAAAAAGAAAAGAAGGCTGAAATCATTGAACTGAACAATTTATATTTATGCATATAATTTGAGCTGGCATTACTGAGCACTGTTTCAAGACGCTTGGCATGTGTTTCTTATGTAAATTATTTCTCTGATTTTGTCAGAATTATTGTTTAATTGTCTTGTGGAATCTCTGTACTCCTTGTCTCTGTAAGTATTAATTCAGTGTTGTTCTGAATTTAGTTCGATCTTTGCCTTTGTATCTTTACTTGCGATCACAATTGTGGTTTTTGGCCTTGTTATCAGCTAGACAGTTTATTTCACTTTTCTTCATGTGATATCACACATTCTTACTTCATCATCGTCGTCGTCGTCATAACCACCAGCCTCTAGCCCGTTTCCATCACAATTTCATTTGAGCGGGCTTGATGAATAGTTTGACAAAATATTATGACCAGTGATCAACCTGAAGGCAACCCTCTAAGTTGGTTCCATTTTTGTGGTTAGATGAACTCTGGTGAAAAAGACATAAGAGAGGGGCACCACAATAAAGCTCAACAGGCCATTTGGTTGGTACGAAACCTACTTTATTGGTCATGAGGGTTTAATCTTGCACCCCTAGACATAGAGTAAGACATTCTTTTTAGATCATCTTATTTCCCACATTTTTGTGATCTAAATGCCTATTATTATCATCTGTTTTACCATGTAAACCTTTTTGGTTGGTGCTTCACTTCTTGCAAAGATGCTCAGCATCATTTTCTTTTCATCTGAACACGGTGAAAATCCTCCATACTTGTTTAAAAGACTACGTACTTTACTATACGTATTGTATGTACATATTAATAAAATAGGTAACCTGCCTTTTTTCTCAAAAAAATAATTTATGATAATTGAATTTGTATTAAACCACAAATGAGTTGTTAGCTAAGCTGAAAGTTTCAGAGATGAACTACTAAGCTGCGGAAAGATTTAGTCTGCCTTATTTTTTGTCATATATGACTAGTAATGATTGTATAAGAAATTAATTTTCTTATTTTTCTAAATTTTTATGTTAAAAGTGAAGTAGCTCTGATGTGAAACAAAAGAGGGGGGTCTACGGATTTTGAAAAAAGATGAGGGATAAAAGAAATAACTAAATATTACCTAACGGATAAATAAAAATGCCTTTCACCTTCCCTGATCTCACGTTGTTTCATATCGCACACTCTTCGATCTTGACCTCATGCTGTTACACGCCGTATGCTCGATCTTCGCTTCACAGTTAGGGCTTCACACCTCGCCATGAGAGGCACGCCCCCTCAAGGGAAAAAAATGTCAAAATAATTTTTCTCAAAATTATAGTCTATATTTATTGAAAGCAATGTAGCTTTTAAATAGACTTACAACTACAAACTTGTCTCCACATACCCGATGTGGGGCTAAAATAAAATACGATACTAAAAATAAAAACACAAGGCTACTAAATAAAATAGAAAAAAATACAGAATCAAACTCAAAAACAAAAGAAAGCTGACCGATGTCATTCTCGCCGGGTGGGAAGAAATCAATCCGTCGAGTATACGTGAGATGATGGTGACTCGATACTAAATCTTAATCGGAAGCTATTGTTGATCTTGCTGAAGATGTTGCAGGTGTGGTTGCTAGAGATATTGCTGGAGAGATTACTGGGATCTTTGGCTACTGAGGATGTTGTTGTGGAGGAGATTGTTGAGATTTTTAGTTGTTGAGGAGGTTGTTGTGGAGAGATTTGATTTTGTGGCTAAGAGAGAGATTGGTGGTTGTTGGGGAGGAGTTTGAACAATATTTTTTTTAGAATTTTGACAAAAAAATGAAAAATAAAGTGAATGAAGTAACAAATTGCACCAGCTCCTCACTGGGATTACCAATCCATTTCAACATTCGCAATGAATGATTCAAAAAGAATATACCGATTTCACATCGGGAATCTTTTCACAAGAAATTTGTATTATAATTTAATTTTTACCGCTCATTTTTTTCTAGCCTTTCTCTGATACCAAATTAATGTGAAACAAAAAAAGGAGGTCTACGAATTTTTAAAAAATATGAGAGATGAAAGAAATAACTAAATATTACCTAATGGATAAATGAAAAAGCCTTTCACCTTTTCGTACCTCACGCTGCTGTACATTGCACGCTCCTCGATCTTAATCTCACGCCACTTCATGCCTTACGCTTGATTTTAGCTTTATAGTGAGGGCTTCACACCCCGCCATAGGAGGCACGCCCCCCTTAAGGGAAAAATCCTAAAACAATTTTTTTTTTTTTAAATTCTAGTCTATTTTCATTGGAAGCAATATGTCATTTAAATAGGCTTACAACTACAGATTTTTTTCCATATACCTGATGCGAGACTAAAATAAAACACAAAACTAAAAATAAAACACAAGACTACTAAATAAAATAAAAGAAAATAGAGGCTCAGACTCAAAAACAAAAAAAGCTGACTCGATGTCTTCGTCAAGCACACTCAATAGGAATCAATTATAACTTCACCTTTGACTGAAAGCTAACAAGTCATAGAAATTATTAACATAGGACAAACTTAAAGCTATTCTGATATATGCCTTTTATTAGATTCCATAGGTCTCAAGTTTAAAAGATGAAGGATAGTATAAGTAAGGGATTTTTTTTTATATCGATACTTGAAATCTTTGCTAATTCTGTATTTGTTAGGGTACATGATGTAACATTTGGGGATCACAATCACCTTTAATTCAAATAGAGAAAGAAAATTAGGGTTTGAGAAAAAAATAAGAACTTGCATAGATTTAGACTTCGCACCCCTTACACAAGATTGAGCTTCACACCCTTTACATCAAACTCAACATCACAAGAACTCAGATTTCAAGAATTTTTAATTGAAAATTTTGAATTTATTCATTTAATCATTCCCAATCAGCTAGTATATAAGGTCTTTTATGGGCTTTACAAAATTTATCTCTTAGAATACATCCGATGTGGTACTAAAACTAATACAAAGAAATTAAAAAAACAAAATACAATAAAAAATACATAAAAATTATTTGAACTACTCGAACAAAATCGAAGTGACTCGTCTTCTCTAATGATGATATATGCGCCAAGGTCTTGGCTGGATGAGCGGAAGAGGACTCGATCCCATCAAATCTAGTGTAGAAATGCTCTTGTATCGCTCCACAATATTCGGATCAATACATGATCATTAGTCAACACTTTCTCTTTCCAACAGATTATATATTTTCGAGTCTCACCATCATTGGTGACGATAATCTCATCATCTAAGATTTTATCAACTTGATCTGTTGTGTTAGGTAAAATATCTTAGAGTGGAGGAAGATAAGGGCTCTCAAAAATAGGCTCAAGACAAGGCTCATCAATCAGTAGGATAAAATCAAGCCCTTATAATTCACTAAGTTTTTAACATTGAAAGTGAAACTAATACTAAAATCTATAGCATGCGCATTATCATTCAATTTATAAAAAATTTTAAATGGATGGACACTACAAGCATGCAACTTTTTAACAACATTATCAACATTAAATGTTTTTAATTTATTTTTAACATCAGCAACTTGTAGTTGGCATTATTTTGAGCAATCTTATCACTGATTTTCTTATGTAATTCGTGCCCGTGTGATGCAACAGATAATGCAGACTCAAAAACTCTATAGTGATCAGCTATAGAGATAAAGTCTGTAGGTTGTTTAGGCCTAAAACTATAAGCAATCTCATCATGGGGCTTATATCTATTGTCCTATTAACAGATGTGTTATAGAACTTCATCACTGGACAATTTAAGATCAACTTGTCTTTTTAGCTCTGCATGCTCTGTGGGATTCACTCGGTGACATTGCAAGTTGGGAAGACTTGCTCCTGGAATTTGACCATTAGCGTGTTTTCTAAGAGTTTTCAGGAGATATAACACATCTATACTAATATTCTACCACAAGTAGTGTGTGATTGATAGTTAGTCATTGGTGGATGATAAAGTAAAAGAGAAAGGGAATGGTGTCAGCAGTAGAGGAGGAAGGGGTGGCGATCAGAATAGACAATGACAACAGGAAAAAGGAGGGAACAACATTAAGTGGTGGAGTTAGCAGCATAGCTAAGGAAGGAAAAGGACGGGTGATAGTTGTGACAACGACAACGGGAAAATCAGCTGTGGTAGCCGGGGAAACAACATTAAACTTTTTAATCACGGCAGTGATTCCCGTAGAAATAATGCTTTCAGATTCAGAGGCTACAATGAGAACTCCGTTAATAATAGCAAACTTAACAGAACTGGTGTAGTTGACAGATGTATGCATATACCCTTGGCACTTATTGCATTTAGCAACGATGTTAATCTTGAAAATTTCTTTTTGGTGCCTTTATTTATGTTATCTTGGTCGGCGTTCTTGCCCTTAACATCATTCCTAGGTGGGTGTGAAAGTGTACTAGACTTTTGAGGCTGGGTGGTGGATGTCTAGACACTATTGTTCTTTGATCAGTAGCGGGTTGGAGATGACGCATGACATATGGCTGAATTGGTGGGTGCGCAGTCGTAAGTTGTTTACTAGCTGGAGCACTTGATTTTGGATTTCGCAAGCTTGGATCATGTTATCAAGCTTAGCCAGCGTGATGTCGAGTTTTACGACAATTCGAGCTTCTTCAGTTGGATTTATCAGGGTGATGGGAAATTGACTAAACTCTCCTAAAGATAAGGGAGGACACGACTCTAAACTAGATGTTAAACTTTCTTTTGTTTTTTGAATTTTGTTTTTGTTTTTAATAAGGTTCTAGGTTCTAAATGCAAGAAAGCAAATAAAAGTGCTTAAGTTGCAATTCCTACTTAAATGTGATGTGAAATGTGCTTGATTGTTTGAAAATCAACAATAATTTTACTAAACTCACGCTTCACCAATAAATTATGATCATTGGGTAGGAAGAATTAAAATTAATAATGCTAGCAAATTATTTGATTAAAATGACATGCTAGACTAATCAATTCTCATTTCAAGAATAAATTAACAGAAATATTTATGCTACGTAAGTAAGTTTTACCATCAATATCAAACTAGTGTATCACAGAAAAGTAGAATCACACAATCTCATTTATATTCGATAGACAACAGTCAAATCAATAACAACTTAGAGATGAATTATCAGACTCAAAATAACTGGTCGGGATCAGAGACTTGCATATTGAGGACCACGTCTACCCGTGTCCTTCTGATAGCTGTGGATGTGTAGTTCTTTCTTTCACGAGTCCAACGCCTCTAAAACTGCTCGAATCAGATTCCGAATAACCGAGAAATAACGTGAAAATGAAATTTAATATGCTTGCGGGTTTATCTGCAAATAGGCTTGCTTGCTTGCGGGTCGGGTCTGAGCCGTCGGCTCGGGTCGCCTTGGGTCGGCTCGGTCAACTAATGGTTGACTCGGTTGAGCCGACCAACAATTGTGTCAGCTCGGCTCGAGTCAAATTCTCGGTCTGAGCCAGCTAAGGGTCAGCTCTGATTGAGCTCTTGATGGAGCAGATTTTGGCTCAGGTCTTCGAAAATGACTCGGATATGAGTCGTTCATTTCCCTATTGGTCCCGACGAGGTCTAGCGATGTCAGCGAGGTTGATCGACGTCGGCGTCGACGAGTGCTGAGGGAGACCCTGACAAAGAGGTGGCGGCGATGATGGGATCTAGGGTGCAGATCTGGATCTGACAACGACGAAGCTGCCGGCGAGGTCAGCGACGCAGAGACGATGGTGTTGTAGTAACAGCGGGCTAGATCTACGAGGAGGATATCAGAGAGATCAATGGGTTGCGCTGGCGAGGTCGGACGGCTGCGACGGGCGAGAACTATTTGGCGATGTTGTCGACAGCAAAGGCAGAGGGACAAGGAGGTCGACAGGCGTCATAGCGGTGAAGACGAAGAGAGATGTGGCGTCAAGAAGGTGGCGGCAGGCTGGAACTAGGGTTAGGTTAGGGTTTTGGTGGGGGTCGGGTTGGGGAAGATGAACAATAGAATTTTTTTTGAATAGAGTTACGGTTTTGAGGGAGGAAAGAGAGGAGAAAAGGGGATATGAAAAAAAAATTGAAGGAGATTGGAAACCTAGGGTTGTGATAAAAAAAAATGATGTAAATTTGGGGATCACAATCACTTTCAATCTAAATAGAAAAAGAAAACTAGGGTTTGGGAAAAAGAAATAAGAATCTGAATAGATTTGGGCTTTACACTCCTTACACAAGATTGAGTTTCACACCTCTTACACCAATCTCAAAATCACAAGAGCTTGATCTCAAGAATTTTAACTGAAAAGTGAAAAATTTTGATTTACTCATTCAGTCATTCACAATTAACTAGTATATGGGGGTTTTTATAGGCTTTACAAAATCTTACTCTTAAAATACATCATGGTCGAACCCTATATAACTTAAAGTTGTTTCCCAATACAAAATCTCCATAATACCTCTCAACAAGTTTAGGTAGAAAAATAGAACATAATCAACATAAAAAATTTAGGTTGAAGGCAGCTGCCCCAAACCCCTGGACTAACCCGCATGAGGCATGTGCCAAATTATGTGTGTGAGACATTTCCAATGCGTGAAGCTTCACTTTGTTGTGCTAGCTCAGCTTCAGCTTTGTGAAGGTCCTAAAATAGTAGGTAACTGAAAATAACTGGGATTAGAGTTCAAGGCAAATATCTCAAATGCCTAAAATCTTCATATGTTCATTTTGACACCTCAAATCTTATAAGTTAGGACAAGAACCTCTTGTCATTTGTCACTTTGTCCATTTATTAAAATAATCTTGGAATATTCCATGTTTAGCTTTAGATCTTATTTGATTATACCTAAACTGTGACCAAAACATCGCTTCATCTCTCTCACCAAACTTATTTCTCTCTCACCAAACTCATTTCTTTCTTGTTAAACCAATAATTTCACTCTAACTAACCAATTTCCCAACCCAATTAACTCCTAACAGCTCTTTTCCCTTTTCCAACCTAAACGACTCTCTGCCCTCCCCTTCTCAGTGTGCAAACAAAATTTGGCGCGCCATTTCAATGAAATCTAGCTCTTTTGGTGGCATCTAGGATTTTATGGTGGTGGGAAAAAGAGGGGAGAGTGAGTGAGAGAGTGAGGGTGAGAGAGAGAGAGAGTGAGAGACATTATTGTGAATGAGAGAATTGAGGAACTTATGGGGGCATGCCTGTCCCCTATGTTGCACGGCCACGGCAACAATGAAATGCACATGACACGTGGACACGTGACAAATTCTTAAAAGTATACATGACACATGTGTCCAACACACGTGTCAGGCTCATTTCGGACACAACACGACTCCATGATAGAAGTGTTTGTGCTACATAGCTTGCCCCATTTATTTTCCTTGAGAGTAGCTTTATATTTTGACCATCATGCCGTTAGAAAACACACAACAACTAGCATGAGGGACTTCTTTACTAACTTATAATATTTGGGATGTCGAAATGAATCATGCCGTTAGAAAACACACAACAACTAGCATGAGGGACTTCTTTACTAACTTATAATGTTTGGGATGTCGAAATGAAAATACTAAAATTTAGAGGGTGAAAATGGAATTAGCAAAAAATTCAAGTGTCAATATGGGAAAAACCCTACAAGTAATAGTCTGCGTTTATTCATCTTGCTATAAATTAAACGTAATGCAACTTATTCTCTTTTTTAATTTTTCTTAGGGAAAGGGTAATTAGTAAACAATTTGTTGATTGGAGTAAGTATATATAAAGGGAGATGTTCTTAGAGAGTACGAACAATTTTTTAATGTGGTTTGAGTAGCTAACCAAGTTTTTCCGTCATGAATTCCTGATGGTTCAATTTGGTATGCATTCAGTCCTTGATGATTGTTTCTAAACATGATCAAGCTCTGGTATTAAACTACTAGTAGTTAACCAGACATCTAAAGTTGGTTCCCCAATCATCATCATAATTATCGTCTTTTCTTGTCATAGGAGGGTTGATAATGGAGAAAGGTCCATGAGAATTTGAAGTTTTATGACCTGGCTGTGGACATGACGTCACTGCACTCTTGATTATTGCCAAGGAACCCATGGACAAGAGAGGTGCTTGCCATATTCCTAAAAGATTAGTTGGACTTCTCCAAATTCTTCTAGAATGGGAAAATGTTTAGGAGAAGGGATAAGATTTTTCCTATAGAGAATTACATTCAACTTAGTTCAGATAAAGCCAAGAGCCGAACATAATATATTCTCAAGGTATACCAAATTCAACCAGGAAGTAAGTTCAATTGGTAATTCTGAATCAGATGTATCATGTAATTTGCTAGGCTTAGCTAGGCCTGTCAATGTGTCAGGCCTGGTCCCGTACCCGACCTGATTAGACGGGTTTGGGAACCAGTTCTATACTCGTAGACCTGAATAGGACTCGGACCCGTTTACCTTATTAGTAAACGGGTCGGGTCTGATTTTACTTGAACCATACCCATACCCAATTAGGCCCGAACCTATTAAAATGATAACCCTAACCCTATTCCTCTCACTCACTCTCTCCATCGCCTCCCTCTCCCTCTCACAACCGTTTACTAAACGAGGATGATGATGATGACGGCGAGGGAGATCAACGAAGTTGATAGGCGATCTCGTCGAGGAAAAGTTGGGTTGGAGGTAGCGAGTTCAATTCGAATTCAGATCGACAGAGGTGGCATAAGCCGTATCTTGCAGGATCAGACCGACGGTCAACTCGAGGTGAAGTTGATGGTCGATTGCAGGCGATGGTTGTCGATAGGGGTAGCGGGTGGTTGTCGAGGAGCTCGAAGCGAGGGCGAGACTAAGGCGAGGAGATCTAGGATTGTCAGCAATGACGAGAAAGTTGAAGATGATTGTGGATGATGGGTCCACTTGGTGATGGGTGGATAGGTTGTGAAGAAAAGAAGAAGATGATGGAGCGGCTCAGCACTGCGGGTTAGATGCGGCGAGACTAGATGAGGAGGAGGATGGGGCAAGTGGTGGATTACGGTTAGGGTTTGACTTAAGATGGGGAAGGAGATGATGAATAGTGTATTTTTTTGAATTTTGGAGATTTTTGGTGGATTTTGATTTTTTTTTTTTGCAGAACTAAAGGGTGAGGTAATGGGGTCGAGTTGGGTAATTAGACCTGTCACTGAACGGGACGGGTATGGGAACAGTTGTTCTGGACCCACGGGTAATCGGGTCGGGTCTAGTACCTGTACTGGTGATCTGGTCTGGGTCTGATAACTATTGTACTTGCCCCGAACCCGACCGGTTGACAGACCTAGGCTTAGCCTTCAAAAGGCTGAAACTAATTATTCTGAGTTATTGTCAAATAAAGGCAAAAATCATCTCTTGCTTGATCTGGATGGTGAGTTGGGAGAATTTGATCATGTGTTGGTTATGATATGATACCTTCAAGCCGCACAATGAATTTTAGATCATTTGTATTCAATCCTCCCACATTCTAAGCATCACATAATTGGGCAAAGGTCATGTTGGCTTGCAGTTATTATCTAGTGCAATTTCTTCCCCGGAAAGTGCTGAAGATTTAAAGCTGAACTTAAATTTTGTGCCGGAACACAATGATTGCATGCTCAATGTATGTCCTTAGTCCACTCACTAAGTGCATTTCCGATGTTTCTTACTAGTGATGTGGTTAGAAGCGGTATGGAAAATGTAAACCAATTTTAATATCATATGCACAAATTTTCCATTCACCTAGTTGTAGTCACCATCATTTTGATTATTATTTCAGTAAGTAGGTTAGGGATTCTTGGTTGGTGGTTCAGAGAGTTTTTTCAAGTAAAAATTTCCCCGTTTGTTTATCTGTCTAACTTTGTTATTGTGTATGTTACAGGCCTCTGCTGATCAAAGAGGTAGGCTGTTAGTTTCAACTGAAAGGTTGAATCAGTCAAGTGACCACATAAAGGAGAGCAGAAGAACCATGTTGGAGACCGAGGAGCTTGGTGTCTCAATTCTGCAGGACTTGCATCAACAACGCCAGTCACTTTTGCATGCCAACAACACGGTTAGGTCTTTCCTTGTTAACTCATGTCCCGTAGCACAAATCTCAAGACCATTGATTTCATAGCTGCGGAGAATCTTTCAGGACTTGATTTTCAAATTTAATCACTTCCAGCAAGGCATGTTAACTGTACAAAATGAAATTTATGCATCTCATAAGCAGTAACATGTGTATATATTTAGCAAGCTGATGAATGCCATCAAAATTCATATCTTTCCACACTAGCCACCCAGATTTATGTTTTCTCACAGTATTTACTCTGGAACTTTGGAGGTTTCTTTAGAGATTACATTGCGTCTTTTCTTCCGTTCTTGTTTACAATTCAAGGCTTGTTCTTATTTACAGAGGGTTAAACCTAAGTTCTCCAATTGATTGGACTGCCAACCATGGTGGGATTTACACGTCTAAATAGAAAAGACAAATTTCCAATTTTGGGTCAGCTAAATTCGAACTGCATGTGGATATCTTGACAGTTGACACCTCTAACTTGTTTGGACCATATCTCCATTATTTGGTAGTCATTTTGTACCATCTCTGGCTCATTTTGAAGCTAACAATTTATTTAAAAATTTATTCTAATATTATTGTCAGACTTTTTTTGTACTGCTTCTAGTAGTTCTCAGAAGCTGGCCATTATTTTCTGAAATGTTCTGGAATTCAAGTGTTTGGGTCCTTTTAAATGGTCTTGAGATCTTTATGGCTCTAACACTTTTTTTTGGATGATTTGAGTCCTTTGAACTCCATCCCCTGTTGTTTGTGAAGAATTTTCTGCATGGTTCATGTTGCACATCATCACTCATGTTAGTAATAGTTGTCTCCCCTTGCCATGAGGTACACATTCTTGCCGGCTTCATAGTGTTCAAATAATGGTTGATTTTGTTTCTATTATAGTAGGGATAATCCCATACTTCTTAAGGTGTCGGCTATTCTCTTATTAACCTTCTTGGGTTTGGTCGTGCCAAAACTCTTCATCCTTTTAGTCACTTGGCCTCCTTTGATCAGTACAAAATTTGTCCTTCTTGGCTATGTTCATTCATCTATCTCATTGTTCGACTTCTTCTACTTTTGTTTGCTCCTACTTGAGGGTGAGCAGGATTCTATAATTTCTTGATGCCGGTGTAGAGAGATTTGGTTGATGTGAGGAGTTGTGCCTTCGCAAGTTGTCTGTCCACCCTATGGGAATAGTAGGTTTTGTTAGATACCATTTGATCCATAATCGATTGGATAGAGCATTGCTCAATTAAATCCGCTTGATTATGGATGTAAAGAAATGCTACATTTTTTTTTAGCGTGAGAAATATCTATAATGTGGAAAATCTCTATATCTCCATTTTACTGAACTCATGTCAATATTTTGATGATAACAATTAACAGCAAGTTGAAGATGTGTTTTTCTTCCTACTCTCGCTCACATCTATCTTAGAAAATGCAGTTATAACTCTTGATCTCTCTAAAGGTTTTTGTTTCTATATATTACCATCAATCCTCGCCACAACTTTTGAGTTTTAGTGTAGGGGCAGGGACATTAATATAATATGAGAGTAACCTTGGTTCAACTCTCACCAGGCGCGAATTTAGAAAGCAAATTTGAAAATAAAAATACCGCTGTGCAAAAGCCCAATTCCTATCATAAAAAAGGCTCTCCACGTGCATAGATGTGTTAGAATATAATATATTACCTCTCAATTCTCACAAGGATTTTAGAGTTTTGGTGTAGTGGTAGAGAATTTAATAGTTTCTTTCTTAGGGTTACGGGTTACCTAACTTTTTAGTGTGAGAGGTTTTTCCTGCTCTAGAATTTTAAAGGTTTTTTTAGGGACTATATTCTGCTTCCAATTTTCCTCCTCGCTTCCAACTCAAGGCTCCTCCTTGTTTGTAGATATTTTACCCGAAGTTCAAAATTGTTAAGAATAGTAAGATTACCTGTTTGAATAGTCATTTTATTTGTTAGGACTGTATATCTTATTTGTTGGCCCTCATCTGGTAGCATTTTGGGCCCACTTGACTTATTTTTGAAGCTAATAAACAAGCTTTCAATTGGTTTTAATATCATGCTAGATTCTTCATTTACTGCTTCCGGCGGTTCTCAGGAGTATGCCATCATTTTCTCAAATTTGGTAGAGTTCAGGATTTCATGTCTTCTTTGATGCCTTGGGATCCCCTTGGATCACCTGCCCTGTGTGGTACTGCAGTCCCCTCGGTTAGCCAACCTCATGCAATGTCCTCTTACGGGTCAGGTGGCCCTGGCCTTCACCAAAACCAACCTCACCTGGCTGCCCAACCTTGAATGGGAAAGCCAGAGAGCTGAACCCGAACCCAAGACCCAATCTATCATTCAGGCAACCTAATGCTCCCTTTTCCACTGTGTAGTTTGGCATATGGTTAATATGCTTTGAGGAAAACATCAAGGTGCTCTAATTTACCTATTTAGGGAAAAGCAAAGCATGTTCTCGGTCAAAAACAATATATATAGTCTGTCTTGAGAAAACAACGAAAATAAAATTCAAAGTACAACTGCAATGTGATAGACTCTACATATAGTAGTCAGTGTTGAAAGATAAACTCAAATAAAGTCCTTTGGAGTTCCCAATACAACATTAATTAAGGAGATGAGAGGTCAAATGCATTATGTAGTGTGGAATCCCAAGAGTCATTGTGAGGAAGTCTAAGAGTCATTGTGTGTGGAATTCCAATGTGTGTGGAATCCCAAGAGTCATTGTGAGGAAGTCTAAGAGTCTTTGTGTGTGGAATTCCAATGTGTGTGGAATCTCAAGAGTCATTAGGAGTCTATAAATAGTGTTGTCATCCTTAAATGAAAAGAGTGAGCAAGAGTTTGATAGAAAAGAAATTTTTGTGTTCTTGCTCCTTGCTCCTCCTCCTCATATTTCTAGTTCTTCTTGTGCTAACAAATTGGTATCAGAGCCAAGGTGAAGCTTGAAGCAAGGTGAAGCTTGAAGCTTCTTTGGGAGTTGATTCCCATTGTGAAGCTTGAAGCAAGGTGAAGCTTAAAGCTTCTTTGGGAGGTGATTCCCATTGTGAAGCTTGAAGCTTGAAGCAAGGTGAAGCTTGAAGCTTCTTTGGGAGGTGATCCCATTGTGAAGCTTGAAGCTTGAAGCTTGGAGAAGACCGCCCCTACCACTTCGTACAAGTGCTGAAGGCGAAGGCGAGTACAAGTGCTAAAGGCAAAGGCGAAGACAAGTTGCCGAAGGCGAAGTTAAGTGCGAAGGCGAAACTAAGTACCGAAAGCGAAGACAAGTGCTGAAGGTGAAGACCGTCGGTGACAGCCATGGCAAATTCTGGGAGTACACCGCTGGGACAAAAGCCTACACCGCTGGGGCAGATGCCGCTACCACGCCTCACAAAGACGAACTATGACAATTGGAGCATTCAGATGCGGGTGTTGCTTGGTGCACAAGACGCGTGGGAAGTAGTTGAGAATGGCTACACAGAGCCGGCTACTACTGATAACATGACGCCGAATCAGTTAAAGGCGTTGAAAGAAACGCGCACGAAAGACAAGACCGCTCTCTACTTCTTATTCCAAGCGGTAGATGAGTCGGGGTTCGAGAAGATTGCTAGTGCGGCAACTTCGAAGGAGGCATGGGAGATTTTGCAAAAAGTCTTCAAAGGCGCCGACTGTGTTAAACAAGTGCGGCTTCAAACTCTACGAGGTGAATTGGAGGCCATGAAAATGAAGGAGTCAAAAGGAGTATCTGACTACATCACGCGTGTACAAACGGTAGTGAATCAACTCAAACGCAATGGAGAAACCATAACCGATTCAAGGGTCGTGGAGAAGATTCTGCGGTCATTGACCGAGAATTTCGAAAATGTTGTATGCGCAATTGAGGAGTCGAAGAATCTGGAGGAGATGACCATAGATGATCTCGCCGGTTCTCTCGAGGCGCATGAGCAACGGAAGAAGAAGAAACAAGATCTGCTCGAAGAGGCCTTACAATCTAAGGCAACTATCAAGGAGGACAAGACGATGTATGCCCAGCAAAACTGGCGTGGTCGAGGACGCGACCGTGGAGGTCGTGGTCACGGTAGAGGCTGCGGACGCGGAGACAACTCGAAAGAAAAGGACCAGCCAAGCCAACAAAATTGGCGTGGTCAAGGACACGGTCGTGGTAGAGGCGGCCGGTCAAATCGTCAAAATGTCCAGTGCTACAAATGCGGCAAATATGGACACTACGCAAAAGAGTGCTACTCCGACAAAAAGATAGAAGAAAATGCGAAACTAGTCACGGAAGAGAAGATAAGAGACGATGGTGTTCTCATGATGGCCTATAAAGACATTATTCCTGATAGCGACTCGGTCTGGTATCTCGATACAGGCGCTAGCAATCACATGAGTGGGCACAAACATCTCTTTATGGAGATCCAAGAGATAGAAGATGGGCACGTGTCATTTGGAGATGCGTCGAAGGTTCAAGTCAAAGGCCGAGGAAAAATACGTTTTTCTCAAAAGGATGGCAAAGAAGGGACAATTGAGGATGTCTACTATGTGCCTGACATGAAAAGTAATCTCCTTAGCATGGGCCAACTATTAGAGAAGGGATATTCGATCTTCATGAAAGATCGAATGTTACACTTGAAGGACAAAGGAGGCCGGTTACTTGCACGAGTGGAGATGGCCAAGAATCGGATGTTTAAACTCAACTTGAGAAGTGTGCGAGAAAGGTGTTTGCAAGTCAACATGGATGACAAAGTCTCGTTGTGGCACTTGCGGTTCGGACACTTACATTATGGCGGCCTAACAGAATTAGTAAAGAAGCATATGGTCCACGGGTTACCAGATATGGACTACACCAAGAAATTTTGCGAAGGGTGTGTACTTGGCAAGCAAACAAGGAATACTTTTCAGAAAAGGGCGGAATATCGTGCAAGGAGTTCTCTCGAGTTGGTACATACCGATATATGTGGCCCGATCACACCTAAGTCATTCAGTGAGAAGAGATACTTTATTACCTTTATTGACGACTACACAAGGAAGACTTGGGTTTACTTCATGAAAGAAAAGTCCGAGGCACTCGAGGTGTTCAAGAAATTCAAGATGCAAGTAGAGAAGACAACTGGTCTTTATATCAAGGCCTTACGATCGGACAGAGGCGGAGAGTACATGTCAACTGCTTTCAAAAGTTACTGCGAGGAACAAGGAATCAGAAGATTCTTGACTGCACCATACTCACCTCAACAAAATGGTGTGGCCGAGAGGAAAAACCGGACTATTCTTGATATGGTTCGGTCGATGTTGAAGAGCAAAAACATGCCAAAAGAATTTTGAGCAGAAACGGTGCAATGTGCTGTGTATGTGCAAAATCGGTGCCCACATGCGAAGATGGGAGATCAAACACCCCAGGAAGCTTGGAGCGGACGAAAACCAACCGTATCACATTTGAGAGTATTCGGTAGTGTGGCCTATGCGCACGTACCGGATCAAAGAAGAACCAAGCTAGATGACAAGAGTAAGAAGTACGTGTTCATCGGGTATGACGAGAAGACAAAAGCTTTCAAGTTATTCGATCCGATCGAAGAAAAGGTGGTTGTAAGCTGAGATGTGCAAGTGAATGAAGAAAGCGCATGGGATTGGAACAACAAAAAAGAGGTGACGCAGGAGGAAGAAATAGAAGAATCAACCTCTGCACCGATAATCAAACAGACAAGCCCTCCGACATCTGATGATGAAGAAGAACCAAGACAACCGAAGATGCGAAGCTTGCAAGATCTATACGAGACAACAAGCGAAGTACACTTGGTATGTCTTCTAGCGGATGCTGAGAATATCACTTTTGAAGAAGCAGTGAGAGATAAGAAATGGCAAGCCGCGATGGATGAAGAAATAAGTGCTATTGAAAGAAATGAAACTTGGGAGTTGGTGGAGCTGCCGAAAGGACATCAACCCATAGGAGTAAAATGGGTGTATAAGAAAAAGATGAATGCCCAAGGTGAGATAGAAAGATATAAGGCACGTCTAGTAGCAAAAGGCTATAGACAAAAGGCTGGGATTGATTATGATGAAGTCTTTGCTCCAGTCGCGAGGATGGAGACAATTCGGCTTCTTATATCCCAGGCAGCACAATTCAAGTGGCCAATCTATCAGATGGACGTGAAGTCAGCATTTTTAAATGGTGTGCTTGAAGAAGAAGTATATGTGGAGCAACCTCCTGGGTACATGAAAGCCGGGAAGGAGAAAAAAGTGTTGAAGTTAAAGAAGGCGCTATATGGGCTGAAGCAAGCGCCGCGAGCATGGAATACCCGAATCGACACCTATCTCAAAGGGAACAGGTTCATGCAATGTCCTCATGAGCATGCATTATACATGAAGAAGAAAAAAGGTAACTTGCTGTTTGTTGCTCTTTATGTTGATGATCTCATATTCATGGGGAATAATGAGGAGATGATAAAAGACTTCAAAGAAGCGATGACTCGGGAGTTCGAGATGACAGATTTGGGGCTGATGAAGTATTTTCTTGGTCTTGAGGTTAAGCAAGGAAAATCGGGAATATTTGTGTCCCAAGAGGCGTATGCAAAAGACATTTTGAAGAAAAACAAGATGGAAGATTGCAATCCGGTAGCAACACCGATGGAACTTGGTGCGAAACTCTCAAAATTTGATGAAGGAGATCGAGTGGATGCAAACAAATACCGGAGCTTAGTTGGGAGCCTACGGTATCTCACATGCACAAGGCCTGACATTGCATATAGTGTCGGGATAGTGAGTCGGTTCATGGAGGAACCGAAATACTCACATTTGAAGGCTATCAAGAGGATTCTTCGATACATTCGAGGAACTGTATCACTCGGGTTATTCTACTCGGAGACACATGAATACAAACTGGTGGGTTACTCCGACAGTGATTGGTGCGGAGATATAGATGATCGGAAAAGCACATCGGGATATGTGTTTTATATGGGAGACACAGCTTTCACATGGGTCTCAAAGAAGCAGCCAATAGTAACCTTATCAACATGCGAAGCAGAATATGTGGCAGCATCATGGTGCGTGTGTCACGCAATCTGGCTGAGAAATTTGCTATGTGAGCTAAAACTCCAGCAAAACGAAGCGACCGAAATATGAGTTGACAACAAATCAGCAATTGAGTTGGCAAAGAATCCGGTGCACCATGAAAGGAGTAAACATATAGATGTTCGTTTCCATTTCATACGTGAACATGTGAAGAAAGGTAAAGTGCGACTGAGTCACGTTGCGAGTCGTGATCAAGTGGCAGATATCTTTACAAAACCGCTACCAACAGCGCTATTCGAAAATTGCAAGAAGATGATTGGAATGAAGGATGAAAAATGTTTGAGTTTAAGGGAGGAATTTGTTGAAAGATAAACTCAAATAAAGTCCTTTGGAGTTCCCAATACAACATTAATTAAGGAGATGAGAGGTCAAATGCATTATGTAGTGTGGAATCCCAAGAGTCATTGTGAGGAAGTCTAAGAGTCATTGTGTGTGGAATTCCAATGTGTGTGGAATCCCAAGAGTCATTGTGAGGAAGTCTAAGAATCTTTGTGTGTGGAATTCCAATGTGTGTGGAATCTCAAGAGTCATTAGGAGTTTATAAATAGTGTTGTCATCCTTGAATGAAAAGAGTGAGCAAGAGTTTGATAGAAAAGAAATTTTTGTGTTCTTGCTCCTTGCTCCTCCTCATATTTCTAGTTCTTCACAGTCAGATCTCAGATAATCTAACATATATTTGTTGAATTTTGGTTTATAATCCTCATGCCATTTGGAGCAAATAACTATTGTAATAACTAATAATACATTCACCATATGGATATTTGTTTAGACCTGGCTCTATGAAGGAACCATCTCATAATAACAAAGATTTTGTTTGGTTTTATGATCGGGATTTGTCGATCCTTTGACACATTTAAAACTACTTGTCAACATTTGGTCTGATGTTTCATAGATCAATTTTCTTTTCCTCTGATCATTGCAGATCGTATGCTTTTACTGTTATAATAAACTTCAGAAATAAATGACGATATCTCTTTTCACTCATGCTTCACTGCCTAGCTCACGAACTAATATATCAACTTAAATTTTTTGATTTACAGCTGCATGGAGTGGATGACAATATAGGGAAAAGCAGGAAAATCCTAACAGCAATGTCGAGAAAAGGAACAAGTGGATCATTGGCAAAATCATTGTAGTTCTTCTTGTGGCTATCATCCTAATCCTATACTTTAAGCTTTCCCATTAACTTTTCCTTCTCAATTAGATCTGATCGCTTGTCTGCCCTCGTGGCCTCTTCTCGGTTGAGGTTGTTAAACTCTGGTTTAACTACGACTACACACCAACTTCTTAAGTGTAATAATGTTTAGTATGCAAAAATTCTTGAGCTTGAGATTCATAAAGAAAAGGAGCTTGCTAGCATTTGGAAGCACCAGCGATGCCGATATGTTTCCTGGCTTCATGGTGCAGCTCCTATAACTTGTCTGATTTGATTTGGCAAGGACTATGGACTGTATCTTGAATTCATACAATGAGGGATGATAATGGGCGGGGCTGGCCCCTGCAAAAAAAGCGTCGAGAGTGCTCGATTTCTGGGCTATGTTCCAGATTTTGAAGGGGTATGATCAAATTTTGTTGCAGCAGAAGGTGAAATAGCTTTTGTGAACCCTAGAGAGTTTCTGCAGTCTGATGAGAATTGTATTGTTTGTTTGCGTACTGGTGGATAACTGCAGCTCTCAAAGCTTTAAACAAACAGGTCAGTTGCATAAGCTTATAGCTCAGGTTGTTGACAAAGTTTGTTATGATGGAATCAGCATGATATTCAAATCATTTTGTACAGGTTCCAATGACTGTGAACTCTATCTCTCGGCTGCGGTGCTCCATGATTGAGCTCATTTGTACCTGTCAAGGTTCCGACATGGGGACCGTGTGCATAATTTAAATGAGCAGCCATCATCCTTGAGCGTTTTGATGCAATGCACAGTCGTATCGGTTCAATTTTTTTTTTTTTTTATTGAGCCCCAATAACAACATAGCTCTTATCGTGTCAGACTTCTATTGCCTGGGCCCCGCATCCCGGACTTCATTATTTTTATTCATCTATATAAATTTATATTGATTTTGTTCTTTCAATAATTTCTTACTCTCTCTCTCTCTCTCTCTGTTTGAGAACTGATACTTCCATTTTTTTCTCTTTACTCTTTTTAGTGGGAATATTGAATTGATTTGGAGTTTGGGAAAATTGCTTTTGGGAAAATTGCTTTTACGTTCTAGAGAGTTTGACTTGTGTTAAAAATTCTGTGGAGAGAAAATGGTGTTAAAAATTCATGATTTAATTAATTCAAGTCTATGTGTACGTTTTAGGCACGTGGATCTTCAGCTCTATTTGAAAGACCAAAATGCCTTTTTGTTGTTGTTTTGTAGTACAGACTCTTTGATGATAGTTGTTTTGTACTTTTCAAGGAGTAATTGTTTTGCTGTACAGTTTAAAATTTATGGAGCATTTGTTTTGTTGTCCACTTCAAAATTTCTTGTTAACTTGATCAAAATATTTAAAAAAAATAAATATTTGAAAAATAAAAATAAATGAAAATAAAAAGTAATTAACGACTTGTTTTATAAAAAATCATTTAATCTCTACTGTTTATAAAACAAAAATCGTTTAACATATGAAATTTATTAATTAATTTTCACTTATTTGTTTTTTTATCTTTTTTTGTTAATTTAAAAATGTATGTATTATACTAAAAATTAATATAAATTGTCTAGCATGGAGGCGGTGCGACATTCTCGTAGGCAGAAGCTCGGAGGTGGATGAATTTATTTATTATAAATTCATCACAAATTTATAACTCGGATGCATACTGTCCACTTTTGAGTTTGTGATATCAAAAGATAGGACAAAAATTTGTGAATCATACTGTCCACTTTTGAGTTTTTCCGTCTACATATTAAATAATTTATTCACTTTCCTAACTCTTTTGTTCACCATTAAAAAGTTGGACAAAAATATAAAAAAGTAGACATCAATTGACGAAAATGGACAAAAAAGAAAAAAGTTTGACAGAAATTATCGACATGGACAAAAAAGGGTAAAAGATGGTCATAAAAATTATTTTATATCGTGCAACATAGCGTAGTAAATTACCTAAATGATCACATGAAGGTTAAAACATTCAAGCGAACTTATGCCACAACGCTATATCCTATAACCGATTTGAACAAGCTAAAAGTACCATTATCCAATATTTTATCAACCTTAGTATGATTTTATGTCCACTTTTTTTGAAATTATGTCCACATTTTCGGGTTTTTGTTCACATTTTGGAATATATGTCTACATTTAGGAATAAATGTCCATATTTATATGTCCACATTTCTAAGTAAATGTCCACATTTTCGAAAATCTATCTACCTTATGAAATATTTATTTTTTCTCATTGCTATCCAATGTTTATACTTTGGTACTAACTTTGAAACTAATATACTTAGTAATCAAATTGAAAATGTGAGATTTTTCAATTTTGTACTTATCTATAAATTTGTCTACATTTTGGAAAAAATGTCAAAAAATTGGGACATGCGTCCACCTTCTAGAATATATGTCCACATTTTAAAAAAAAAATGTCCACATTTCGGAGTCTATGTCGATATTTTCAAGTAAATGTACACATTTTCGAAAATATGTCCACCTTATGAAATATATTCCATTTTTTCTCATTATTATCAAATGTTTATACTTTGGTACTAATTTTGATACTAATCCTACTTAGTAATCAAATTGAAAATGTGAGATTTTTCATTTTGTATTTATCTATAAATTTTGGAATATATATTTACTTTTTGGAGAAAAAAATGTCCACCTTTTTGGACTATATGTCCACATTTTGGGAAAAAATGTCCAAAAATGGGAATATATGTTCACCTTTTGCATATGTCCACCTTTCGGAATATATGTCCACATTTAAAAAAAATGTCCAACTATTGGAATATATGTCCATATTTTGGAAACTTGAATACTAGGTATAATATATGTCCATATTTTCGAAAATGTGTCCAACTATTAGAATATATATCCATATTTTGAGAACATGACTACCTTTTAGAATATACGACCACAAAATATAAATAATCTTAACATTCAACAAAATTTTGTATCTAAGTTTCAAAAATTGTTCTCTGCTCAGCATTATAACGAGCCTGCGGAGACTCACGGAGCTCGCCATAGTTGAAGAAGCTTGGTATTGTGATCTTCACAGATCGGAGGCTTCACAGATTGGGGGTTGGACAAAAATTAATAAAAAAGATAAACAAATAAATAAGTGAATAAATAAATAAATATTCATATCTTAAATAATTTTCGTTTTATAAACAATAGATATTAAATGATGTATAAAACAAGCCATTAATTATTTTTTTGTTTTCATTTATTTTTATTTTTTAAATATTTAAATGATTTTTTATAAATATTTTGATCAAATTAATAATTTTTTTTGAAGTGGACGATTATTCATCAATTTTGCATATGTTACACTACGTTCCCATATTTATTTTAAATAAAATCATCCTATTTAATCCTCTTTTTGCTTAGTGATGTGCAGGCCTTTATAAATAGGAGAAGAGAGAAAAAAGCCCAAAGAACCCAATTAAATTCGGATTTTCAAGCAATCCAAATTAAATTCAGACTTCTAAATTAATTCAGACTCAGATTTAGACAAACACCTCTTAGTATTTTGTTCATAACTTTCGCTACAGAAATTCAAATCCGATAATTTAAGATGCTATAGAAACAGGACTTAAAGGGTTACAATTCTTATATTGACCACTATGTTGAATTAAGCCATCTGATGAGTCGTATTCAGCGATCAACACGCCAACTTGCTGTAAATCAGTTCAGAATTAAATTCCTCATATTGAATTGGGATTGAATTAAAACTCCTAATGTGTATCTTACTGTGATTGGCTCTGAGGCCTATTTAAAGAGTTGAAATTTCTCATAATCAATTATCTCCAGATCAGAGATCAAAGCTTAGGACCTTCTTTAGTTTCTTTTTCTTCCAAATTACAGTTTTATTTTTTAAGGTTTAGTTCAAGAGTGATTTGTAAAGACAGAGGAAACTCTTTCTAATTGAAGGTGACAGTATCAATAATAAAGTTCTTCTATTCTTCTTCTAGCGTGGCATAGCACGTTCGCGAGGCAATTATATTCTTTGTCAAGGTTAGCAACCTCGGACAAAGAAATTCAGTTTTTTCCTTTATCTGGGGTTGCCAACCCCGTTCAAAGAGATTAGTTTTTTTAGTTATTTTCATTTGTC
This sequence comes from Agave tequilana, assembly GCA_038442645.1. Taxonomy (NCBI): domain Eukaryota; kingdom Viridiplantae; phylum Streptophyta; class Magnoliopsida; order Asparagales; family Asparagaceae; genus Agave; species Agave tequilana. The sequence continues at coordinate 138,065 of JAVJIF010002894.1, forward strand.
TTGGTTGACAATTCCGGACAGAGAAAACTGTAAAAAAAATTGGCTCTCTCCCTCTCTTCTCATCTTCCTCCTACTCTCTCCCTCTCTTCTCCTCTAAGGCACCCACTGACCTACCCACCCACACGCCTACCCACCACCTCGCAACAACTACCACCGCCACTATCTCACATCGATCCCTTCCTCTTCCTCCTCCTCCGCCTCCATCAAGGACTGCTGCTACTGCCTCTTTCTCCTCATCTTCCTCGCCCTCCTCCCCGCCGTCCTCATCATCGCCCCTTGTCGTCCTCCTCACCTTCCTTGCCCTCCGTCATTGCCGCCTTAGTCATCGCCCTCATCGTTATCGTTGTAGTGTCCGCCCTCATCGTTCGCCTTCGTCATCACCCTCATCTGTAATAATGTCAGTTTTAATCATCGTATTAAGTTAATTTATTTTATAATCTTCATAATCGTCTCCAAACTTATTAAAAAATTTAGGCATCGTCTCTTCTATAATTAGAAGTCTGCCTGATATAACATATACAATTTCGACTTGACATAGTCTACTTATAAATCCTTAAATTTGGATCATATGAATTCAACTCAACATTCAATTCAATAACAAAATATAATCACAAACTCGAAGGTACACCCTTCGGTATCACATTCTAATATAAACCAACTCAAACCCTTATCGTGAAATAATTAGAACTCATACACACACACACACACACACACACACTTATGTTCTTCCAAAAGGACTTGAGTCGAATCCTTCCAACTCAAGTACAACCCTTCGACATTCAAATACAAGATCCACTCTATTGAAGTTGATCTATATTATTTCAAGTATCTATAACCAAAAATCAAGTATTTTGAATATTTTTTGCTCATCCATCAAGCGGCGCAAAATGGACGGACGAAAGTAGTGAGTTGGTTAGATCTATGTCTTTAGACATACAAATTCTCGATCCGACCATTTTATTATGATCTAAACATTTAAAAACCTGTATAAATCAATTTTTTTAGGTTTCAAATGTTCTACACCATTAAACTAACCAACTCACTATTTAGGTCCTCCGTTTTTTCTCTACTTGATGCATAGTCAAAAAGTATTCAAAATACTTGATTTTTGATTTATAGATACTTGAAATAATATAGATCAACTTCAACGGAGTGGGTCTTATATTCAAATGTCGGATGTTGGTATTTGAGTGGGAAGGATTTGGCCTCAAATCCTTTTGGAAGGACACAAATTTATCTCTCTCTCTCTCTCTCTCTCTCTCTCTCTCTCTCTCTCTATATATATATATATATATATATATATATATATATATATATATATATATATATATATATATATATATATATATATATATATATATATATATATAGAGAGAGAGAGAGAGAGGCTTGTGTCCTTCAAAAGGATTCGAGTCCGGATCCTTCTCACTCAAATTCAACCCTCCGACATTTGAATACAAGATCCACTCTGTTGAAGTTGATCTATATTATTTCAAGTATCTATAAATCAAAAATCGAGTGTTTTGAATACTTTTTGCCTATCCATCAAGTAGGGAAAAAAATGGAGGCCTAAATAATGAGTTGGTTAGTTTAACGGTGTAGATCATTTGAAACCTAACAAAAATTAGTTTGTAGGGGTTTTTAAATGTTTAGATCATAATGAAAAATGGCCGGATTAAGAATTTGTATGTCTAAAGACATAAATCTAACCAACTCACCACTTTCGCCCGTCCATTTTACGTTGCTTGATGGATGGGCAAAAAGTATTATAAACACTTGATTTTTGGTTATAGATACTTAAAATAATATAGATCAACTTCAACGGAGTGGATCATGTATTCGAATGTCAGAGGGTTGAATTTAAGTGGGAAGGATCCGAACTCGAATCCTTTTGGAAGGACACAAGTCTACTCTCTCTCTATACACACACACAGAGAGAGAAATATGTCTATCAGCCGACAGCTGAGTGTCCCTCTCAGCCTGCGGTGACGTGGTACATTATTAGCCACACTAGAAAGGACGGCCCGCCTACTGAAACAGTTGAAATTACTAAATATCCCTGCGGTAAAAGATAGTGGATCTGTATAGTTTATTATTTTTTTATATTTCTGACGTTAGTCAATATTGTCACAATTATCTTTTATAACTGCGACCAACTGAATATGAATCATGTCTCTTCGACTGCAACTTCATCAAATCACGAAACAAATTTGAATGCTTTTTTATTAATTTTTTTTTACTCGGATATTATATATCTTAGGAATGCGCCTAAGCTCGTAGTGGTCGCCTATAAACTATGAAATTTTTTTTACATATTGCATTCGAACAAGGACTGCGACTATGGTCGCAGCGTTTCAGGACAGCAGTCGCAGTTTTATAAACTATGAAATTTTTTTTTTACATATTGCATGCGAACAAGGAATACGACGATGATCGCAGCGTTTAAGGACAGCAGTCGCAGTTTTCTAATTTGTGATATACAATGAAATATACTGATTTAAGAGGATTGCGATCATGTTCGCAGTATCATCTGTTTATATAGTTCAATTTGGGACTGCGACCATGGTCGCTGTTTTTAACTTTATTTAATGTAAAACGATCAAACTATTTATGACTGGACAGCGACCGTGGTCGTAGTTTTTATATGTAATTATTATCTGTGTACTGCGACCATTATCACAGATAAGATGTAGAAATAATAACTATACGACATATTTTATATGTATTTTAAAAATATGAAAGATTATTTTACAGATAGAAGTAAATTTTATTTATAACATAATATGGTCAGAAAGAGACCTTACAAAATAAGATTATTAAAAGCTTTTAAAAGAAGACAAAATAACGTTGAATATCAGAAGATCAGGAAATCCTAATCCTCGTCGTCATCGCCATTATAAGCAGATTCGTCGTCTTCATTCTCCTCGTCTTCTTGTTCATCACTTTTTTCCTCATCTTCTCCCTCGTCTCTCCCTCGTCATCCGGCTCGCAGTACTCCTCAGATTCTTTCTCTTTTTGAGGGTGTTTTGGTTCATCGATAAACTTTCAGAATAAATCGTCTCTATCAAGCTCTTCTTTTAATCCGTGTCAAGAAGAACCTGTAAAAGATATGCTCAAAGAAAGCGAGCATCCAGCATCAAAGGACATGCTTTCATCAAGCATGTCTCTGTAAAGTGGCAGAGGAATAAGTTCCTCCTCACAAAGCTCCATGAAAACTTCATCATCCTCATAAAGAGGAGGATCAGATAAAACATTATTTGATGTAGTGAGGTAGTCAAAAGGAGTAAAGTTCAGTCTGCTATCAGATTCACTAGAAACCCTGAAGAAAGAGGACCGGTGGGAGAATGATTGAAGTTAAAATCTGAGTGTTCAGAGGAAGAAGATGGGGAAGACATGATTCAAGAATGAATTATTTTCTGAAAGTTTTGAAATCTAATTGAAAACGAAGAGCACAAATTAAATAGGTGGTAAAAAGAAATTAAATATTTAATTGAAGCAGTTATGGTGAGAGAATCTGAAGAGTTTCTTTTTTTTTCCAGAGGTTTATTATGTGAACTACAAATTAACTTTTTATAAAATATTTTTCCTATATATTTAGATTACGTATGGTGCCATCTTTCCTTATCGAGATTAATGTTAGTGCATCTCTTTTTTCGAGACTGTTTCTATATCACGGTAGATAGAATATTAATTACTTCAATTAATTCAGAGTAATTAATATAGTATTTTATAAGATGTGATTTACGCGGACTGATCTCACGGTCGCAGGGCTAATCTACTTTATAAAACGATCAAAATTCTGTTACATAAGGCATGCAAAAAAGACAGCGACTGTGGTTGCAGTGCTGAATGATATCATGTTTCGTCTGTTATTTCTATACGAATAAGGAATACGACCAAGGTCGCAGACCTGATATAAAATTGAAAGGTATATGATATTAAATCCGCGACCATGGTCGCAGTGATCTAAAGTTTTGTTATACTATGAATGCGACTATGATCGCAGACTTTGTAAAACGATAAAAAATCTGTTACATAAGGCATACGAAAAAAGACAGCGACTGTGGTCGCAGTGCTGAACGATAGAATTTTTCGTTTGTTATTTCTATGCGAATAAGGAATGCGACTAGGATCACAGTCGTGATATAAAAATAAAATTTATATATATTTTTTGATTATAATTTTGAATGTATGTACTGCGACCTGGATCAAATTTATAATATACATTAAGAATAAAATAATTTTTTAGTACCAAGATCGATCATAGTCGCAGTTCATTTTAAATTACATGAAATATTACCCAATCAATCAGCAAATATTGTAGCAGTTATGAATTATAATTTCAATGTAATAGAATTAGAAAATTTATAATTGTAGATATATTCAACAGAAAATTCTCTGTAAATTACAAATATTTTAGGTAAAATTTTATTGTGAATGAGTTTTTGCTAGTTTAGAAGTAAAAAGGGGTATTTCAGTCAATTTGATTGACGATTCCTTAGGCGGGACTTTTTTGATTTTTTTGGCGCCTACACTCTGCGAAGGATATGTGGCATATATTCGGTCACGTCACCGCCGGCTGAGAAACTCTCTCAGCTGTCGGCTGAGGTATAGTAACCCTATATATATATAGGGTCAAGTGCTCCTAGTAGGTCTCCTTAGATTATAATCTAAGGAGACGGCTTAAAACTCTAACATCTCGATTTTTTTTTCACGATCAGACTGCACATTATCATATTCATGTTATAAGATGTACGTATATAAAAAATCATATGATTTGAAGTTCATTTACTCATTGATCTAATTGTTCTATTTTGTTCTACTGTTTAAAAATCGTTAATGTTTGAACCCAAAGAAAATAGAGTAAACAAACTTCAAATCATTTGATTTTTTATGTGTATACATCTTATAATATGGATATGATAATGTGTGGTCGGATCGTGAAAAAAATCGGGATGTTGGAGATTTAAGCCGTCTTCTTAGATTACAATCTAAGGAGACCTACTAGGAACACTTTTCACACACACACACACACACACACATATTCATTCTTGAACCAACTTGTACATAATCAATTATCTGTAACATCAACTATTTTTACATATACATATAACTAAAATATTCAAATATAATCAAACATCCAGGTGGACCCATACGAGGGGTACTCCGTATTCTTCTGATGCTATGCCCTTACCTTAAATCGTGTCTTGCCTTAATCTTCACCTGTAAAACATATAATCTGATAGAGTGTGAGCTTACAACTCAGAGAAAGAAGTTAATCTAAATTTATAATTCAACATCGTACTAGCAGTGTGTTATGCACGTGATACAAGAAAGTTCATAATCACTTGTCTAAATTGTAGGTAAGCATAGATATCTCAATTAGATTATCTATTTTACTTCAAACTATTATTTAATTAATATTAGTGTGTGTATAAATAACAAGTGATGAGATTTTTATTAGTGTATTATGGATTTCCAATGTCCACCATACCATACACCGGTGACACCCCCAAAACATACAGTGTACACATACATATATCACACATACACGTTCATTTACATACAATAATTCTTTATCTTTCACCGTCTTCTTCACCTTCGATTCTATATCCAGTCCTTTCCTCTCTCTCTCTCTCTCTCTCTCTATATATATATATATATATATATATATATATATATATATATATATATATATATATATATATATATATATATATATAATATCTCACCGCCTTCCCCCTCCCCCGTATCTATATCCGGTCCCTTCCTTATAGATACGGAGGAGGGGGAAGGCGGTGAGATATTATATATATAAAGAGAGGGAGAGATAAACTTGTTTCCTTCCAAAATGATTTGAGCCCAAATCCTTCCAACTCAAATACAACCCTCCGACATTCGAATACAAGATCCACTCCGTTGAAATTAATCTATATTATTTCAAGTATCTATAAATCAAAAATCAAGTGTTTTGAATACTTTTTATCCATCCATTAAGCGGCGCAAAATGGATGATCGAAAGTAATGAGTTGGTTAGATCTATGTCTTTAGACATATAAATTCTCGATTCGGCCATTTTATTATGATCTAAACATTTAAAAACCCTACAAACCAATTTTTGTTAGGTTTCAAATGTTCTACACCGTTAAAGTAATCAACTCACTTTTTAGACCGTCCGTTTTTTCCCTACTTGATGCATGAGCAAAAAGTATTCAAAACACTTAATTTTTTATTTATAGATGCTTGAAATAATATAGATCAACTTCAATGGAGTGGATCTTATATTCGAATGCCGGATGCTGGTATGTGAGTGAGATGGATTCAGCCTCAAATCCTTTTAGAAGGTCACAAGTCTACACGCACACACTTGTGTCCATCTAAAAGGATTTGAGCCCGAATCCTTCCCACTCAAAAACAACCCTTCGACATTAGAATTCAAGATCCACTCCATTGAAATTGATGTATATTATTTTAAGTATGTATAAATCAAAAATTAAGTGTTTTGAATACTTTTTTCCCATGCATCAAGTAAAAGAAAAACGGACAGATGAAATAGTGAGTCGGTTACTTTAACGGTGTAAAACATTTGAAACCTAACAAAAATTGATTTGTAGGGGTTTTTAAATATTTAGATCATAATGAAATAGTCAGATCGAGAATTTGTATGTTTAAAGACATAGATCTAACCAAACTCACTACTTTCGGCCGTCCATTTTGAACTGCTTGATGGATGGGTAAAAAGTATTCAAAACACTTGATTTTAATTTATAGATACTTGAAATAATATAGATCAACTTCAACGGAGTGGATCTTGTATTCGAATGTCAGAGAATTGTATTTGAGTGGGAAGTATTCGGGCTCAAATCCTTTTGGAAGGACATAAATCTCCCTATATATATGTATGTATGTATGTATGATAATATTTCACTGTCTCTCTTTCCTCCAGTTCTATATCTGATCCCTTCCTCCATAAATATATATTACAATATCGCACACACACATACATATAATTCTATTAAGAACTCATAATCAATCAATATAATCAAACTATTCACTAATCACAACAACATAATCAAGTCACGATTCTTATTCTTTTATTATTGGTGTTATCAATTACCAAATACACATAATATCGGTTAATCATGATTCCAGTTTACAAAACAGTATCAATCAATACCAATTAATTACATGTATTCTTATTCAATTTATTATTTATCTTTATCAGATAATTAATTCATAATCATAATTAATTTGTTTATCAACAATTACAGTATTGTATTAATTGTTAATCAAAATCGGTAAGAAACTTTGCCCATATCTTTCGATTATCGATTTCCCCTAATTCGACTATCAACATAACGAATGCATAGCTCTCGCTCTTGCGAATGCGTAGCTCTCACTCCTGCGAATGCAGCAGCTCGAGAATCGCATAAATCCGACTTCGAATGGCCGAGATATCACCCAAAAACTAATCCAATAATTTTGGGTCAGAAATGTAATCTGATAAGGTCAAAAAATGTGATAATTTTATTCATCAGGATGTTGAACATAATTTTACCTTTTATTTAAAGCTTCGGGTTGGGTCTGATTCATATCGGGTCAGACTCGTGTCAAATTTGAAACCTAATAACCAAAATCCAACTATCTAACACGCAAAACAAAAACAGTAGCACCCATCACTTGAAAGTACACCTAGAGGGGGGGTGAATAGGTGTACGGCTAATCTATGAACAATAATGCGAAAATTAAAACTTAATTGTAACACACTTAGTGTAACCAACGAGTGTAACCTAATTCCCGGTGAATGACTCTGAACTAACTCCTCTTGACTCCTCTGAATAAGAGTTGAGGTGCTATATGAAGCTCTCGTGGTTAAACACAAGTGAGGCACACAAACAAACACAACCAAGCATATAAGTATGAATGAGCAATATGAATGAATCAAGGCACAATGTAAGAGAGAGAGTTAGAGAAAGTGGATCAAACGCAAACACCAAGATATGTTTCGAGGTTCGAGCACTCAGCTCTACGTCCCCGCCTTCACACAGAAGGATTTCCACTAACTCGTCCACACAGGACTTCCCACACAGGGAACCTCAACTGAGAATTTTGGCAATACAATAACCGGGAGTACACAACTCCTCTCTCCAATAATTACAACCTTTACACTTAGAGGTAAGGCACAAAGCCAAATAAAGATCAACCTCACAAATGAGGGATAGGCACAAAGTCACTCAAACACAATCACCTCACACTTGAGGTATTCCAACATAATCTCCACCTTTCACTAGAGAGAGCCAAATACCACTTCCACTATCACCTCACACTTGAGGGATACAACTCAATCACCTCTCACTAGAGGGATATCACAAAGATGAAAGGTTTACAACTTGGTGGTCTATCTCAACCACAAACCAAATCTTTCCCACAAAATAGATCTTAATAGATAGGATAGATAGATAAGCTCAAGTGTGAGAAAACAAAGAGCTTGAAAATCAAAAACACAAAAAAAATCTCTAGGGAGAAACTCTAGATAGAAATGTAAATGAAGACAAATCAATTCCCAAAGACTTTTCTTTTCTTTGATTTTCCCAACCCTTTAAAACAAAATAAAGATCAAATCTTTAAACCCAAACTCTTTTGAAAACTTGCTGTTAAACACTTGTGAAGGTGAGAAATTTTGTTCTTCAAAAAACTTATTGAAACACTACTTCAAATGGGGTATTTATAGCCCCTTTGAAAATCTACCCGTTGGCAGCTGAAAAGGGCTAGAATGCCCTTCCGGTCGACCGGCCAACAGTAAAAAAAATGACTGTTGAGCCCTTCGGTCGACCGCCCGGTCGACCGTGCCAGATCCAGAGAGTAACTGCTCTCTGGCCGGTCGACCGCCCGGTCGACCGGGCCAAAGTTCACGGTCGACCGCCCGGTCGACCGCCCCCACCCGAGAGTGGGGTGACTTCAGTCGGTCGACCGCACGGTCGACCGGCAAAGCCAACTTGACCTTTGTGCACGTCTCGTGCACATCGGTCGACCGGGTCGACCGACTAGTGGTCCGGTCGACCGTCCCGGTCGACTGCCAGAGCCTGGCAGGTATATTTTCAGGATCTAAAAACTTGTCTTTTTGCCTTTGATTAAATCCCATAAAATCACAAAAAACCTACAAAAATAAGTTCAGTATTATGCTTTGATATACAAACATGTTTGAATAAAAATCAAACCATGTTACAAACATTTTGAACCATTTTTGTGACTTGAAAATTTTGCCTTAAAACAAAAACTGTATTTTCCAAAACTTAAACTTTTGAAATGGAAATCCGATTTTTTCAAAACTCATGTAAATACAAAAACATAATATTTAAACAATTTTGAAGCATATTGTATATGGATGGAATCCAATATACATATAAAGATTTATATCTATGTTTTTGACATTAAATCCAAAAATAAGTTTTGTTTTAATACAAAACTCCAAACTCATGAATAGGTTATCCAAGTAAGTTTTTCTAAGAATATAAAGTATACATGTATATAAATCAAATCTAATATACATTAAACCATGTAAACTTGTTTTGATATAATACCTTTCATGAAAACCAAGATCGGTTAAACCAAAAACCGAAAACCAACAAACATCAGACTTGAAACAAGTGTGTGTTGTGAACTTGAGCATATCACACTATCTAATTTTTAACAATGGATCTAAACTAACTATTCTAAAATAAATCGAGTCTTCTTGTAGAGCGCCGTCTCCAAGTCGACTCGATCCAAACGTGATCCACCGAGCTTGACTCCAAACGAGTGCTAGATATGAACTTGATGCTCGAGCTCTTGAATCACCATGTGAAAGCTCTAAAACACCTTTGTTGAAGCTAATCACCTACTAATATCTTGGTTAAATATCTGAAACTAAATATCACAAGATTATTAGTAAACTATAACTATATGAGTTAATCATCATCAAAACTAGAGTGGAAGGCCTCTGGGCCAACAATCTCCCCCTTTTTGATGATAACAAAACTCATGGAGTTATATATGCATGGATTAAAGTTAAGCTTCAAAGAAGCTCCCCCTTAACTCATGCTTAGTAATAAACAATAAGATATGCAATGAATGTTAAACATGAATATGCATAAACATGCATAAAACAATGAAATAATTATGCTCTTGATACCAAAATTTTAAAATAAATTACTTCTCCTTCTTTTTAAAATAAACATGTTATTAAATACCAATTGAAAATATAAATTTAAAATAAACATGTTCTTTAAATAATTGCTCTTGATACCAATAAAAATTTCAATTGAAAGCTAATCAATAAAAGCTCTTGATACCAATAATAAAACTTTTAATAAAAGCTCTTGATACCAATTGAAAGATAATCAATAAAAGCTCTTGATACCAACAATAAATTTTTTAATAAAAGTTCTTGATACCAACAAAACAAAATGACAAAATATGTTCTTGATACTAATATCCATGCTCTTGATACCAATATCAACAAAACATAAAACAAATTCTCTTGATACTAATATGAAACAAAGCAAACTTTGATATAAACTTATAAATAAACATGCATATATACTCAAATACTTCTCCCCCTTTTTGTCAATCATCAACAAAGGGGTCAAAGAAAACAATAAAACAAAGTTCTCCCCCTTTTTGTCCGAAACAAAAAATCAACAAGGGGTGAAATCGAAACAAAACATTATGATACCAATTAAAAAAATATATCAATTTAGTGCATCTTGATACCAATTGAAAATAAACAAATAGGTAAACCAACAAAATTTTTTTGAAGAATACCAATTGAAAATAAATAAAACATGAAAAACCAAACTTGAAGAAACCAATTGAAAGTACCAATTGAAAGTACATAAAATATTTTGAAGAAACCAACCAAAAATTTTGATATCAATTGAAAGATGTAAACATATAGGTAATCTTGATGCCAATTATAAAAATTAGTACTAATTGAAAATATTTTACACTTTTGATACCAATTTGAAAAACATAAACCAATCTTTTTGATTAAACACAAAACTCATTTTACAATAGAGATACCAAATAGAGAATAATATCAATGTAATATGTATGATACCAATATTGAAAATGAAACATATACCAATTGAAGATATTTTTCATTAGGAGCGTATGATACCAAATTAAAATCAATATTAATTTTTCAATCATTTTTCAATATAAAGTGTGGGAGTAGAATACCAAAGGTAAACAAAACCAATTGAAAGGTGAAATATGAATTTTCTCCCCCTTTATGAAATACCAAATAAAATGATGCATAAGCTTGTATAAGATACCAATTGAAAAATAATCAATTGAAATATAATAGTCATTTAAGAAATCAAGCTTAGCATAACCAAAATTTGTGCTCAAAGATATAGAGATATAGTAAGCACAAATAAATCACATATATATGTATGAAAAATTGAATACCAATCGAAATTGATACTATTTGAAGTGTAAGCATACATATATATAAACATATATGAGTATACAAAAAGAATGTCAATAGTGATACCAATTGAAAAGATACAATGATATCAATTGAAAACACAATAAGATCAAGTGTATAACTCATACTTCCTACCACCCATTTCATGCACATGTTTTAAATAGATTTTCAATAATGAGCATACAAGGTATGGTCGCCCAACCAACCGCCCTTTGGAAGGGTAGGGGTTTTCAAAAATAAGTTTGAAAATAATGTAACACGTTTGAAAACTCTACCAAATGAAGAATACCGCAACTAGTTATATGAAAATTTTAAAAACTAGTACGAAATCCTTCAAGTAAGGAATAAAAGAAGGATATATTCCATAAAACATGAAAATCACTAAACCAATGTCACTCAAAATCTATATAGTACATATAATACTCATGAAACAAAATCATGAGAAAACATCAAGTAATATGAGTGTACAAGTTTTGTGAAAGACATAGTCATGAAAATAGGCAATTTGGCTCAATAAGAAATTCCTTAAAAGAAAATGAAAAACATAAAAATCATCATTTAATTTTCATTGAAACAATTTAAAGTTCAAGGCATATGTATGTTTTATACAAACTAAAATATACATACATATCCAAACATAAACGAGTCCACAAAAGTATATGCATGAAGGTAAGTGGCTCAAGGATATATTTGTATAGCTAATAGTTTAGACAAAATGACATATACATGAAGTTTAAATAAAAACATGAAAAACATGTACAAAATGGGAATACAAGTCAAAATGTATGAATCATCAAAAGTAGACTATACTAGTACATCTAATGGGTACAAATGAGCATTCAAGTATAAACACATAATAATCTATTTTTGGCTCACTAGTTGTACAAGTATATACCTAAGTTTTAATGAAAACTAACATCTAAACATGTAATCAAAACATGAAGCATAGAAATTAAAACAAAACTCATATGATCATTATGTAAATGCACATGCATTAGATCTATGATATACATAATAATTAAAACAAATATGAGAACACAAAGTATAAGTCCATATTAAACATGGGTGTCTCAAATACTAATCATGCATATTACTAATCTAATTATCATGGCATTTAACATAATAATCAAGAAACATCAAAACATGCTAAAAATAAATAATATGAAAGCATGTAAACATAATGAGGAGTTAGAGATCGTTACCAAAACCGATAGGGCATATCTCCATATCTTCAAACCAAGGTGGTCCTCCCACCAAACTCCCCTTGAAAGTGATGCATCCAAATTTGTCCTCTTTAAGCTCGGAACACATCCACCTCAAGGCACCATCACTCTCACGTCATGTGAGAGCCCACACCTATATCAAATAAAATAGGAGTGGTCTTTGGTACCCATACTATTTTGGGTATATGGGGGTTAGCTCCTTTTCTAACCCAAACAAATTTAGTTGCTAAATTTGAATCATGTATACGATCATAACAAAACTTAGCAAGGTGGCCCTTACGTCCACAATGTGTACAAGTGTACACATGAGCATACAAAGTGTTATGAGAGTGAATGTGGGAAGCATGTGTATACCGTGGTTTGTGTGCATGCATAAGAGGAACTTGTTTCTTTCGAAACATAGATTCCAACAGTGAATGGTTTAAGGCACAACGGCTCAAAGTGGAGCCCAAACATTCAACACTTTTCTTCAAATATTTATATCATTTTTAATACTTGAAGATAAAGTGGAGCATGCAATAGGTGAGCTAGATGATGAAGGTACACTAGCATGGCAAACATGAGAGTCAATATCATTTTGCAAAATAGTATTTTTCTTTGAAAACAAATCTAAATCCTTTGAAATTGAAGTAATCTTGTTTCTCAAAGATTCATTTTCTTTTAATACAAAATCAAGTTTTGAAAACAAGATCTCATTTTTCTTCAAAACATTTTCACAATCATTTTTATTTTTTAAAATTTCATTTTCTTTTAGAGTAAGTTCAAGTTTGGATTTCAATGAATCCCTTTAATTAGAAATCTCCACTTTCTTTTGTAAAATCAAATCTAGTTTTGAACACAAATCTTTATTTTCTTTGTTAAGTCTAAAACTCTTCTTTTTCAAAAGATTATATTTTTCAAGCAATTTTTCATAAACAATGGAGAGTTCTTCATTCAAAGCATTGGCATCAATATAATCATTACTAGAAGAACTAGCATCATCATCATCTAATTGAGTTTCCGAGTTTACCTCAAGGGAGTCATTCCCTTGGACCATGTAGCAATGTTGCTCGGATTCTTCACTAGATTCATCCTCCACAATGGTTGGCGTTTGAAGCTTGGAGGAGGTCAATGTGTTCCACACTGCAAAGGCGGAATCACAGTTAGAAACCATCATAAGATATTCTTTATTAAGCGTGCTTCTAAGTGCCTCAAGGGCTTGTGCATTGGCCTCTATATGCTTGCTATTATCAAGATAGGATTTCTTAGTAGCGGCAAGGAAAACATGCAAGCCTAAGGTTTTTAGGTACATACTCATCCTAAATTTCACATGTCAATGTTGGAAACATCAAACATGGGAGGTGTCAAGCAATTCATGAGTGTGTGTAAGCAATATAAAAGTGCAAATGTAAATGATAGATTAGCAAAACAAGATCACACTCCTAGGTGGTTAAACCTAATATCAGGAGCGTAGGCTCTGATACCAATTGAAAGTACACCTAGAGGGGGGTGAATAGGTGTACGGCTAATCTATGAACAATAATGCGAAAATTAAAACTTAATTGCAACACACTTAGTGTAACCAACGAGTGTAGCTGAATTCCCGGTGAAGGGCTCTGAACTAACTCCTCTTGATTCCTCTGAATAAGAGTTGAGGTGCTACATGAAGCTCTCGTGGTTAAACACAAGTGAGGCATACAAACAAACACAACCAAGCATATAAGTATGAATGAGCAATATGAATGATGCAAGGCACAATGTAAGAGAGAGAGAGAGAGTTAGAGAAAGTGGATCAAACGCAAACACCAAGATATGTTTCGAGGTTCGAGCACCCAGCTCTACGTCCCCGCCTTCACACAGAAGGATTTTCACTAACTCGTCCACACAGGACTTCCCACACAGGGAGCCTCCACTGAGGATTTTGGGCAATACAATAACCGGGGTACACAACTCCTCTCTCTAATAATTACAACCTCTACACGTAGAGGTAAGACACAAAGCCAAACAAAGATCAACCTCACAAATGAGGGATAGGCACAAAGCCACTCAAACACAATCACCTCACACTTGAGGGATTCCAACACAATCTCCACCTCTCACTAAAGGGAGCCAAATACCACTTTCACTATCACCTCACACTTGAGGGATACAACTCAATCACCTCTCACTAGAGGGATATCACAAAGATAGAAGGTTTACAACTTGGTGGTCTATCTCAACCACAAACCAAATCTTTCCCACAAAATAGATCCTAATAGATAGGATAGATAGATAAGCTCAAGTGTGAGAAAACAAAGAGTTTGAAAATCAAAAACAAAGAAAATCTCTAGAGAGAAACTCTAGATAGAAATGTAAGTGAAAATCAAATCAATTCCCAAGACTTTTCTTTTCTTTGATTTTTCTAACCCTTTAAAACAAAATAAAGATCAAATCTTTAAACTCAAAACTCTTTTGAAAACTTGCTGTTAAACACTTGTGAAGGTGAGAAATTTTGCTCTTCAAAAAACTTATTGAAACACTACTTCAAATGAGGTATTTATAGCCCCTTTGAAAATCTGCCCGTTGGCAGCTGAAAAGGGCCAGAATGCCCTTCCGGTCGACCGACCGGTCGACCGGCCAACGGTTAAAAAAGTGACCGTTGAGCCCTCCGTCGACCGTGCCAGATCCAGAGAGCAACTGCTCTCTGGCCGGTCGACCAGGCCAAAGTTCACGGTCGACCGCCCCCACCCGAGAGTGGGGTGACTTCAGTCGGTCGACCGCACGGTCGACCGGCTAAGCCAACTTGGCCTTTGTGCACGTCTCGTGCACATCGGTCGACCGGGTCGGTCGACCGACTACTGGTCCGGTCAACCGTCCCGGTCGACCGCCAGAGCCTGACAGGTATATTTTCAGGATCTAAAAACTTGTCTTTTTGCCTTTGATTAAATCCCATAAAATCACAAAAAATCTACAAAAATAAGTTCAGTATTATGCTTTGATATACAAATATGTTTGAGTAAAAATAAAACCATGTTACAAACATTTTGAACCATTTTTGTGACCTGAAAAATTTGCCTTAAAACAAAAACTGTATTTTCCAAAACTTAGACTTTTGAAATGGAAATCCCATTTTTTCAAAACTCATGTAAATACAAAAACATGATATTTAAACAACTTTGAAGCATATTGTATATGGATGGAATCCAATATACATATAAAAATTTATATCTATGTTTTTGACATTAAATCCAAAAATAAGTTTTGTTTAAATACAAAACTCCAAATTCATGAATAGATTATCAAAGTAAGTTTTTCTAAGAATATGACGCATACATGTATATAGATCAAATCTAATATACATTAAACCATGTAAACTTATTTTGATATAATACCTTTCAGGAAAACCAAGATCGGTTAAACCAAAAACCGAAAACCAACAAACATGAAACTTGAAACAAGTGTGTGTTGTGAACTTGAGCATATCACACTATCTACTCTTTAACAATGGATCTAAACTAACTATTCTTAAACAAATCGAGGTCTTCTTGTAGAGCGCCGTCTCCAAGTCGACTCGATCCAAACTTGATCCACCGAGCTTGACTCCAAACGAGTGCTAGATATGAACTTGACGCTCGAGCTCTTGAATCACCATGTGAAAGCTCCAAAACATCTTTGTTGAAGCTAATCACCTACTAATATCTTGGTTAAATATCTGAAACTAAATATCACAAGATTATTAGTAAACTATAACTACATGAGTTAATTATCATCAAAATTAGAGTGGAAGGCCTCTGGGCCAACATTACTTTCCACACCTGAGCTCACCCTGGTTGTCGCCACTTCGACGCCTAGCATTGCCAGCCGCCTGTACATGCGCCAGCTGTCGGCCTCCTGTCGCCAAGACGGCTGCAACCGGCCACTAAGGGGAAGGAGAGCGTGTCGGAGAGAGTAAGCGAGGTGGTAGAGGAGGAGCTGTCGACCATCCTATTCGCCTCCTACCACTAGGACGGCCGCCGATCACACCAAAGAGGAGAGAAGGAAGAGGGTTTGAGGGAGAGGGAGGGAGAGTTAGAGAGAGAGAGTGCATGAGTGAATAATGAGGATTTTAGTCTCAATTCCCCCTTAAATATATTTCCCCCAGGGTTCTCTCATCCAGCCAGCTAGCCTTCACAAGTTACTAACACTCTTCTCACCCCTCCACCTCAGTCTCCCATGCACACCCACCACTCTTCACTCACATTATTTAATTAGATAATTACTTTAGTATAATATAATGTATATCTTTATGTATTCATATGTGTGTATATGTATATATATGCACCAACATCACCATTCTTGTATATGTCCTCTCTCCGCTAAATTATAATTTGCAAAAGAGTTTTCATTCCACCCATTTCCATCATTTATCAATAATTAATCATAATTTCATCACCACAAAATTTATCGGTTCTAATATCAGGTATTATCTAATTAACAAGAATTTAAAGTATTAAATCAAAGTTTTAATAATCCGGGTGTTACATCATCGCCCTCCCCTCATTGCCCTCGTCATCATCGTGCCCGGGTTTGACCAGCAATGAAAAATCACACAATTTCAGTTTTTTTTATATGTGCATTAAATGACATCTTTTTTCTACGGTTAATATACCATATTTTGTGTAACCACTTAATGTATAGGTAAAAAAGCAAAGAATCATGTAATTTTTAATGTTAGCCTAAGTTGAGTTTATAGATTAAGATGAACAGTTCGAATTATTCATGGTATGACCCATCGTTAAGTTCTCATGAACCTCGCTTTGAGAATCATTCTCATATGATCATTTTCAATACACACAGGGAGATAGATAGATAGAGGGGGGGGGAGGGAGAGAGAGAGAGAGAGAGAGAGAGAGAGAGAGGAACACGGGAGGGGTGGGTGAGTTGAGTCACTTGATTTGTTTGAGGGTGTTATTAAGAGACTAACTAGGGATAACTAAATAATTGGCTACTTTTAAGCAGAGACTGAATATGTTCAGTATTTTTTTTGAATATTAAGTTGCAGCCTAACTCAAACATGTGACTCCTCACAAGCTACTCCAACAATTTTACTTGTAAACCAGGTATCACTGGCTACGTTTACTTATTTGGATGGAAATCTATAGAAGAGCTAAGTTGGTGTAACTTATAAAATTTGAGAGACTAAATAACAATTCAGAAGATGTAAGAGACAAATATTAAAATATGAAAATTTCTAAAGACTAATATCTTAAGGGTGATATATATATATATATATATGTGTGTGTGTGTGTGTGTGTGTGTGTATTTGTCCTTCCAAAAGGATTTGAGGTCGAATCCTTCCCGCTCAAATACCAACATCCGACATTCGAATACAAGATCCACTTCGTTGAAGTTGATCTATATTATTTTAAGTATCTATAAATTAAAAATTAAGTGTTTTGAATACTTTTTGCCCATACATCAAGCAGGGGAAAAACGGACGGTCTGAATAGTGAGTTGGTTAGTTTAACGGTGTAGAATATTTGAAACCAAACAAAATTAGTTTATAGGGGTTTTTAAATGTTTAGATCATAATGAAATGGCCAGATCGAGAATTTGTATGTCTAAAAACATAGATCTAACCAACTCACTACTTTCGGCCATCCATTTTGCGCTGCTTGATGGATGGGCAAAAAATATTCAAAACACTTGATTTTTGGTTTATAGATACTTGAAATAATATAAATCAACTTCAACGGACTGGATCTTGTATTCGAATGTCGGAGAGTTGAATTTCAGTGAGAAGGCTTCGGGCTCAAATCCTTTTGGAAGGACACGTGTGTGTGTGTGTGTGTGTGTGTGTGTGTGTGTGTGTGTGTGTCTGTGTGTGTGTGTATATATATATATATATATATATATATATATATATATATATATATATATATATATATATATATATATATATGAGAAAAATGTATATCAGCCTGCGGCTGAGAGAACTCTCTCAGCCTGTGGTGACGTGGCTCAATTTTGTCACCCCACTAACTTGCGGCCCGCTTTTAGGAAGAAGTTAAATTACCAAATACCCCCTTTTCGATAACTTTCCTTATTGTTTATTATTATTTTTCTCCCTTTTTTTGCCGCTCTTTATAGGATTTAGGTTATTGTATATAAATTACTTTTCGCCCTATTTCCTTACCTCTTTTATGAAAGATCTAGTTTCTACTTTTCAGCCTGCGATAAAATTTTTCCTCAAAATATAAAATCTTTTCAGATCAATTTTTTCAGCCTGCGATAAAATTCTACTTTATAGTTAATTTAAACTGCGACCTTAGTCAGAGACTTTGGTCGCTGTGTACATTTAAACTGCGACCTTAGTCAGAGACTTTGGTCGCAGTGTACATGGTTAATTGCGACCAAGGTCGCAGTGTTGTTATTGATAAAGATGGCCAGCAACTGCAATCTAGGGTTGCATTACATGGACTGCGACTTAGGTCGCGGTACGTTAAGTAAGTGTTTCCTTTTATATTAACATGCATAGCGACCAAGGTCGCAGTGTTGTTTTATTAAGTGTTGTTTTTGGATTAAGTCATTTTTTGAATCTAAATGAAAAATGAAAAGTTTGCTGAGAGGACGCGACTTGGAGTCACTCCGAGAGACGCGGCCTGTCATAAAGATTTTATGAGATCTTTAAACGTCAAGTCTACGTTGTCTACGCGTCGGCTCTTCATTGGGTTTAGGCGTTAATGTCTTTTAATGCCAAACCGGCGCTGGCGGTTGGAGACCATTAAAGCCGACGGTTCTGATTAATGAACCATTAATTATGGTTATTATGGGCTGCCTATAAATAGGCTCACCCTCTACCTTTAACAGCCCATAATTAGACTGTTTTATTTTCGAGAGCAGTTGCTCTGAGAATTTCCGCCTTCTTCAGAGTCTCTAACAGGGGCCTGCCTCCATGGATGAAGATGACCCTATGGACGAACTTGATCGATGTTCGTCCACAAGGGAAGAAGTCATAGACCTCATCGTCCACAAGGGAAGAAGTCATGGTCCTCGTCGTTCACAAGGGAAGAAGTCATGATCCCTGGCGAGGACTTAACCCTCACCAAGATCTCCTCGGACTTGATGCACCAGTCAAGCTTGCTGGTAAGGGATGGTCAGAGTGGGTATGGCGGCGGGGGATGTGGTGGATATAGTGGTGGGTAGCATACCCTGTGAGGTCTAAAAACCTCCTCTCTTACCCCAGAAGTGACATCGAGGAAATTCCATGCTAACTGGATAACCTTCTGGTGGAAGAGATGTTCATAAACGAAGGATCGATCCCGTCACTTTGGAGGGTCAGGTGGAATCGGAGATTCTGCTGCCACCAGACCTCAATAACACCACTGCTCTTAGTCAACAAGGGCTCTTTTTGATATTTAGTCTTCTTTGTACTGCTGTATTGTAACACTCAATCTTATTGTATAAGAGAGCGTCTTTTGATGTTTAGTCTTATTTGTACTGCTGTATTGTAACACTCAATCTTATTGTATAAGAGAGCGTCTTTTGATGTTTAGTCTTATTTGTACTGCTGTATTGTAACACTCAATCTTATTGTATAAGAGAGCGTTTTGTATCATTTTCACATGCCTGGAGATAAATGCCTGGACATAAATAAAAATCATATTTGTTTTTTAATAAACTACGACGTTGGTCGCAGTCATGCATTGCAAACAAAACAACTTGGACCAGAGACGACACTGCGACCAAGGTCGCATAAGACTACATTGCAAACAGAAACAACTGCGACCAGGGTCGACACTTCGACCAAAGACTGCGACTAAGCAACTTCTGCGGTGACGTGTCACCTCGTCGCAGTGTTGTTGTTGATTAAGACTAAAGACCAGCAGCTGCGACCAAGGTCGCAGATTATTTTTTTAAGACTGCGGCCAGCAACTGCGACCAAGGTCGCAGTGTTGTTGTTGATTAAAAATAAAGACCAGCGATTGCGACCAAGGTCGCAGTGTATTTTATTAAGTCCAAAAACCAGCAACTGCGACCAAGGTCGCTTTGTATTTTATTAAGACTACGGTTAGCAACTGCGACCAAAGTAGCAGTGTTGTTGTTGATTAAGATTAAAGACCAGCAAATGCGACCAAGGTCGCAGTTTATTTATTAAATCTGCGTCCTGCAACTGCGACCAAAGTCGCAACCTATCATTTTAAAAATTTATACGGGTGAAGTAATATAATTATTAACTGCGTCCATGGTCGCAGTATATTCGTTTAGCGTAAAATATTTAAAATGAAGGTTTGTAACAATTGTACAGCATTTCAACCAAGACATAGTAGTAAAAATATAATTCACACAATTAACCTTAGAAAACTGATTTATATATATTTAAAAAAAACAAAATACAATTTTTTAAACTTCTAATCCTCGTCATCACCATCGTAATCAGATTCGTCGTCAAGAGTCATGCTTTCGTCTTCTGTATCGCTTTCCGTCTCTTCCTCCTCTTCAGCGACAGTCTCATCTTCGCTTTCTTCCTCTTCATGTTTGTGTTTTGGTTCACCAATGAAGTCTCAGAACGGGTCGTCTGTATCAAGCTCAGATTCTGACCCGTAGCGAGGCATCGGTTCAGAACTATACATCCAATCATCATTAGATGATTGACTTCTTTCTGGTGAAGACGGTGGAGAAGACATTTTTTTGAGTCTATTGACCGAACAGTGAGAGTAACGTGTTTGAGCAAAAATAATTTAGTATGTTTGTAATCCTTTTGCTGATGACCCTTTATATATTTTTAATCCCGGAATTCCAAAGGGTTTAAGCTCTCAAACCACGTGAATATCTCCCAAACTTATTTTCTACCTTTTCTTAAAAATTGTGTATACTTCCTAGGTGACTGTTCAGTTATCTAAAACAGTTTAAAAGTTAATACACTATATGTTTAAATTACTTTGAACTCCAAACAGTACATTATTGCGACCATAGTCGCATTGGGAACTGATAAATGATTAACCGCGACCATAAATTGCATCAGTAGTAGGATTGCGACTATGGTCGCAGTGTTTAAGAGCAGCAGTCGCAGTTTGGATATGTAATTTAAAGAGCTTATAAGTTAATATAGTGAGAAAGAGACCTTACAAAAAATAGAATTAAAAGCATTTAAAAGAAGACAAAATATAATTGAATATCAGAAGATCAGGAAATCCTAATCTTCGTCATTATCCCCATCATAAGCAGATTCATCGTCTTCATTCTTTTGCTCTTCCTCTTCATCACTTATTTCCTCATCATCTTGCTGTTTTTGAGGTTTTTTTGTTTCACCGATGAACTCCCAGAATGGATCGTCTCTATCAAGCTCTTCGTCTGACCCGTTGATAGGAAGCGAGCTTACAGCATCAGAGGAGATGCTTTCATCAAGCATGTCTCCGTCAAGTGGCAGAGGAATAATGTCTTCTTCACTAACCCACATGAAAACTTCATTATCATCATGAATAGGAGGATCAGTTAATACATTATTTGATGTAGTGAGATAGTCAAAAGGAGTGAAGTCTAAACTGGTATCAGATTCACTAGAATATCTTGAAGACAAAGGACCGGTGGGGAACGATTGAAGTTGAAATCTAAGTGTTCAGAGGAAGAAGATGGGGAAGACATGATTCAAGAATGAATTTTTTTTTGGAAGTTTTTGAAATCAAATTGAAAAGGAAGAGCAAAAATATAGTTTTTAGATATGAGATAATATATTAGTAACAAGCATTATATAAAGGTGAATATTTGTGGTAAAAAAATATTTAATTGAAGATTTATTGCGGGAGAATCCGAAGAGTTCTTTTTTTCTCCAGAGGTTTAATACATGAAGTACAAATTAACTTTTTATAGAATTGTTTGCCTATACCTTTAGATTACGTATGGTGCACATCTTTCCTTTCTCGAGATTAACATTAGTGCATCTCTTTTTTCCTAAACTGTTGTTGTATCACGGTAGAAAGAATATTAATTACTTCATTTAATTCAGTGTAATTAATATAATAATTTTTATAAGATTTGATATACGCGAATTGATCTCAGGGTCGCATTCCTAATCCACCCTAGTCGCATATTAAAAATCTTTTACATAAGGCATGGGAAAGAAGATTGCGACTTTGGTCGCAGTACTGAAGGAGGTCGCATTGTTGTACGATAGAATGCGACTAGGGTCGCAGACGTTATATAAAGAAGTTTTGTTATACTTTGAGTGCGAGTAGTGACTGCGACTGTGTCGCAGTTGTTATATTGTATTAAGTCTGCGACCATGGCAGTTGTTATATTGATCCAATTTTTTTTAATTATATTTTTGGATGTATTAAAATTACGAATTTTATAACTGTAGATATATTCAACTGAAATTTTGTTTGTTCATGACTTTATTCCAGTTTAGAATTAAAAAAGGGTATTTTGGTCAATTTGTTTCACGATTGTTTAGGCGGGATTTTTTTGATTTTTTTGGCGCCAACACACTGCGGCCGATGTGTGGCATATATTCAGCCACGTCCTGCCGGCTGAGAAACTATCTCAGCCTGCAGGCTGAGGTACAGTAACCCCTATATATATATATATATATATATATATATATATATATATATATATATATATATATATATATATATATATATATCCCCCAGATTTCTAGTATTTAGAAATTTACCCTCTAAATCTTTGATATTAGAAATTTATCTCCAAAATCTTCTAGATCTTAATGACTTACACTAGTTTTTAAATAAAATAAGATTGTTTTACCTGTTATTCACTTCTCCTTTTTTCTTCATTGTTCCTATATGAAAATTCCATATTCTATCAAAATCAAAAAAATTTCCTCTCTTTCATTCTCCTCTTCTTTCTCCTTCTCTTGTCTATGTCATAATCCCCTTAAACTTAAAAGTTCTCCAAATTTTCTCTTAAATCTCATTCTAAAATTTCTCGAAATTTTCTCGAATTTTTTGAGGAGCATATGTGAAAATGATTTGATGTTAGTTTTTTATGATAATGAATGAAATAAAATGTACTTAATTTGAGAGAAAGAAATAGAAAAAGAAGAGAAAGAGCTAAGAAAAAGAGATGAGTCTATAGGTTTAAGTTAGGATATAATATTTAATCATTTAAATAAGAATAATTTAGTCATTTTTTAAAAAAAATTAGACAAGTTAATAGAGTTAAATCGGAATGTTCTCTTTTTAATATAAAAGGGGGTAAAATTTTATGATCTAGAAGATTTTGAGGATAAGTTTCTAATATCAAAAATTTCGGGGATAAATTCCTGAGTATCAAAATTTAGGGTTATATATCTAAATAACCCTATGTAAAAACCCATGTAAAGTTTTGCAATTTTAAACGTAGTGACTGTTCATATTTACACTTTTAGTTTAGCTCAATAATTTTTTTGCTTTTCGCACGGCAAATTTATTTTTTAAATTTTATTATCATCATCATCATCATCATCATCATTTCCTCAGTTGTAATAATTATGATTAATTGTGCATCTCTCGTAATAATTACGATTAGTAATGGGTCCAGGTTAAGGAAAAGTACGATGGGTTGGGACAAAAAAAGCTTTTAGTACCTTGAGAAATTTAGGGCCTGTTTGGTTAAGGGTGAAAGTGAAGAAGTGAAGAAGTGGTAATAGTTTCCTTTGGAACTTGAGAATTGGTTAGTAAGTTTTTCAGTGTTTGGATGTTATTGGGAAGTGTGATTTGAAAAATATTATATCTTTTTCGGTGTTTGAATGATAATGTGAAAGTGAAAGTGAAAAAGTTGACCACAAAGTTGACCGCAAATAATATTAAAATAAAAATTAATTAAGAAAAATGAAAAATAGACTATAATTAGAATGCAGTGTACATGATCAAAATTAACTATTTTGTGCTACAACTTATTACAAATGAGATTTACATGATCACAAAATTAACTGTAGCACCCTGGAAGTGAAGAAATGGTGTGTAAAAGGAAAGAGAAAAGGAAAGGGGTTTTCTTATTTTCCTTTTCCGGTATTTGAATAGATAGGAAAGTGAACAATTATACTTCCTCATTTCCTTACTTCCGCTCACTTCCTTGCAACCAAAGAGTAGAGTCGTGGTTGTAAATTCAATCTATGAAAAACACTCGACTGACAGTATCAGAATCTCTCGGCCATTCACCAATCTGTCAAACCTCAATAATGCATACTAGATTGGGACGTCTATTAAATTCCCAAGTTCATCATCTTGTTTCATGCACATCTGGAAGAGTTTTTCCTTGTATGATAAGTTCAAACTCCCAAACAGTACCAGTTCCCAATGCAACTAGACTTCCCACCCCAACTTGCCATCCCAGTTCCTGTACCAGTTGGACACATTCATGAACACACCCTATCTCTTTCCCCAACTCATCCCTCACACCAGCATTATCCCCTGGATTCAAGAGGGGAGCCGAAAGTCGCACACACATATAACAAAAGGGTTAGTCTCGCATTGACATATGAATAAGATGTAAAAGGGGATTCAAATACTTTAAAACTTTGTAACTCTGAAACCCGACATTTTATTCACGTGCCAACACAGGATTAACTCTGTGTGTAGCTCATACACATGATCCGAACCGAGAGAGCCGCACATCAAATAGACTCTCTCTTACAATGTGTGTACGACTCATACACGTTACCTGAACCAAGAGAGCCGCACCCCAAAATACTCTCTCTCTCTCTCTCTCTCTCTCTCTCTCTCTCTCTCACACACACACACACACACACACCCACCTCCCCTCATCACAAACACATCTCACTATTATTACAAACAGACACCACACTAGACTCCTCTTTTGGCCTACACAAACTTTTCTCTCCCATCAGTCTATCCTTCCTCTCTTCTTCAACAAACAACTCATACATTTAAATCCATCTATAAGTTTAACCCCAACCCTTTCTCATTGATTCATCACAAACTCAAAAAAACATGGAGGTTGAGTCCCAACAACAAGAAGTACTACCAAACAATACTACTAGCAAATCTCTCATCAACAGAGCACTCATCATCCTCAACTTCACCATGCTCACCCTCGGCGCCTCCTGCACCCCCCTCCTCCTCCGCCTCTACTTCTTGAACGGCGGCACCAGCAAATGGCTCTCCAGCTGGCTGCAGACCGCCGGCTGCCCCCTCATCCTCGTCCCCCTCTCCATCTCCTACCACCGCCGCCGAAACCTCAACCTCCCGGCGAAAACATCGATTTTCCTCATCACCCGCCCTCTCTTCTTGGCCTGCACCGTCCTCGGACTTCTCATTGGCCTCGACGACTTCCTCTACGCCTACGGGGTGTCGTACCTCCCGGTGTCGACTTCATCTCTTCTTATCTCGACCCAGCTCGGGTTCACCGCTCTGTTTGCGTTCCTCTTGGTGAAGCAGAAGTTCACGGCGTATTCCATCAACGCGATCGCCCTGCTGAGCTTCGGGGCGGTCGTGCTGGGGATCCATTCCAGCGGGGACCGGCCCAAGGGGGAGGGCAAAGCACGGTACTTCGTCGGGTTTGCTATGATGCTTGGCGCGGCCGCGCTGTACGGACTGGTGCTGCCGCTGGTGGAGCTGACGTATGCGAAGGCGAAGCAGGCGATGACGTACACGTTGGTGATGGAGATGCAGCTGGTGATGGGGTTCTTCGCCACTGTTTTCTGCACTGTGGCGATGGTGGTGAACAAAGACTTTCAGGTGAGAGGATCACTTGTGTGCCATTGATAACCTACGGGCTAATAAATTTATATTGCTGCAGTTTTTATCGTTTGTAGTCTTGTTGACAAGTTTGGTTGCAGGCTATGTGGAAAGAAGCCAAAGAGTTCAAATCGGGGGGAATGAGCTACTACATGGTGCTCATCTGGTCTGCGATCTTCTCTCAGTTCTTCTACCTCGGCATCGTGGGTGTCATCCACTACACCTCTGCGTTGCTCTCGGGGATCGTCATCGCGGTTCTCATTCCGGTGACTGAGGTCCTTGCGGTCATCTTCTTCCATGAAACCTTCAATGGTGGGAAAGGGGTAGCTCTCACGCTCTCGGTCTGGGGCTTTGTTTCCTACTTCTATGGAGAGATCAAAGCAATGAAGAAGATGAAGAAGATGAACTCTTGCAGTGGAACCTAGCATCTCAGATGCATCGAATCAAAAACCGTAATTTGTTAGGAAATTAAATATGATGAATTTATGTAACTTTAATTTTCAGATGGGCATTTATTTAGTTATGCATGTATCTAAACTGTGCACATCTTTTTCCTGCCTCACTTCATACGTCTGCATCAATGAAATTTTGGTATGAAGCCAAAAGTCAATGCTAGCTAAATTTTCCAAGGCAATTTGTTTGGTTCGTTCATAACAAATCTTCAGATATGTCAATTTTTTTCCCCCTACGTCACAGCTCTACATGTGATCATAACAAGTGATAAGGGAGTGGATTTATTTTTATCGTTTTATATTTTTTTCTACATGTAACGGATAACATCAGCTTTCAAAAAAGAAAAAGCTATGGTCAAAGTAAATTTTACTTTGATTTGCAACCCAATTCAGAACAAAATTTACTAAATTGGTGAATAAGCCATGACGATAATTGCAAGTACTCTCAAATTCAAAAAAAATATTATTTCAGGAAACCAGTGAACCAAACAAGAACACATTTTGATTCTCACTGTGTGGTGAAGATCGAAACAGCACCCATTTCCGTCATCTTGATGCAAACCATATCCCCGTTCAAATAGCATCCTCTCTGATATAACTCCATAGATTTTTTTTTTTTCATCGACGTATTTCTGTATATACACACCTGCCAAATACTAGTGGACATACCGGAGTGATTGATCTTGACGATGACACCTGTGACCTCGCCGATTGAGGTCCTGTCTTGGTTAATCAGGGGATCTTTTTCGGCCGTGAGCCCCTTTGCCCTACACCGGCGATGACCCCCACCGTTATATGATTTTGTTTTAGTCGGATATGTGTATATACCCATAAGACATATCATACTTATTATGTATTCTCTTCATTGTCTTTTTGTGTCTTTATGTTTTTCCTGCATATTGTCAAAGATATATGTTTTATTATCTTTTTTTAAATAAACAGATTACTACACTTTTCAAAAAAGAATAATAATAATAAACTGATGCTAGGTTATATAATGACAAAGACAGGAATGATCAGAAGAATCAGGCCGGCCGATATAAATTATGACAGATGCACGAGAAATACAAAAATCTTTTTATATATATATATATCAGGCGATTGATCTTGAACAAAGATTTTCAGAAGAGGATCTGTGAATTCTCTTACAGTATTGTTCTCGAGTCTTGACAAATAAGCAATCTTTTCTTAATTAACCAAAAGAAATAATTTGGCCATATCCTACAAAGTGTTTGCAATAGTAATACCTCTTCCTCTTTTTGTCTACTTTCTCTTTCAATGAAAACAATCCTATTGAACTTTCCTTCTTCTATTGAAAAAGAGAGAGAATTACAGTGTGTTGGGATCATCTATCTGTTTGAATTTCTTTCTTTTGATTTGTTTAAAAAATGTTTCTGTGACTTTAATCATCAAAGAAGACAGTGAATCTCATGAAGCAATCATAAAATACCACTAAAACAAAGTATCCAAGTGAGAATTACAAATTGTCAGGGCTAAAACCTGGTCACCAGGGAGAATCAAATACTTCCAGATAGTAAGGAATACCGTCTCCGTATGGTTCAGTCTTCTCATACTGTTCAAAAACCACACGAACTCGTTTCCAGCCTCCGACAGCCTCTTCATGGAAGTTTCATTGTAAACAAACACCTCTGTATAGGATTTGATCATCGCTCGGAAGAAAAAATATTCAAGAAAGTACTTGTGTATCGGTAGCCAAAAGTACTCCAGATCAGCTTTACAAAGTAACGGAACTTATCAGCAAAATGAAGAATACAGATCAAAATAAACTACAATTATGTTTCAGCCCAATGTCACAGAATTCAAATCTTCAGGAAATTGAAAAACAGAAATATGAAGAAACATTGTGCTGGCGAAGAATTTTAGAGATGAAAAAACAACTAATAAGCTGTGGTGGATCTGAACCCTGTTGCCTCTAAGAAAATCACAAGGAAAGACCAACCGTGGAAAACATTAATGCAAAACTAATGTAATAATATTTAGAAATTACCACATGCTCGACCTAAGAAAAACCAATCCTATCATTATACTAATAGCTAACATATTATGATTTCATTCAGGCTTGAAAGGGATGAAATTTCAATATGTGCCTGGCAAACAGGTAGAAGCCTTGCTCCAGGTTCGGTTCCTCAAATTCTTACAAGTGAAAAAGTCTACTGAAAGGATAATATTATAGTATTGTGTCTTGACTACAAATTTACACCCTAGTATTGTATCAAAATCAGCCATGCCTGAAATTTCACAGACCAAAATAATCAGATTATGAAGAAAAGGAAAAGCCTGTCATAGGATTTAAGAACTTTTCTATATGAACCAGTTAAGTGAATAATAATTGGTGGCATGGTCTCGTCAAGAAAGGAATTATCTCATGTTGACCCTAATTGATGTATGAAGAAGCAATTGCACACTAAAACATAAGCTTGACGCCTGTGAACTTGGAATATTCCTTTCATGGGAAACAGTATGAAGTGATGCTTATGGATCTTTATTCTTCAGAGCATACTCACGCTTGTAGCTAGATCAGCTTGTATCTCACACTCTCAGCAGAAATTGGATCAATAGTAGGAAGCCAACACCGAGCATGAACCATGGAGCAGTCAGAATGTCACCTATTTGCTGCCACCTGTAAGTTTCAAGCAGTACAGAGCTGCTGATCAAGCCTGTTGTTCATCCCAACATATCCATCGTACTCTTAGGAACAAATATTAATTACACAAAATTCAGATAACGTAAAAAACACTATGGTAAATGACAACAGTAAGAATTGCAACATATTCCCACTTCTTTAATCCTTTGGAGCACTAGTACCATGAAATTGTTTACATTGTAAAACCAGATGAAGGATAACATGGTATTTACGTGCATGCAGTTTCCTTTATAAGAGTATAAATATAGATCTATCAATTTATATGCCAATATATATTATAAGATAGTATGGCATACAAATTACCGCAGAGGCACCGGCTGTGCCACACCTACAAAAATATGGCACACGACTCATAACAATAAAGGCAAAATATCCCAAAACACATGTGATATTGGTTAGGCATGGGCATGACTCTGTTTGTATTCCTCTTTTTCCACATCTCCCTATCACTCTTCTTTCCCTCTGTTTCAGTAATACAAACACGTACTTGAGGGTGATGGCCAGGGTCCTGTCCCCTCTCTAAAAACTCCTAAAAGACAAAGGAATGGGATTCATAACAGGTTTGTACTATATGTAACTGAGTTATAGTATCAAATAAAATTAACTTCACCTTTGAGTGTGTGTGTGTGTGTATGCACGTGTGTGTCCCCAAGGTGGCCTAGTGGCAAGTCATTGGGTTTGCTCCCCAAGTGGATTGGGTTCAAGGCCCTCGGTGGACAAATTTCGCCTCCTGGGCTCGAATCATATATATATATATATATATATATATATATATATATATAGAGAGAGAGAGAGAGAGAGAGAGAGAGAGACTTGTGTAATTCCGGAAGGATTCGAGCCTGAATCCTTCTCACTCAAAAACAATCATACATCATCCAAATACAAGATCCATTCTGTTAAAGTTGATCTCTATTATTTCAAGTATCTATAAATCAAAAATCAAGTATTTTAAATACTTTTTGTCTATGCATCAAGTAGAGAAAAACAGACGGCATAAATAGTGAGTTGGTTAGTTTAACGGTGTATAGACCATTTGAAACCTAACAAAAATTGGTTTGCAGGAGTTTTTAAATGTTTAGATCATGATCAAATAGCCGGATCGAGAATTTGTATGTCTAAAGACATAGATCTAACTAACTCACTACTTTCGGCCGTCCATTTTGGGCCGCTTGATGGATAGGCAAAATGTATTCAAAACACTTGATTTTTTATTTTTAGTTACATTAAATAATATAAATCAACTTCAACAGAGTGAATCTCATATTTGAATGTCGGATGTTGGTATTTGAGTGAGAAAGATTCGGGCTCGAATCTTTTCGGAACTACACAAGTCTCTCTCTCTCTCTCTCTCTCTCTATATATATATATATGCTCTGAGACCCACCACCCACCAGGCACAATGCTCTTTGAAGTAAATACTATTTTCCCATTTAGCAACCAAAACTCGTAAACAAATAAGGCAAAGCCTAAAACAAAGGATATTGGAACAACATGCGCATGACTTTGTGCTTTGTATTCCTCTATTTCCAGATCTCTCCATCACTCTATCATTCCCTCTGTTTTGATAAAATACATGCATGTGGGTTCTAGGCAGCCATGCTCAGAGACGAGCAGGGAAAATTCTCTTAGAAGGGAATATTATTTTCCCATTTAGCAACCATTTAATATATAAAGAAAGAGAGAATTATTCCATGAAGATTCATACAACTAGAAAACAATGTGTAGATACAATATGAAATTGTCTCATAGAAATAATTTAAATAAATTAAAATAAAATAAAAAGTCATCAAATTGTAATGTTCGTCTATTTAGAAAGGAAGACATCACACTATTGTCCTAATTTAAGATCAAATATCTCTCTGTGAGTAAAATTATAAATTGATGAGGACATTGAAGATC
This sequence comes from Agave tequilana, assembly GCA_038442645.1. NCBI lineage: Eukaryota > Viridiplantae > Streptophyta > Magnoliopsida > Asparagales > Asparagaceae > Agave > Agave tequilana. The sequence continues at coordinate 169,411 of JAVJIF010002894.1, forward strand.
CAAAGAGCCACTGGAAGATCTATTCGACCATGAGGAGTCTGAGTTGTATTTGATTAGCAATTGTAGTTTTTGATTAGGAGTAAAATTAGTTTTTAATTAGTAGTAATTCTTTAATGACTCTTTTTTTAATTTGTCTATAAATATTTTTTGTATGATTGTATTTTGAGATCAATGATTAAGCTATTAAAATTTTTGAAACCCTAATTAGTTTTCTTGAAATCTTTATGTGCAAAGTATAGGGCAAGGGAAACAATTCTCTAAACATGAAGCCCTAAATTTAAATCTTTGTGTGTGATGTAAGAAGTGGGTGAGATTCACCTAGGCGAAAAGCCTGAATTCTTATGTTTTCTCTAATTTTCCTAGAGTCCTAGTTTATTTCATCCACAATCTCACCAAAAACCCTACTTTCCCTTCCGCCCCGCGTCACACACTTTCCATTAAATCTAGAAAGGTCACTGTTTTAAATATCGGTCGAGTTGGCCGAGATATCGGCCGATATCTCATTTTTGCCTGCTACTGATACAATATAGAAAATTGTTCACTCATATCGTTTGCAGCAAAAAACGACCGATATTTGAAATATCGGTCGATAAATCACCCGATATGAGTTGGTATAAAACCGGACGATGTGAATTTATTTTAATTGGGTTCGTTTTTTTTGAACCCATCAGCATTGAACTCAAATCCGACCCATCACCCAATTATATAAATGTTGTTTGCATCGTTAGGGCTCGATAAAAATCAAGTCCTAATTTTCTCCTCCGTGAATTGACGGTGACAACACTTGCCTCCCTTTCATTTCTCGAAATAACTTATAATCTTATACAACTTCTAATCTTATATTTTTTTAATTCCTTGAAATAGCTTATTTATTACATGACTCATGATTATGTGCAAAGTTTACATTATTTTTTACCGTCTTTGCATGTATATTACATCATTTTTATTTAGTAGATGATATTTATGACACTAAACCAACTTTTAGTTATCAATATTTCATTACGTATAGTGTGATATGAACGCTCAATATGCGCACGTATCCCCGATATCCGATATGAAAAACCCCATCCGATACGATCCCGATATCTGATATTTAGAACCTTAAAAAAGGTAGATTTAAAATATCTCCCACACTCTATTTTTCACTGAGACACAGGTTGGTCAACAAAGGATAGTAAAGTAATGGTGAGCTATTGTTGAATGTGTGGATAAAAATGTGTTACACACCAATGTCTAGTAGAAAAAACGTTACATACCAATGTGGTGAAAAATCTGTTACAGAAAAACATACCTAGACATACATATTTATGTATTACATACACAGACAAATTGACCAATGATACACACACATAGTTAGACTAGGCTAACCAAATCCTACCTATTTGAATTAGATGATAAGACATCCAATTTGGAGATCCAGTCCGTTCTTGTTGCTCTAAACATTCAGATTGCTTATAAACTAAAATATGAATTATTTTGAGTTTTCTTACACATCCATCAAGTAACCTCAAAATGAACAACTCAAAGTAACGAGTTATCAGTTTTACAGTCTAGAATATTTCAAACTCAATAAAAATCAGTCTTCAAAAGTTCTAAAATATTTACATGATTCAAGGGTTGAATTTTCAGTTTGTGCTTTCCAAATCATAGATCAACACAACTTTCAACTATAACCTGTGCATTTTTGAACCCCTTGATACACATATAAGAAAGAACAATTTTTTTATTTTACATCATTTTAAATGATTTAGATCGCGTTGAATCGTTTGGATCATCCACTATAGTTGTTAGCACAAGATCCTTGTCAAACTATATATATAACAGTAAAATGATTATTTTCATTAATAAAAAAAAGAGCACAAAATATTACATCGAATCCAACCTCTTCTAAGTCTCACGTGAGAACATAATCACTCAATCTAGCACTTAATAAGTAAAAAAACCAAACTCATCATAAAATAGCCATTAATAGACTAAAAAATAGCTCTAAGACTCGCTTTGGATAAGCACAATCTATCTCATTAGATTTGCTAGTCGGAGAAAAAAATATAAGGTAAATAAAATATCCAATTTCTTTGTAGATCATTAACTCTCAAACTTAAATCAGCTAAATCCATTAACCAAAACAAAATCGACCATCTTGCAGATCTCAGATTGATTAAATTTACCAATCAGAGTGAATATTAAAAAAAAGATAATGCCTGACCCTCTTGTAGACCGAATCCTAGATGGCTATCAAGTACTAAAATCGTTGTCAAACAACTATGACCTCAGTCGTCACTGAAACCATTAATCTTCTCACTAATGGCGAACATAATACGCTTCCATGAATAATCAAAGGTTTAGATTGTTGAAGTGTTTAACCTATGATCGTAAATTTCCATGCAAGAGTTTCGAAGAGTAGTACCATTAATACATATATATAGGAAAAAGAATGAAATCTAAAATTTTCATGTAAGAGTTTTGAAGTGTTTAAACAAAGATCCAAGGTTTAAAATTACAATTTGCATGCCCCAAACTATAGATCTAAGTAACTTAATATAACCAGTGGTTTGAAATGGGATAACTAATTGCTATCTATATAGCTAATAATCTTACTAATCCATAAGAAGACAAAGCACATTGAAATCCGTTATCGTTTTGTCAACGATAAGATTTTGGAAGAAGTGATTCAAATAGCATTTATGAAATCTAATGAGCAATTGGTGAATTTACTTACTAAAACAACATTAAGAGATTCGAGAGACGTATATTTGTAAAAAGCTAGGGGGATATAAAAATGCCTGCTCCAACTTAAGGGGAGTGATGGTAAGGGTATTTCTCTCAGAAAATTAATATGATATGCAGAGAAAGGTGGTTTCTCACTTTATGATTTTTGAGCTTAATTACTAGGTCCATGTTTAACAAGGTTAGATTGAGTTTGATACTATTAGAGTAATACAAAGGAATTTTGTAATATGAATAAAAATAAGGTCTTTTCTATTATTTTGTAGTTTCCTATTCATGTTAGGAGATGTATTATTTATATGATATATAATAAAGTCATCAACCCTCGCTGACAGTGTACCATCTCTCTTCATCTTCATCTCAACATGGTGTCAGAGGAATAACTATTTCTTTAAGAAAATTCTCTTCTAGTTCTATTTAAAACATCCTCTCATAATTTCAGATTTACCGATGGCCTTTTTCGCTTTGAAGGAGATAAATGTAATTACCAGTAACTTCTTTTGAACAAGCTCGATTCATCATCGAAAGACCATTCAGGTGACCTGAGATTCTTACTGTAGGTCGAAGGAGGGTGGTCTTGGTGTCCTTAATGTGGCGATGCTGAAGAATCTCGCCTGACACATGATGACGGAGAATTCTATGATTTTTACCTATCTATATGCCAGCTACTTTATCCAGTATCATAGAGTGCTAACTTGGTATGTTTCTTCCTCTGTTTGGCTAGGCCTGAAGCCCCTTTATGCATCTTTATTGCTTGAGCCTACATGGTTGGTTGGTTGTTACTCCAAGGTCCATTTTGGACTGATAATTGGTTGGAGACTCTGTCGATTGCTCAGATTTGTATGCTTATGTCGTAGCCCCCGCTGCAAGCTCAGGTGGGAGATGTTTACTCGAATCTCTCCATGTCTTTTCATTCCTCATTTTCAGTTCTTGTTTCTGAGATCGAGGGGTTGTGGTAAGCCCTGATTCGGATTCTCGAGTGACTTTCTTTGGATGGTGAGATCTCATGTGTAGCAGCTTATGCTTCAATTAGAAGGCCCGATGTTCCTTCAGTTGGGGGAAGCAAATTTAGGCGGCTTATATCTCTCCTTCGCATTCCATTCTCGCTTGGCATGCTGCACGGCAAGATGTCTATTAATACTGCTTTGCGTACCCGGTACTTCATTTTTCCTTCCGCTGTCAATTTTGTTCTACTGCGAGGAGGATTTGAGGCACCTCTTTTTGGAGTGTTCTTTTGTGCGGGATTTGTGAGATACAGTGTCCTTTACTTTTGGACATCGTCTCTACCTGAATGGGTCAGTCTTGGACTTTGGATGGAGGCGATGTAGACCTCATTTAGTACACAACTTCGGTCTCTTTAGCGGGCTGGCATTGTTTCTGTTCTCTGGGTAGTATGGTTGAGCCAATAATACCTTAAGTTTTGATAATTAACAAATCATCTAAGTTACTCTGCTTTATGGAGTGAGTTTTGTGATAAACAAGGTATTCTATAGCAAACAAATCATGAAACTATAAAGGAGGTTGGAAGAATGAGTTTACAATGCAAAATTCAAATTAGAGGTGGTGAAATAGAAATTCCTAAAAGCAACTTAATGACCATATCAATTTGGTACTAAACTTTCAAATATATAATGATACATGAAAATTTAGGAAACTAAAGAGCTAAACTTTGAAATATCTATTGGGAGTGTTAGTCTATTGTGTTCTTAGTTTGATGATGATTACTTATTAAACTACTTATGACAATTTCTTTTCTAGTGGTTTGTGTTTTAATCAAGGTCAAAGCACTTTAACGGAGATTGGATGGATCCATATTGCTATCTCAATCAAGGAGGTGGTCAACTTATTCATTGCTCAATTTATCAAGATTTCTCAAAATATAGCTAGAGTGAAGAGCCAAACAAAGCAAAATCAATTGAAGCAAGAGAATCGAGCTAACAATTGCTAAATCTACTTTAGAATATTATGTAAGGTAAGACGAACTAAGGCAAGAACTTAATTTGACACTAGAATTCATTATCATACTTGTGCATATTCGTTTTGATTTAAAATCAAGTATGATTTCTCTCAAGTTTTATTGATATGCCCAAAAGCTTTTAAATTGTATTTAAATTATTGATTTGGGTTTATTAACTTTGATTTTATGCCTATTAGGATTAATAAATTATTTTATATTTTTTCGAAGGCATTTAAAATCACATTTTGCGAGTTTGAGGTTGTTGGATCAATACTAAATTATATTTTCACATTTGTGCATACACATTTTGTTATGATATCAAGTGTGTTTTCTTTAAAGTTTTATTGAATTGCCCAAAAGCTTTTTAATTGTATTTAAAATATCAATTTGGACCTATTTACTTTGATTATATGCTTATTAGGATTTATACAAAATTTTCTCATATTTTTTCATAGGCTTTCAATCAATTTTTCAGAAATTAGGGTTTTACCAATCAATATTTCTTTAGCTTTCCTTGTCTCTTTATAAATTCAAATTATACTTGATATCTCTTTCCAACCTTACCATTCTACATATCAGTAGAAAGATTTTGAAATCTACTTTTTAATGAATTTTATTTCATATCAATCTAAGGTATGTTGCTCTAATTATGATCATTTTAGCACAAATTGTTCATTATTTCAAACTGCTTTCTGGGGTATTTGAATCGACCGTCAGAACTTAGCGGTCGACTAGATTAACACTGTTATTTTTAAAATTGAGCAGTGCGCAATCGGATCGACCGCCAGGGTCAATCGATCATCTGCTATTTAATAGTTTTTGACCCCAACTCTCGCTTGAGTCATGGATAGACCGCCAGGGTCGATCGGTCGACTGCAAAAACTGCATTTGTCTTTTTTGTATCGACCGTTAGGTTCGATCAACTGTTTTGTAGATTTTAAAAATATGCAGAAACTTTTTGAATACTTTTGAATATTTTAATCTGAGTGTACATTACAAGTCACCAACAATACAATCACATGTGACCGTTGATATTTCACTGTTCATCCACGGATAAACTGCCAAAACGATCGATCATCTGCTAGATCAACTTTGTTAAATTGGACTTGGCTTGAGCGATCAACCAATCAACTGTCACACTTCAGCGGTCGAACGAAAGAGTACAAAATTTTATTTTGAGAGGATTTTAACACGAAATGTTGGGTTGAACTTTTCACCTACAGTTATCTTCTCCTCTCTATAAATAATACTTCTCACTACTCTTTTAATAACTTTTGTAAAACTCTTATTAACAAAAAGATCTTGTGCTTTACTTTTATTTTTTAAGCTTATTTCTTCATTCTTTCAAAATAAAGTGATTTACTTGAGCCTTCGAGTTTTGATTGAGGTTTGGTTTGTACTTTTTACTCTCTATTCTCAATCTCTTCCAAAGTTCTTATAGATTCTAGATCCAAGCTATCTGGAATTTCATTCATCTAAGTCTAAAGATAAATTTTGAAGAGCTTTTTTTTAATTTTTTTCTAAACATTCAAAAAGTGATTTGTGCTTTCAAGATTCTTGATTGAGATATTGTTTTACACTTGCTATTCTTTTCTCTCAATCTTCTTCAAAGCACTCAAGGATTTAAGATCAAAAGCTTTCAACTTGTTCGTTCACTTATCTACATTTATTCTTGATCAAATATTTTGGAAGAGCTAATTTTTTTCTATTTAAAAATTCAAAGAGTGGTACTTTTGTGCTTTCAAGCTTCTTGATTGAGATATTATTTCACTCTTTCTATACTACTTTCTCAATCTTTTCAAAAGCACTCAAACTTTTTAAATTTAAAAATTTCATCTTGATCAATCATTCATTTAGATCTATAGTGCCAAGTTAAGCTTTAATTGTCTTGATTCTTCTTATTAGTAGAGCCTCAAAGTTGTATTTTTCTATTCTTGGCATATGAGCTATATTGGTTCTCATCTTGTAAAAAAAAACTATTATTGTGATTGTTTGTTTGTGAGAAATCCAACCACTTGGGAAGTGGGTTGGTGATAGGTCTACACTTTTACCCAGAAAGAAAGTGGATTGAAAGATCTATACTTCTACCCGCAAAGAAAGTAATTGTAAAGGTCTGACTTCTACCTAGAAAAAAAGTTGGTAGGTCTATGCTTCTACTTGAAAAGGAAGTAATCAATAGAAGATTGGTTTGAAATCTTAAAGAAGAGGCCTCTAAGTGGTGGAGTAGGCTGGTTGGTGGCCGAACCGCTACACATCGTGTGTTAACTCTCTGTTGCTCAATCTGCCTTACTCCCCTCTCTATTAATTATTTATTTGCTATTACATTGTTATTATTTCATTTATCTTTATAGCAATATTGTTTTCATCCAATCAAACATTGGGATACACTTTGTATTGTTTGGTTAAATTATTGAAATATATCTTTATAGTTATAGAATTGACTTATATTATAATTTGTATTTATCCAATCTAAATTAAGTATTATTTGTTTTAAATTACTTACAAACCCTATTTACCCCCTGTAGGGTTGCCATATAAACTTTGCCATAAAAACTTTTAGTGTTGGCGTCTTCCGTACATGTAGGGCTTTGGCAAGGATTGCTTTGTTATTCTCCTTGTCGTTTGTTTTCCATTCGAGGCTGAGCTGGCTGCTGTCCAAGCGATTGAGTATGTCTGGTCTTTTAGTTGGAGGCGGCTGTGATTGTAGAGCGACTCAGCTTGGTGGCTTTGCTTCGTTCACGCTTCCGTCAAGTCCTTTGGAGGTGGCACCCTGTTTTGGAGAGGTGTTTGGGTTACCTTACTCACATATACTGAGAGGGTAATCGGATTGCAGATTGTATGGAGTCCAGGGCTCCTAGCATTGTCGCTTCTACTTGGTGGTGAACTGTTCCAGTTTTTTGTTCTTTTATTTCCGATGATGTTTGTAGCAAGCCTAGTTTTAGGTTTTGTTGCTTTTCATTTAGATTGAACTATTATGTATTACTTTTTATTTGATATTAATAATATGTTGGAGATGGACTAAATGACGAGGGTGCTAAGGAGATGTCAGCATAATTGGGATGTCCCGGTGCGCCTACTGATTCCTATTACCTAACAACTTTATGGAAAAAATCCTCTCCTAATCAAAGATCTTTTTCTAGTTCTCGTTTTTCCTTTTTCTTCTTGTTCTCTTTATACTTTTCTTTTTCTTATTTCTCCAGAAATGCACACACGCCTCCCCATCAACAGCCCACCCCTTCCCACTACTCCCTTGTCTCTTCTCTGTCATTTGATCTCTGACCCACTCACAATTTAACCCGCATCTGAATCCAAGCTGGGCTAATCTAATCTCTGATCCGGAACACACTCCAATCCAACCTGGATCCAAGTTGATCCGGCCCCGTTCAGGCCCGAACAGAATCCAATCTCAATCCCCTTTCCTGGTTTGACAACGATTTAGTCCTTAAGGAAAAAAAAAATTATAGTGTTTAACAGTACAAAAATGCAGCATAGTCTTATGCAATAAAACTCACATTCCTATTCTTTCCCTTGTTGCCTTTATGGTTGACATTAAGGATATTAAAAACTTCGTTGGTTTTCAATTACTGGTATAAAATTGAATGGCAATGTGTGTGTTAGAAGTTTTAGGAAAACTTAGAGAGTAAGATCAATTAGATCTCATCGCCTAGCAAGTTTGCACCTTCGTCTTGGGTCATTAATTTCACAGTGTCAACCCACATGACTAGTAAATATACCATCTTTTTCACGTTTCACACATCATCTTCTGCACCTTCTATTGTTTTCGTTGTTGGTAGCTATGTTACAGCAAACACTGGACCCCTTGAGATCTGAAACATGCATCCTGAATTGTGGAACATAGGCGATTTGGAATGATGATCTCAGTGTTTTGGATCTTCAAAGCTTTTTACATGTAAATTTTCGATAATTCATTGACAACAAAGTATGAGACTATCTAATTTCTCGCTATTAGTGAAACTAATGAAAGAGGCAAAAGGACACAAGCAAATTCATTTTATAAGATAAGGAGAGGTGCACTTTGGTTAAAGTTTAATCAAACTAATAAATACACAATGCATATATAATATTTGCATACAACAACACAAAACTATTTTAGGATCCTAACAAATTTATCGCTATTTTTAGATAAATTTATTTTTTTCTAACCAAGTGTTCAAAGAAGCCTAGCCAGTGTACCAAGTTTCTTAAGGAGTAACATTCTACATACCCATTTTTGCTCTGCACACCAAAGCGATCCACGTTCAAGGTAACTCTAGATGGTTCCAAAAGTATTGACAGTGTCCATTCCACTTCTCTTACATTGTCTCGTGTTAATTATGTTCCTCGTGCTCCTTTTAATCTTGTATATATTAGTCATTTGACGAAATTTCTTAATTGTTTTATAATATTCACTCCTTCATGTGCTCTTTAGGACCTTCAGATGAAGAAGGTAAGATTGGTGGGGAGATACGAGAGCAATAGTTTGTCATATCTTCAATACGATAATCAACTTGAAATTGGTGTCTCTACACATGTATGAGTTTGCTACCTTAAGGCACTTTCATCTCATACTTTTTTGAATTCAATAAAGCTGTTAGTCCTCTCAATTCAGCAGGTCTCTCAGTTGAAGTGGTGAACATCATAGAACCTTTTCTTTCTAGGATATTTAACCGATGTAGTGCTCCAGGGAAGTTGTTCATAGTGATATTCAAGGTCCCACTCAAGTTAAAAGTGTTGAATTTTTCTTATTTTGCAACTCTTATTGATGCCTATTCCTATATAACGTAGGCTATTTTTAATGAAAGATCATTTTTTCAAAGGTTTCATAAATTTTAATTGTTCCCATGCAATTTTACACTCCAATAACATTTTGGAATATGCGCAACACGCTCTTCAAAAATATTGTGTTTCTCATGGTATAATTCATAGAACTTTGTGCGCTCTTACACCTAAAAAGATAGTGTTGTTGAAAGGAAAAATCACCACTAGATATTTATAGAACATTAATGATTTGCATGCATGTTCCAAAGTGTTTTTAGGCAGTGTTATGCTCATTTATTAATAGGGTTCCTACTGTTCTGCATGGCAAAACTCCACTCTCTATTTTTTTTATCCTGATAGACAATTATTTGATTTCCTCCAAATATTTTTGGATGTTTGTGTTTTGTTTGTTTTCTAGATAATAATTGTGATAAGCTCGATCTACAAGTAACTAAGTGCGTTTTTCTTGGATATTCTAGTGCACAAAGGGTTGTTAGTGTTAAAATTTCATTAGTGGAAACTCTGTGGTGTCTGTTATGTCACTTTCTCTGAAATCACACTATAGTTTTCTCTTCCTATACCCACCACTTCTAGCTCTCCGAGTCATACTTGTGCCTGCAAACTCGCTTGTGCCTATAGACTCATAAAAGACTAGTATTCATTCTGCCAGCTTGGCTTTACTCAATCATCAACTTCTATTCAACACTCTAAGATTCCACTAGATCTTTGAAAAGGTACTTGTTCATGTACTCAACATTCTACAGCAAAGTCTCGTCTTTTTGTTGTTAATCTCCTATATATTTTAGTTTTGCAACCACCTTCTCTATTGTGTTTCTTCTGAAATTTTATCATCATGCTCTGTTGATCCTCAATTGAGAACCTATGAATGAAGAGATGAATATTTTGTATACTAATGGATTATGAAAATTAACTGCCTTGTTACAGGGAAAACAAGTTGCTGGTTGTCGTTGGATATATATAGTTAAATTTCTCCTTAGTTGGTAAATTGAGCATTTGAAGACGTAGTTGGTCATCAAAGACCATACACAAACTTATGGTGTTGATTATTTTGAGACTCTCTCTAGTAGCTCATTTGCATTATGTCCAAATTCTTTTATCAGTTGTTGTCGTGAAATAGTGGTCTTTTTTCACTTAATAGATTAAAATTGTTTTCTTGCTTGGTGATCTTTAGGTGTATATATTTCAACCTCTTGACTATGAGATTAAGGGAGAGTCTGATAAAGATGCAAACTCACAAAGACCATCTATAACTTGAAGCAATCTTCACAAGCATAGTTTTATAAGTTCAATATTGTTGTTGCACGTTATGGCTTGAGACAAAGCTCATCTAACCATTTTATCTTTCTCCGATATTCTCGAGTTGGCATTATTATGCTGGTAGTTTATGTCGATGATATGTTGTCACTGGTGAAAATCATTAAAGTATTGTTCAATTGAAATCCTATTTGAACTCTCACTTTCATGGTGAAGGATATTGGTCTATTGCGGTATTTTCTTAGGATCGAGGTTGCTCAGTCCAAGAAATGTTTTTTTTTTTTTTTTTTTTGTCTCAAAGAAAATACCTACTCATATGCTAGAAGAAATAAGCTTGATAGAATCTAAACTTGTGCACAATCTTATGGATCCTAATATTCGTTTTGATCAACATCCACGAGAGCTTCTTATTGAGAACAAACAATATCAGCAGTGATTAGTAAACTGATTTACTGATTTACTTGAATGTTACACAACCTCATATTACTTTTCGTGTAGGTGTGTTAAGTCGGTACATTCAGAGTCCATATCAACTTTATTAGACTACTCATCTTAAGGGCATCCAGGTAAAGTGTTGTACTATCGACCTTTTCATTTTGATAATATAAGTTATTCAAATTGGGATTGGACCAATGATCCTCTTCATCGCCATTCTACTATTGATTATTGTACTTTTGTTGGAGGTAATTTTGTGACCCGACTAAATCAAAATCAAAATGTTGTTGCTCACTCTAATGCTAAGACAAAATACAAAGTTATGGCTTATACATCCTGTGAGACGATGTGTCCAATCTCTTCCTTGTGAAATGAAAATATTCTACAACAATTTGATGGTAAAGTACTCTGACAATCAAGTTGCCAAGTACATTATCAATAATCATGTTTTTCACTGAAGGAAGGGTTTTGAAGTGAATTGTCACTTTATTAGATACATGGTCATGCAATATGGTCATGCAATATGGCCATGCAACATCAAATAGTTACTTCATTTGTTACATCTAGTTGTCAGCTTTATAATATCTTTATTGTTAGAAAGAGTTCTTCTCTTTTTGAGTAGCAAGCTAGGCATAATTGATATCAATGTTGTAGCTCGAGTAGAAGTAACGTAGTAAAAGGGTAATTTTGTAATATTAGTAAAAATATGGTCTTTTATTTTATAGTTTCTTCTCCCGATTAGGAGATATACTTTTTCTGTGTTATATACCCCATTTTGGCAGTGTATCATCTTTCTCTTTATTTCCTTCATCTCAACATGGTATTAGAGCTTTCTTTCAAATTTCTGATCCAAAAAAAAAATTCTAGTTCTTTTTTTTCTTTTTCTTTAAATTTTCTTTTCTTTCTCCCCTCGATCCCAAGAGCTGAACCCACCTCCTCCCCTCCAGTAGCCTACACACTACCAACCATCCTGCCTCCTCCCAGCACTATGCCACTACACCATGCCTCTCCCTGCCTCCTAACAACCCAACCTGCCACCACACCATGACTTTTCTTGCCCGTCCTCCTACTCCTCTCCTCTGTTTTTTTTTCCTTCTCGTATCCTCCACCACGACAGAACCCATCCATCTCCTTTTCTTTCTTTCTTGCTACACCTTCCAACTGATTTAACAACCCACCGACTTATACAAGCAGGCTCATTAGCGCACTACAAGCATACACAACATGTAAATGACCAAGCATATATTAGTAATTTAGTACACACACACACTCCCACTATGGCAGAAACAAAGTTGTGCAAATGTTCATGGTTTCTCATTGCTTTGCTTTTCTGAATACATAGCAGCCATTAAAATCTGTGGTTGTCAAGAAGAATTTCAATCTTGTATACTTTCTTCCATATTGAAACTCTAGTTCTCCAATTAAGAAAATCATAGCACTCAACAAAAAACGACAATTGCGCTTTCAAAGCTACAAAATACTTCAACTAGTATCAGTCTGAAATTGACATTATGTTCCATGTCCTCAGAAGACAGCAAACTAATCACCATGTGGAGGTTAAAGAACCTCCAACAAAAAGCAATCTTCATAGAAATCTTTGATGAACTACCAGGTTAACCTCAACCCATCCACACCTGCCAACCCCCCAACCCTACCCAACCCAAGCACACAACAAAAAACATTTTCAGAGTGACCCCTCTCAACTTCTTTAACTTTAGCCTCAAGGTTCCTTTGAACCAACTTTCTCCTACAAGCTGCTAGGTTGACCGACCCCACCACCGCCTACCAATCAAGGTCCCCATGTTTCTCAACCACCAATGCTCGTAGCTACTCTTTTATGAGGCAAAAACCAATGCTTAGCAACACTTAATGAATATTAAAATCACACACGTAATGTATAGTTTTGCAAATCCTTCCTGCACCAGACTTTTATTCAGGTTGTTGATATACTTAGGAAACATGAATATGGTAGAATAACCTTGGGAGAGGGCTGAGAGTAGTATTCCAAAATTCTAGGAGGGTTGACTGCTGGGAACGGAGAGGGGGATGAGCCTACATGGGGCACGCACCCCCCTGACTTCAGAAGAAATTTTATGCTATCCTAATTTTCAGGAATGAAAAAAGTCAAAGTTTTCATTTTTACCTCCCCTGATTTGGTGCATTTTTGCCAAATTATTGATTGAATTTGATTTGTGTACACTCCTTATAACTGCAGACTTCAAAAATCAAAAGGTATTGTGATTAAAATATTATGTTCACACCTAATTTATTTGACATACTACTTTATGATAAATATGTATGTTACTCATATGAGTAGATTTTGCTAAAGATTAAGTGGAAATATAAATGGTTATTATAGAAGGTCAGCTCCCTTGCCAAACTATGGATTTAAAGCATATTTTCTTCCTGATAGGCTAACACAAATAAAGAAATCTACTTTACTAATTATGCATCATCTTTGCTTTTCCATGACATGATCTGAGGGGAAAAGTAAAGAGATCCATAACCTGTCTATTATTGTTTTTATTTTATTTTTTTTACTTTTGTTCTGAGAGAAACTGTGAGAAAGAAGGCCTCTGTTTCATTATGATTAACTTAATAAAAATTCTCCAAATTTTACAGATAAAAGCTTTGTGACTAACCTATTATGCCTTCAACACCTAAGAGAAAGGTGTTAGGTACTTATCTTTCTTTTTAAATTTTCTCATCTTTTTTTTTTTTTTTTGCTTTCCATTTGTTTGCTTTGAAGTCTGGATCATGGTTTAAGTCCATTATGATTAAATGCATACATTAAACTTCATGAAAAAAATTTCAGTTTTCCTCGCTTGTTGTTATTATGTTCTTGTGCTTCAAATTTTAGAATTAAACCTTTTTAAAGAAAAACTAACTCATTCAAAGTTAATTTGAGTTGGGCATTACTCAAGTTTAGCTAATCTTTTAAAAATTAGTCCAAGTTAAACTGAAACAGGTAAACTTCAAAAAATTACTTTTGCTAACGTTATACACTTTTATAGTTAATAAAGAGTGTCCAGTGAGTGCCGCCCCACACTGAAATAGAACTCCTAGTCTGCCCCTGTTGCTTGCCCTTTGCATGAGTTCCCCATCTGAAGGGACATCAGACAGCAGATTTCCATAGATAATTTACAGTGCATATGATTACCATTTCACCATCCAGGCATCCACCGTTTCCTCCGTAAAAGATGAATATGTTGGATAATAATATATCTTTACAGTAACCACACCAACAGTACAGAATTGGTACTAAGGGTACTATCATGTGGGAAGGTACATCTTACAAACCCACCACTGTCAATATAAATATCATACAGCATGTTGGTATAAGCAATTAAACAATGTAGAGAACAATAAATATATCAAATAACAATGATTTTAAGAGTTCACCATATTAACAGAACAAATGAATGAGCAAATAAAGGAAAACAAACCTTCATAAAATATTACTGAGAAAACAATGGTTATAAGAGTTCAACATGTTAACAGATCCAATGAATGAGCAAGTAGAGGAAAGCATGCCTTCATAGAATATTACTGAGAGAATCAAAGGCAAAAGTAGAAAATGGTATCACTATGTTTTAAATGTCGGCCGACATTTTCGAAATGTCGGCCGACATTTCATTTTCAAGCCCTCACCATCACGACATCCCCACCCTCATTTGAAATGGCGTTTTAAAAAAAATGTCAGCCGACATTTCAGGATAAATCCGATATGTCGTCTGACATTTTGAGAAAATGTCATCCAACACGACATTTTAAGAAAATGTCATCCGATATTTCAGGAAAACCCCAATATGTTGGTTGGTCTTGAAAGTTGGGGCAATTAAGAAAATTTTACAATGAGCTAGTGAGTGTATGTAAAATGTTAAGGTAAGTATATCTATCCTAAACATTTTTATGTAATTTTGCATAAGTTATGCATGTATAGGACATATATTTGTTATCCGTCATGACGTCCGAAATTTATTAGATGTCCCTGAAATACCTCCGAAATCCGACATCCGATTATGACATCAGACATTTTCCTGATATCCGATATTTAAAACATTGCTCTCAAGGACTTGAAACAGCTTCAACAGTACACTGCCATGACCAACAATTTAGTAGCAAAATGTGCGATTCTTAAAAGTAAATTGCAGTTAATTTTGAACAAAAATAACACGTCAACCACAATGTATGTTGGTCAGACATGAATAATCATAATAAACCCCACTTTAGATTAATAACACAAAATTAATTAAAAGAAATCACTATCATGTTAAATAAAAACTGGCAGTAACTATTGCGAAAAAAAGGTTTTACATCTAACTTAAAACTGAAGATAAAAATTCATTAATCAACCTACCAGTTGCCATAGGCCATTCTGCTGCTTTCTTGAATTGCTTCCTCTTTATCGAATTCTTCCAACAATTCTCGTTGGCGAATATTCACAGCTCTGAAGGAAACAAAAACATAACAGAAGGAAGTTCATGCAATGAAAGGAAATCTGTTGTATACTAATCATCCTTCATTATAAATTTGTTAAGAAGAATAAAATATAAAAGTGAAAAATAAAAAGTAAATAACTATATTCCCCCAAGATACGAACATATAAGCCAAAATTGTGAGTCCAGATAATTACCAGTGAAAATGGAGATACTCCAGGGCAAGGGAGTAAAGGACAAGATGAAATTACTAGTTCAAATAGATATACTTCCTTGTCTATGTTGATCTACTAATTTTCAAATGCTTCATGACATAATAACCATCTATCAGCCATTTATAGTTTTCTACAGTAATTGCAATTCTTTGATGTTCCGCTATATGATTATAGTCATCTCTTGGATGGAACCGGAGCTAGTCAGACACTTACCTAGCTATCTTTATATAATGAAACACCATAGCAATTTATAGATTATAAATATCAAATAGTACAAGGAAGAAACAACTGAGAGTCAATTATATAAAGAATCAAACAATGCACCAATTCACCAAAAACAGTAGGTATGTGTGTGCACACGTGTATGTGGGCGGTGACAGTGCTCACTTACACCACACAACTAGCCGCTAGCTAAGAAGCACACAGACAGGGACAATATGACACGAAAACGACTTGGTTTGAGCACTGAGCAAATTCTAAAGTAGCACACTAACAGGAATGGCATAGAAAGTTTGTGTGCATGTGCAAGACATGTCCAACACGAAATGACTTCATGATAGAAGTATTTGTGCTTCATAGGCCACTAGCAGCTATTGTGTCCCAAGCATACCAAACTATTTAATACAATAAATTGCTATATTAATAATCACTGACAAGATTTAAACTGAATGTCCTAAATCTTGCTAGAAACAAGATGCGTATGGAACTTACGAAGGGAAATGTATCCGGAACCTCACATATTGGTCGCCATGGTCTACTAAACCAATTTGCTTTGGTAATCCTGATGAAGACAAACCATAGTTCTGAGCTTAACAGGAATGTAAACAATAAATATTATCATATAAAATGAATAAAAGATATTATACTCTGTGAGTATACCTCTGCCCCGTAGAACCAAAAGCTGCCCTGGCTGAACTCCTTTCGGTATCTGAACAAAACAGTAAAGAGTAAAAATGGTTACGTGAACCCATTAGATGCACTAACATTGCTTTTGTGTGTGCGTGCGTGTGTTTGTGTGTATATTGCTTGTCTTGCTTGTCAGCTGAGAAGATACATATACTAATAGTAGTTTCTAGAAACATACAAAGGTACCAAAAGATAAGCACAATGAATGAGCATGTATTCAAAGATCATTATGAAATTTAGTGGATGCATTAGATAAAAGAATTTCATTTCTCTTATGGAGTAAATCAAGACATCCTCAAAATCTACTAAAGCAAAAATAAACAAAACACATACTTCCGATTCACAAATGAGGAATTTTGTTCAGTCATATCTCATTACAACTCTTCCTTATTATAATTGTATGATTGATATAGTCTATACACATTGAGGATTTTGTGTATAGTTAATGAATCATTTTCCAAAAAACAGTACAAAATCAAACTTGTCTACCCTATTGCACCTATTGTCTTTTGGGTGGACATCTTTGTCACGTTCCGTCATGCTACCGGTGTCTCCTCCCTTTCTCCGTCTATCCTGTTCAGATGCGCACTACAAAGCCTGAGATGTAACATTAGCAACTGACGTTGCGCAAATGCGGAAGTGCCGATAAGAAAATAACAGGATAGATGGGCATGCCAACTTGCGCACGACATGACAAGCAGACAGAACAAATTGTACAAATTATATAGAACACAGAACCATCATGTCTGATATGTGCCCGATAATGTTATGTTACAATAAACATTACTTTGCTATAATTCTAAATAATATGCTCTCGGGTCTTAATATGCTATATTGATATAGAATCTGCTATAACGATATTTAATGTGTGATAAAAGTGTATAATGTGCACCACTGTGTAATATGATATACATCTTGCTTAGATTTAAACATTCAGACTCCAAAGTTTTTCATATATAAACTTTCTGAAACATCTAAACATCCAATCATGGATATAAAAAGTAAACACCCAATGTGCTTATATTTAAACATCCAACTAGTCACCTATATAAGATTCAAATATCCAAAACATCAAACAAAGATGCACAAAATAACGCAAAACTTATAGACAACAACTCCTCTCCTAGAGAGCCAATCAAACCCTTGATCTCTATTTCGTCGAAAATGACACTACATCACAGTCTCATACAAATAGGTTCATTCATTTTGAGATCAGTTTAGTATTTCATCAAATCTTATCTAAACCCTACTCGTTCGAGTTCACATTCAAATTTTATATGGCATAAAGATATTTACTTTCTTCATGTTAGTGGATCACTGTTGGTAGATATTTCCTTTGCATCCCTAATGCTTCAAAGCCCTTCATCAAATTCAATTTTGAAGATTTAGGTTCTCAAAAAATAAAACTTCTATGAGTTTGTTACAAATTTTGAGTTCTTATACCTTGATACTACTATTACAATATGAAAGATTGACTAATTACCAAAATTCTATGTTGATTCTGATTTTTTTTTTCTTTTTATTCATGGCATAGCCCGAAATCAGGACGGTTCGAGTAGAAAGAACTTCCTAATGGCACCATTTGACTGAGTATCTTAAAATGAAGAACATATATAATGAAAACAAATAATATGCATGACTTTTAACTGTTGCAGAAGCTACAATTAAAGGTCCCACTAGATCAAGAGGGGAAAAATCAGAATCAACATAGAATTAAGAAATTAGTCAATCTTTCATATCGTAGTAGTAGTCCCAATATATAAGAGCTCAAAATTTTAAGAAACCTATAGAAGTTTAATCTTTAGAGAACCCATATCATCAAAACTCAATTTGACAAAGGGCTCCGGTCTAAGGGCATTAGGGATGCAAAGAAAGAAATCTAATAACCTAATCCACTAATGTGAAGAAACCAATATCTTTCTACCATATAAAATTGGAATTTGAACTCGAATTAGTGAGGCTTTAGATAAGGTTTTATGAATACTAAATTGATCTCAATATGAATGAACCTATTTGAATGAGACAGATGGCAGTGTACTCACGGGGATTTCTTGACGTAATAGAAAATAGAGATTAAGGGTTTCATCAGCTCTCTATGATACGAGATGATGTCTTTAGGTTCTGCGATATGTTGTGCATCTTCTTTGGATGCTTGGATGATTTAGATATTATGTAAGTGACAGGTTTGGACGTTTATATGTAAGCACACTGGTTCTGGGTGTCTACTTTTCATATCCATGATTAGATGTTTTAGATGTTTTGGAAAATTTCCATTTGAAAATTTGGAGCCAGAATGTTTAAATATAAGCAGGATGTATAGAATATTATACTATGGTAAAGCACATTATACATTATTATATCACATTAAATATAATTGTAGCAGATTGTTTACTAGTAAAGCCTATATTACCATTATAGCATATTGAGAAAAGAGAAGCATATTATTTAGAAAAGTAATGTTTACTATAGCATGATATTATTGGGCATGTATCAGACACAGGTATTAAACACGATGCTTCTATTTTCTACAAAATTTTTAGTATTTATTGTGTGTTTGTTTGTCATGTCGTGCCTGTGTCGGCATGTCCGTGTGTCCTGTCATGCCCGTGTCGATATTTCTGTATCCGTGTAATGTAGGTTGCTGATATTACTACCCATGCCTTATAGTTGGCATGTGAACAGGATAGGTAGAAAAAGAGAGGCATCAGTAGCATGATGAAACATGATAAAGTTGATCCACTCAAAAAGATAATAAGTGGAGTAGAAACATTTGATTTTGTACTGTTTTTTTGGATAATGGTTCATGAACTATACACATAATTCTCAATGGGTTTAGACTATATCAATCATACAATTATAATAATACATAATTCTAATGAGAAATTTTAGTATTTTAGAAAGTGCTGCTTAAACACCACTTAAACGGTCCACCTAGGGGTTTTAGGCTGTAGGCTGTTCACCCAAACCTTCTTGAGCGGATAGCTATTCTCAGTCTTATACTTTGTTAATTGCACACTCTCACTTATAAGCAGTGTATGCTCAAATCTAATATGGGTGTTATTATGATGTTTCACTCTCACTTCCATTTTTTCATAATTAGACACATACTTACAGTTATGAAAGGTTAATCAAACTCGCACGAGAGTAAAAATATCATTCGCAACTTTAACTCAGTCTAACGTATCCTTCCAATCTTCTTTAATCTGTTCAATAATCCTTAATTAAAAGAAGTCACCAACAACCACCTCTGACTCCTGATCCCATTGGACCACCACCACAGCTTCATCCGACATCCAATTCTCAATTCATAGGCTAATATAGGTTTGGTTTTTTTTTCTTTCCTACTAAGGTCCTCTATCTTCCTCCTTTTGTTCTTCATTTCTTTCTTTCACTTTTTACTTTGGTTTCTCTTTTCTTTCTTTCTTTTTCTCTTTTTGTGTTTTTCTTTCACCTTTTACTCAATTGTTTTTCAAGTTTTCTTACCATTGTTTTCTTTTCTTCCACTACATTGTTTCATTAATTAAAACCTGTGAAGACATGAGTGTCTTACCCGACATGGACGCAGGATGTCAGACACGACAATTGTCCAAAATCCAGATACAACAACATAGCTAAATATGCAAATTTGTTCTGAATGTATGCATATTTAACAAAAAAATATATGCATCAGGCTAATATTAATATATGAAAGAACTTAATTTTTTTTTATAAATAATCTACAAAATAGTTAACTTTTGTCAAACACTATAATATACTACATCTCATGTATATTTTATTTAGGTAAATAATAGTTTACACATTTGTCAGTGTTGTTATTTACACATTTGTAAGTGACGGCCATAGATGGACACACAGTCGTGTCTACGTGTGTCGGACACAATAATTTTTGGATGGGAGGGTGTCTTACATATCATAGATTAAAACTATCTTGCTTATGTCATTAACTGTTTACACCTTTAAACACTCTCACATTCTCACCTTGTCCCCTGAAATTGAAACAAACTCAAAGAAATTAGATAAAACTAAAATTAAATGATTTTTCAATGATCAACAAAAGCTAGAACCATTAGGCAACTGATTACAAGCCTAATTAGGCTCCACTCCCTAGGGACAGCCGCCTAAGCTGCCATGTAAAAGTTGGTCTTTCACTTTCTTTTTCCCACTTTTAAAACATTGATTGATTCTTTTTGACTCATCACTTGGTTAGTGGTAAGAGAAACCACATAGAAGGAAAATTTAAAAAATGATTTAAAAGTTTGTGACAAATTATCATTTCCGGTTAAGCAGAACAACTAAAAATTGGCAATATCTATCTGATCTATCAGATGGCACACAGCAGAGGATACAGATGTGCATGGTAACCCATGGAGAGAATGGCAAACAGAGCTCACGAATAAACATAGAAGAATATGTTAAATATAAGTTTCTCGAACACAAGAACCTACATTGGTAAAGCTATCTATCTATCTATCTATCTATCTGAGACCTGATTTCTGTTTCCTTGCAGCTTTTAGAGAAAAGTAAAGAATAGAACCATTCTATTGTACGGATAAGGAAAACAACAAAAGAATTAGCTGGTTGCCTCAAATGAAACTAATCCAGTTCCCATTTAATAAAGAGGCACTGCAAGATTATACAAGTAAACATGCATATGGCATCAGCATGTTGACAATTAAGAAACAAGTCCAGAAAATTAGGTTAGCTGAAATGAGAATATTGGGACGAATGAGTGGCGCTAAGGGACAAGATAAGAAATAAGTTCTACATTAAGTTAGAGATAGTTCTCATTAGGATAATGAGGGAGAACCTCTTGCACTTTTGAGATGGTTTAGGCGCGTGCAACAGAGGACACTAGGTGAGCCAGTTCCGAACAGCATTAGAATCATAATCAATGGAGCAACCACAACTAGTAGTAGACCTAAGTAAACAGGGATTGCGGAAGTTTTAGAAAAAGAATGATGGCTGTTAATCTAATAGAGGACATGATCCTTAGAAGAGCTGAATGGAGCAATATATTCACGCAACTACCGCAAAGATTTGGGATAAAGGCTTTGCTTTTGTTGTTGTTATCATTTCTGTTTGTTAACCTGAAGTAAACCCTCTGAGCGGTGATAAATTCATGATTATGGAACTAGTGGAAGCGAGTGGACATATTTTCAGAATTAGCAAGGGAAGCACTAAATCTAAAAACAGCTTTCAAGTGAGGTAGGAAGGAGACAGCTGAATGGTTCTGGAAACACCATTTCAAACAAATTCTGACAGAAAAGAAGACGGTTATGGTTTAGGAGTTAATGGAGATGCTACAACAAAGAACAGAATCTGATGGCGGAGTCATTGATGATATGGGGAAGGTCAATTCCATACAAAATCAATGTTTTTACATGGCTAGTGTATAAGGATAACGTCTAACAATAAATCTGGGTAGAAGAGGGTTTTTTAGGGGACACACAATGCCCACTATGTCAACAATTAACCTAAACAACCATGCATTTATTTCTAGAATGTCCTGCTACAGCACAAGTCTTCACTGCTATCAGACAACCTTTAAATTTTAAAATTAACACACCTACTCCAGGTATAAAAGACATCTTTCATATTTGAACAATGAACATAAAAGTGCCTGTTGTATCAGTGTTCTAGAGCTTATATTTGGATGCCTTGGTTGGAAAGAAATTCCGTTGTGTTTTGCTACAAAAAGGAGGACAGTGAAAACACTGTTCTATAAATAACAACCTCTCTTTCCTTCTGGATTTAAAAGGGGAAAGGAGAAGAAAGCATGTGTAGAAATTGAAACAAGGCGAACAAAATGGCCAGCACCAGAGGAAGTGTTGAAGATTGTACTTTGCTGATGTATAATTCTATTCAACTTGATAACCATTGTAGAACTAGTCTATAGCCGACTTCTGCGTTGGCTGATACGTAATATACTCCTGGGAGGTACTCTATATAAATATTAAAGAGGGCTACTTTCTGCCTCAAAAAAACATCATTCAACTAAAAAGCAACCCGCCAAAACTTTTCCTAAACTACCCAAAAAGTCTTGACAAAATGTGATTAGCTAGACAGTTGTAATACGAAAGAATTATAAAGATATGAATAAATGTAGACATTTGAAGAGATATCAGGGAACTAGGTCGACGTAAAAACAGTGTCCTCGTAAAATTAAATTTTTATGCAATTCAAAAAGTTATCAAGCCATGTCACACTAGGTCAGAATCTAAGGATCATCAAACCCTATTTTTCAATATTAGTAGTAAGAATTGCTCCATGTCCAGATTCAACCAGGTGGATGAATTGGGTCAAAATATGAGAGCTTCAGCCCAAATCCACAAGTCAATCCTCGAGTCTAAGTTAATACCATTGAGGACGATTCAGCTTCTATCTCAAACTACCCAAACCCATTTGGAATATTTAACTTTCAGCAGCAATAAGTTACATTTCTCAACATCAAAAGAGAGCTTTTAACAAGAACAAGTCAAACAATTGATTCTCTGTTACTTCCAGAAGTCACCCATTACCTTCGGGTTTGTTTGTGATTTTCTGTATTGCAAAATTCACTTCTTTATCCAAAACTGTGTCAGAACTTCTTAAAGCAATCAAACATCTCCGAAATTGATATCTATTATGAATTCAATATCTTAGCTGACCCGGGCAAAATCTTAACACTACACGGAATAGAATTATCCACACCAAATCAAACAGAACTCCCTGTCCTCATTCATATGATGCGTATAGAATATATAAAAGGAACATCACCATGTCCCCTCTTTATCTTTTCGAAAGAATATACATCTTCAGCTTATGAACTCTGACTTAAAAAATATATACTTGAACTATGCATTCATTCCTTGCAAAGTATCTCATAAATAATTGCATAGATAAATAAACAATAATTACAGCAAGAAAGATGAATCATGGAAAATTCATTCAGATGGAAAGCTAAAGGTATCAAAACTCTGTACCCAAAAAGTCTTGACAAAACGTGATTAGCTAGACAGTTGTAATACGAAAGAATTATAAAGATATGAATAAATGTAGACATTTGAAGAGATATCAGGGAACTAGGTCGATGTAAAAAAAGTGTCCTCGTAAAATTAAATTTTTATGCAATTCAAAAAGTTATCAAGCCATGTCACACTAGGTCAGAATCTAAGGATCATCAAACCCTATTTTTCAATATTAGTAGTAAGAATTGCTCCATGTCCAGATTCAACCAGGTGGATGAATTGGGTCAAAATATGAGAGCTTCAGCCCAAATCCACAAGTCAATCCTCGAGTCTAAGTTAATACCATTGAGGACGATTCAGCTTCTATCTCAAACTACCCAAACCCATTTGGAATATTTAACTTTCAGCAGCAATAAGTTACATTTCTCAACATCAAAAGAGAGCTTTTAACAAGAACAAGTCAAACAATTGATTCTCTGTTACTTCCAGAAGTCGCCCATTACCTTCGGGTTTGTTTGTGATTTTCTGTATTGCAAAATTCACTTCTTTATCCAAAACTGTGTCAGAACTTCTTAAAGCAATCAAACATCTCCGAAATTGATATCTATTATGAATTCAATATCTTAGCTGACCCGGGCAAAATCTTAACACTACACGGAATAGAATTATCCA
This sequence comes from Agave tequilana, assembly GCA_038442645.1. Classification (NCBI taxonomy): domain Eukaryota; kingdom Viridiplantae; phylum Streptophyta; class Magnoliopsida; order Asparagales; family Asparagaceae; genus Agave; species Agave tequilana. The sequence continues at coordinate 193,742 of JAVJIF010002894.1, forward strand.
CACCAAATCAAACAGAACTCCCTGTCCTCATTCATATGATGCGTATAGAATATATAAAAGGAACATCACCATGTCCCCTCTTTATCTTTTCGAAAGAATATACATCTTCAGCTTATGAACTCTGACTTAAAAAATATATACTTGAACTATGCATTCATTCCTTGCAAAGTATCTCATAAATAATTGCATAGATAAATAAACAATAATTACAGCAAGAAAGATGAATCATGGAAAATTCATTCAGATGGAAAGCTAAAGGTATCAAAACTCTGTACCCAAAAAGTCTTGACAAAATGTGATTAGCTAGACAGTTGTAATACGAAAGAATTATAAAGATATGAATAAATGTAGACATTTGAAGAGATATCAGGGAACTAGGTCGATGTAAAAACAGTGTCCTCGTAAAATTAAATTTTTATGCAATTCAAAAAGTTATCAAGCCATGTCACACTAGGTCAGAATCTAAGGATCATCAAACCCTATTTTTCAATATTAGTAGTAAGAATTGCTCCATGTCCAGATTCAACCAGGTGGATGAATTGGGTCAAAATATGAGAGCTTCAGCCCAAATCCACAAGTCAATCCTCGAGTCTAAGTTAATACCATTGAGGACGATTCAGCTTCTATCTCAAACTACCCAAACCCATTTGGAATATTTAACTTTCAGCAGCAATAAGTTACATTTCTCAACATCAAAAGAGAGCTTTTAACAAGAACAAGTCAAACAATTGATTCTCTGTTACTTCCAGAAGTCGCCCATTACCTTCGGGTTTGTTTGTGATTTTTTGTATTGCAAAATTCACTTCTTTATCCAAAACTGTGTCAGAACTTCTTAAAGCAATCAAACATCTCCGAAATTGATATCTATTATGAATTCAATATCTTAGCTGACCCGGGCAAAATCTTAACACTACACGGAATAGAATTATCCACACCAAATCAAACAGAACTCCCTGTCCTCATTCATATGATGCGTATAGAATATATAAAAGGAACATCACCATGTCCCCTCTTTATCTTTTCGAAAGAATATACATCTTCAGCTTATGAACTCTGACTTAAAAAATATATACTTGAACTATGCATTCATTCCTTGCAAAGTATCTCATAAATAATTGCATAGATAAATAAACAATAATTACAGCAAGAAAGATGAATCATGGAAAATTCATTCAGATGGAAAGCTAAAGGTATCAAAACTCTGTACCTTTACTTGTGTCATTCCAGATAAGGTTGGTACTTCAACCTTACCCCCAAGAATGGCCTGTTATACAAAATAGGCATTAAGACATTGACGTAAAGATGTACGCAAAGAGAATATTCTCAATGATGGAATAAAGTAACAATTATCTTATATATCGAGAATATATCAGGACAATGTAAAAAAATTAACAGAATTACACATCAAAATTCTTTGAAACTTTAACCGATATGTGCATCATGGTGAACATATATGCTTTGAAACTTTAGCATGTGGAACAATAGGCAGCAGAATATTTACTATTTTCTCCATTTACTATTTTTAAGTACTTGGGTTCTATCATCCAAAAGGATGGGGAGATCGATAGTGATGTCAACCATAGGATCCAAGTCAGCTGGTTGAAATGAAGGAGCGCAACAGGAGTTTTATGTGATCGTAACATTTCGTTATGGCCGAAGAGAAAGTTTTATCGGACTGCTATTAGACCAGCTTTGTTATATGGCACAAAATGTTGGACTATAAAGAGACATCATGCCCAGAAGATGAGTGTAGCAGAGATGCGCATGCTTCATTGGATGTGTGATAACACGAGGAGAGATAAGATGAGAAATGAGGATATTCGTACTAAGATAGGTGTAGCCTCTATAGAAGATAAGATGAGAGAAAACCGCCTACAATGGTTTGGTCATGTGCGACGTAGACCTACAGATGCGCCAGTCCGGCGAGTAGAGCATATCAATTTAGGGCAAGTTAAAAGAGCGCAGGGAGACCGAAGAAAACATGGATGGAGGTAATACGACAAGATATAGAGGCTAAAGGTCTTAGTGAAGGCATATTGCTCGATAGGAATGAGTAGAGAAAGCTGATCCATGTGCCCGATCCGACGTAATTCTCTTTTGGTTCATGTAGGCTATCTCAAATACTTGGGACAAATGGCTTAGTTGTTGTTGTAATCCTTTTTATGCCCCTGCTCCTTCTAAATCCAAGAAAGGGGCCACATTAAGATGTTCAAACCTAGAGGATACATATATAAAGACTAATGATAGATAAAGAACGAATTGTCATGTCACACTTCATGCATAAAATATAAAGCCAGCATACAATAACATCTAACGCACATCCTGATAGGGAACAAGGCACGAATAAGCGGAAGCAAAAAAGGAAAAAAAAATAAAAGATAGTTTCAAGTATTGCATCAAGCTTGGATTTGATATACATCTGATTTTTTTGTTTAGAAGACGGATGGCTTCGATCTCTAAAAAAAATCTTCTTCACAATCTCTTTATCTATTAGATCAAAACTTTCTCTAATACCAAAGATGGTGTACGAAAAAGTGGAAGGGGAAAAATAATAAAAGAGAAAAAAGATAAAGAAGTGGCTTCACACGACAGGTGGCCTCACACCATGATCAAAGTCGCCTCACCACCAAAAGGAGACGGCCATTGTTTAAAATAACGATAACGTAACGATAACATTTTTCTTCTGTTATGTTAACATAGGTTATAACGTAATGCATAATGTAGGTTACGCGAATTAATATTTATTTAAATATATATATACTATATTTAAGAATTTTTATAAATAAAAAATATTTTAAAAAAACTTAAAAAATATCAAAACAATATATAACATATTTAGTAAGTCTCACAACAATTTTTAGTAAGTATCACAATAATTTTTCACATTCACAAGTTATAATTCATAATTTCATCTACACAAACAACAATATGAACCACATATTTCATTATAATTCATATTAGAGCACGGTATTCAATCTACACAAAGATTCATAATTTAATCTACAATAATTCATAATTTTTTAGTCATACTATTTATTATAATTCATAATTCAATTTACAATATGTTATTCAATTATACCATGTGTCCTTCACTCTCTCCGATATTTTGCCGCAAATATCTCTCTGCTCTCTCCCCCATCACTCTCTCTGCTCTCTTTCCCTTCAATCTCTCTCCCCCTCCCGATATCTCTTTGGCTTTCTCTTCCGATCTCTCTTTGCTCTCTCCCCCTCGGAAGACAGCAGAGAGAGATCGGGAGAGGGGAGATAGCAGAGAAAGATAGGGAGGGGAGAGAGATCGGGGGAAGACTGGACAAAGAAAGAGAAGAGAGATCGGGGAGCTTACATGTGCTTGGAGACGGAGAACCACCGCTTAGAGATGACGTTGGTGAGAACTATCACGATGGAGAACCACCAGAGGTAGTTCTTTTACTGTCAAGCAGAGAGAGGTATGTCTTCTTTTTTCTCAGCGCCGAACGAGGAGACTACGACAAGGTTGTAGAGAGGACAACAAGCGAGCAAATTTAGGAGGATTTTTTACCATAGACCGGAAAAATATGAAGGGGTTTATAAAAAGTTGACTTGCACCATAATGTAGGTTACGGTGCGTTACATTAATAACATAACGTAACGTAAGTTTACGGGTAAAATGACCATAGTCATCAAACATTGCATTTTTTAGACCTGTTATATAACGATTGGTCAGTGTTACGTTATATAACAAGTTATAACGGGTTATATAACAGGTATTTTAAAACACTGGAGACGGCTTCACACGAGGATAAGATCCATCACAAAGATAAAAGTACTTTTTTTATTCATCCAAAACTCCATTCTACATAAAAGAAGGGCTTAGAGCCTTTTATAAGAAAAAAAAGACTTGCTAAAGAAGAAAACTAATTTCTTAGCCTGAAAGAAATATAATAATTAAATACCCAAGAAAACTATTTAAAATGCTAAAAAGAAAGTTGCCTTTTATAGTTTAAGGCTACATAAAAGTTATTTCCAAATAAACTTAAAAAATCTAATAATAATATTTTTTTAATTCCAGCAGGTTATTGTAGCTGCTACAATAACTAGTTTTTTTAATTTAATCATTTTTCCTCTTTCCATTGAAACATTTCTAAATTATATCCATTTTTTGAACTTGTCCTACATCACATCCCCACCCCTACCCTCCAAAATTTAAGTTAACCATGACGAAATGACACATAGAGACACACAATATGAGGCAGAAAAAATGTTGATGATATCAAAGCAAATGCATTATTTTATTTGCAGAATAGATGATAGCCTATATGTGAAGTCTGATGGAGGAAGCAAAGAGATGCTATCAAAAGAATGGCCACAGAGTAGCAATCATCAGCACAATGATGCACCGGCCAATGAACAATAGCTAAGTAGTACAATGAAGTGATGAACAATGTCATTTGTGACAGAAGAACTAAATGACCAACAACAGCTGAGAGAAGGAAAAATAATATCCTATAATTGGCAAAAATAGCAAAAACAGATAAACCATGATCAAACACCTATTAGTGCATGAGGCAGAAATATCGGTCGCAAGAGACAGTCTTCAACAACAAGGAATACAACATAGTGGAGATTATGGAGTGGAAAGTTTATGCAATGTTCAATATTGCAACCAAATCCAACCTATGTAGAAATAACAATTATGAATATGCCCATAGGAAACGTTAATAGTCTAAGCCCAACATCCAAACAAGCAAGAACAAACTTGATCAAGCAAACCTATAGATGCTTCAAGGAAGACCAATGTGAAACAAGATGATAATGATTGCTCAAACGAAAGAAATACTAATGACTTCACTACCCTTTTTCTTTCTTGAGAAATGACTTTCGGCACAATTGGAGGCTGGATAAACAATAACTAAAGAACAGCTTGTAAATCAAAGGTGGCTAAAATTAGGAGGCGTCTAAATCTAAAACCAAAAATATTGCATTTGGATGCGATCAGAACAAGAGTACAAGATTACAAGACTACATGAATATATCATCTGGTTGTTCTTTATCTTCCATGCAGAGATCCCTCTTCACTTTCAGATCTCTCATTTCCCTAATTCTAAAGCGAGAGCCATCTCTTTCCTCTCAGATTTACCAGTCACATTCAGATCTTGTCTTCCCATTTCTCTGTGGTGTTTGACTTCTTCTTCAAGCTACCAGCAACTTCTCTTCATATCCATTCAAGTTAACAGAGACTTCAACTTCTCTGTTCCATTTCTTCTCGAGCAAAACTTCCACTCACCATAGTGATCACAGAAGAATGCTAAAGATATAAACTATCAAATCGTTTCTTTATTTAAACATGAAAATAATAGTATCTCAACCTTACATAGGTACAAAATTTTCTGAATTTTATAGAATTTCCTGGTTGCTTGTTTGTGAATGATTTCTGATGTTACCCACATGAAAAAAGTTGGTTTTGAGGAAACCGGTAAATTTGTCTATTGACATATTAGGTTTGAATTTCATTGTTAACAATAATTTGTTGCTGCCTCCATAGCCTTCGTCTCATGTGCAATGGTAGTTGATTATAGCATGTTTCCTTTGCATACAAAGTCTCACTAAGTATTCTTTTCCTTTTACCTTCTTTTAGGCAGCCTAGTTAGGCTTTTGGCCAGTCAAATATGCTTGGGCCAGCCAGATTAGGCCAATCCATTGCACTGGCCTGGTCTACAATAGCACCCCAATGATTCACAGTTGTACATTTGGACCTACTCAATGATGCCTGTTGCAGGCCACCAGGTACGGGCTTTCCTTTAATTTTGTTCCGGCTCCAGGATGACGGGTGTGGTGGGTGCCCAACCTGGACCCAGCACATTCTCATCCCTAAACCCAGTCCTAGCTACTCTACGTATGCATCCATGGACATTTGTTTTCTAACCAAATATTCCAAAGATCCATCTAATGTAAGCCTTTCCAAACTCACAATAAATGAAAACAATATGAAATTCCTAATCTCCGCCTTGAGATATGGCCCTCAGAATATTCTTTAGAGTCCTTTCAGGCACTGTTCTAAAATTCGGATTAATCAGCCGATTAATCCTATTCGGTGACAGCCCGCTTAATATTACATTAATCACTCTGATTATGCGCTCGGACGATTAATCGGGTCCAAAACGATTAATGCCCGATTAATCCCCAATTAATCCGATTAATCCCCGATTAATTATTTAGGTATTTCATATGTTTTTTATTTGGATCGCTACGTAGTTTATGTTGTAATATTGATGATTTGATTATGATCTTTTATTAAATAGTAGATGAATTGTTATTTATTAAATAGTAGATGAATTATGATATTCTATTATTGTATATTTTGCATAAAGTAATACTTATATTTTATTATTTTTGATTATTTTTCAAATTAACTTATTTAACAATATTTCTCCATCATTCTTTAAAGTTCATTATTTTGATTGATAAATTGACTAATTTTTTTATTTATCTTATTTTGAAGTAAGTTCTTTGATTTATATTTATGTTGCAAAATTTAAAATCTTGAATTACTAATGTGAAGATATAACTTCTTTTACTTCCTTTTTTTACTAATTATTCATATTGTCTTGTGCATCATATCATGGTTTATAACTTCACATCTAGATATTGTCTTGTATAATATTTAGGTATTTTCAATAATTAATTGTATATATTCATATGTAGTTGTGTATAAATATAATTAAATATATTAAAATTTTCAAAAACGATTAATCCCGATTAATCTCCGATTAATCCGATTAATCATTATTCAGTGTGGGACCACACGAATAATGAAACCGATTTTTAGAACACTGCTTTCAGGCCATGATATTATCCTTTTATTCAAATTGAACAGGCCACGGTCTATCACTATAACACAGGCAATAAAATTGATTTCCTTTAGCACATGGTCATTCATCTGAATAATGTCTAAGGAAATTTCCAGATCAATATGACATTCAAAACTGACAACGCTTCCAGTATTTTGCTGAATAAATAGAACAATGTATAAAATATATTGTAATAGAGGATAAATTACACAAAAATTCAAAGAAATTAGATAATGCAGTTCCAATTTCTGTAATTAAGTGAATGAACATGTTTCTTGAACAGAACTAAATGCAAAATATCATATTCTTACCTGTGTGAAGCTAACACGAGTATCTACATATACATCAGCTCCATCTCTTTGGAAAACAGGATCCTTCTCAACCTATTACACAAAAGGAAACAAATGTTACATGTCAGGCAGATAATACAACATATGAAACTCAACTAAAACATTGACCAACAAAAATCCATTTCCTTTGACTCCTAACTTCAGCCTTGCTCATCAATGTTCGATCAGCAAAGAAACAATCACCACAGAATTATAATGAACACAAAAAAGAAAAAGAATGTACAAGATCAAATTTAAACCCTAGCATGAAAATACATGTCTACGTTTAGAAACTATTGACTACATATGTCAACAGTAATCATGTATTAGTCATTTAAATTTTCATGTCTTCCAGAAGAATTTCCAGAAAATTTGAATGTATATATTCATGTGGTCAATAGTTTGTTCTACATATGCAGGCAGTAACTGCAGACAAGTAAAATGCACATATTCATCTCAAACAAGGCCTCTATTCCCTGAGTCAAAAGGTAACTTTTGTTCTCCTCACCTTCTTCTAACAGCAAGAATGACAGTCAAAAGATCTATATTCTCAAATTATAATGTTGTTGTATACTGATGACTGATGTACCAGGGCAGCAATTAGTGGAAATAAAATCATTTGGATATAACTACTATTCATCAGTTCAAGTTCAACAACTAAAATGATAACATTTAACTCCTCATCATGATTAATATACCTAATTTGACCGTCGCTTGATCCTCTCCTCTCTTTTTTTTCATTTTTCCTCCTTTTTTTCCCCTTATCACAAACCAAGCATGCAACAAAAAGGGGAAGGTGAAATTGTCACAAGACAGTAACTTTATCTCATTAGTTATCCCGATTCCCAATTAACCCAAGCAACAAAAGGGGTCCCACAAAATACTAAGGACACAAGTTTGGATCTGGACAGCCACAGTAGATACTTCAAGACAAAGACATAGATGAGGCTCTAAATGGGCCCAAATATGGTAGGACATCTCAAAATGAGCCAATCTTTGAAGTTTGCATCAGGAGCTATGAGTGCCAATTTGAAATCTTCTCTAGCCTTCAGCATAGAATGTGAGTGTTCCTGAAATAATGACAATTGTGGGATGCAACAGATCTACATTAACAACTAGTTGAGGAAGCACATCCTTGGAGCCAGACATTTCCACCACAGATTATCTCCACTCACAACTCTTGGAATGCTTCTAAAACTACATCATCTATGCACGCACGAACACACATGTTTCTATGCCGCTAATGTAATATATCGAGGATATCCTAAGCTTTTAGAACTTGCTTCATTGGCATGTCCAGTTCATGTTGTATCCATATTCCATGTCCATGTCAATGCTTCTTAGATAAACTCATTCTAAGCTCAATATCAGCATCAAGAGCATCTTTAAATCTCAAAAACCTGAAAATAATATGTAGATGACATTCATAACTGCCCCACTGCCATCACCTTTTCCATCAACATAGGATTGGCTCTGGAGCACAAGGCTCCATGCAAGGCTTGACGAAATTTTAAGAACTATTGCCAGCATGATGTATGCCCTATAAGTTAGTGCCAAATTCACAGCTAAGAAACAATGGACAAGAGAGGAGCTTGACATATTTCCGAAATGACTAGTTGCAGGGGTGGGAGAAACCTACCTTATTTCCAAATGGACAATTCAGAACCCTTAGATGCTGATATCTATCGCATAAAAGCATAGGACTCCGAGGATAAATTAAAAATCTAACATATTGTCAATATATTAGATATATTAGTTGAGGAAAGTAATACCTGCAGCTTAATATACAAATTGCCAGAATGGACACCATTCCTGCCTTGATTCCCAGCCTTTGGCACCTGAATTGTATCCCCAGAATCAACTCCTACATCAGTGAACAGTTAGATATGAACAAGAAAAACAATACTACTGTAGAAGGAACATAAGCCTTGAGCATTTAAGCAAACTAAAACCTAAATATGCAAAAAACTCAAGCAAAGACTCTGTTAATCAAAACAGTAGTAAGATTGATGAGGACATCATGCCGTATGCCATCAGTTCTAGTTTATTTCAGTTGCTTTATTTCATTTTGAATTTAGTATATTTTGACTTTAGTTGTTTTCCCACATTGATTATGTTCTGAAACTGGACTTCTGTAAAGTTGATAAATAGGCCCCAAGACTTCTCTTATAGATATTGATTGAATGAAGGAATGAAAATTATCCAATTAAATTCTTGAGATTGTTATCTTAAGTTTTAAGATGTGAAGCCCATGGTGTAAGGGGTGTGAAGCTCAAATTTATCCTGTTCTTATCTCTTTTTCCTCAAACCCTAATCTTCTCTTTCTATTTCTTTATCAAAACCCTAGTTTCCTTTTCGATTGATTTAAAGGTGATTGTGAACCACCCATATTACAACAATTTTGGTATCAGAGCTTGGGTTCCAGTCTCTTTCAATTTTCCTCATATCTATTAAAAAAATCTAAAACCCTAGATCTTTTCTTTCCCAAGAAAAATTAGCCTCTCCAAACCCTAGCCTGAAAATAAACTGTTCCAAAATTCAGCCAAAATTCAGCCAAAAAATCCCAAAAAAAAAATGAAAAGTGCATTGTTCCTCTCTCTCACATGCAACATTCAAAACCTAACCCTAATTCATCAACCCTGCCGCTGCCACGCTCAGAACACATGTCGCCATTACTGACATCACCGCCACATCTCTGTCTGCTCACAGATCTCGCCGTCATCAAATCTCGAGTTCCAAATTCCTCATCGACAACATCCGACAACAGCGCCACCAACACCTCGTCGTCGTCGTCATCGTTGCCATCACATTGTCGTCGCCCCCACTGACCACGAGATCACGCAGACCTCATCGTCGTCACCAACATCGTTGCCCCGCAAACCACGAGATCGCGCAAACCTTATCATCACGATCACCTTCTTCCTCCTTCGCCGACCCTCCTCAATGGACGCCGACTTGATCAACGAACTCGGTGACAATGAAATCTCCTTCACCAAGCTCCTCGCCGACTTCGTTTGCAGACTCGATCGCTGACAGCACCTTCAGCCAACTCACCCACTTCGCAGTCATGAGCAAACTTCGTCATCCTCCACCACATCCCGATCTCGCCATCGACACCCAAGCCTCCTCCCGACTCTGTCCTCCTCGTCATCGACTGCCGCCAGATCCTCGCCAATGACTCCCTCTTCCTCTCTCTCAGCCTTTGTCTGGCAGCCCTGAGTCCAATTGGGCTTCAAAGTGTGTTCAGGTCCAACCCAATAACAGCGATCCGACCCGACCCGTTAAGCATCTGACCCAACCCATGGAGCTACAATACCTGACCCGCTAATCTACGGCGCTGACCCGAGCCACGGCTCAGACCCGAGCTGGTGGCTCAGATCCATGCCGAGTCAACCCAACTCAGTCTGACCCGAGTTGACTCACTCTGACTCACTCTGATGACTCGGCTGAAATTGGTTCAGAAGTCTTTTTGAGCCCGATGCAAGCCCAATTCAAGCCGTTTTTGGAGCAGTTTTCTTCTAGTCACGTCCAACCTGTGTTGCAGTTATTCAAGAGCTTCCCTGCAAGAATTCAAGCCATCAGTTGTGAAGAATCATCTAAAGACCCTGATAAGACTTGTACTTGAACGTGAACTACTCATCTGCTCAGGTGGCATCGTAATTTGATCTAATTTTTAATTGTTCATTTCTTGCAAACTCTAGTGGTTGTGCATTTATTTGTATTTTATTATACATAATTATTAATGTTTATTGATCTCATTTGACGGTTGTTAAACATCATTATTTAGGATTCTATTTCCTTGCATATAGAGATTAAGCCTGTTAGGATTGCAATTTTTATCATTTAGCATATGTATTTTATTTTGTTTGAGTCTAGAAACTTGGCATATTCATCCGCTTGTTTATATTCTTTTGCATTACACTGTCCTAGATTAAGTTGTAGATATGTCTGAGTTTAACATGAGATTTTAGTTACGTCCACTAGAGTCACAGAACACAGATTCACAGTATCGACTAGAGAGTGTAATTATTATGATTGGCGTGAGTCACGAAGCATGAATTCACAACATCATACTAGAAAGTGTAATTATCATGATTGACATGAGCTATAAAACACAGAATCACGTCGCACTAAAGGGCGTAATTATTATGATAGGCGTGTTGCTAGGAGAGAAAAAGTCCAACTAAAAAGCAGTGTAGCACCTCCTGAGTTTTCATGATATGTATGATCCTCGTAAATTTTGTGATTAGATAGCGCACCTAGACTGTTATTTTGACTTATATAAATTTTCTGATGTGCAAGTCTAATTTGCTAAGGGAAAACTAAAAGTTTTAACCCTAGATTATTGGACTACCGTAAAAAGACAACTAGAGAGAACATACTCCAGACCTATAGAGGTGTGAGATGAAATAAAGAAAAAGCTTAAGGAAAAATCTCTCTAGATTTCAATTATTTAAAGAGTTGGTTTATCTACGTTTGGGAGACTTGTCTATTACCGAGTATGGGCTTAAATTTGAAGAGCTTGTATTTGAATATGGCTTTCAGATAGATCATCTTCCTACTATATATATGTTTTATAATGGATTAAGACCTGATTTCAAAAGAGAGTTGATTTTACATGTCATGAAATAAGTGAAAGAGACGTTTCGTTTGGCTTTAGAGATAGAATTATCTGCTTTCAAAATCAAATAGTGGTATTCTACGTGTGAGGGATACGAACATTATGCTTACAAGTGTCTATCGATCAAGTGTTCTAAGTGTGGAGAATTTGAACATTTTGATTATCAGTGCCCATCGAAGAGTCAGCACACTGATAATGTACAAATTAATGACATTAATAATTCGAGGATTATTGAGGATGATCATATTCCTTCTAAGGTTACTAGTGATGTTGATGAACTAGTAAAGGCTAGTACACCCACACCTGAGAAGGCTCATGTTTATGAGGAGAATATTAGTGGCGACCATGATGCATGTTACAGAGGATGATACTAGTAATTTTGAGCGTGTATTAGTGGAGTCTAGTATGCCGGTACAGGTTGTTGGGTATTCACTTTTATACCTATGATAGAAGACGGAATTGAGCATGAGAGAGTCGATACTAGCATTGTCACATCTAGTAAGACATCTGAGTTCTCTTATGCAGATTATGGTTATGTGACTACTAACTTTTTCTCTTCTAGTTAATCAGTGAAACTCTTTACTATAATTGATCAGGTTACTCTTAGTGTTTATTCTTTTAGTGAATGTTTAGAGTTATTTCTTGACTTTCGTCATATTTTTATTAGTTTTAGTGATGTTATACTGTTAGCGGTAACTGAGGTGCGCCTAGAAAACCCATATCTCTGTCCTACCTTTAGGGGTTTTACCTAGTGAGTTGGTTGCATTGCATTTACTTGAAATGCATGATAAGACCCATAAACAGATAACAATTTGCATTGATAAGTACAAATTGTTTCCTGTCCACATAGAATTTTGAAGGAATTAGCAATCACTTCAACATTTTGTCTATTGCATCATTTTCACAATTTTTGCTAAATTATTCTACAAAAGCCCTCAATGAATAATTAGAATTTCAGAGATTCAGTTTCTTAACCATTTCCTAGAACCAAAAAACGCTTTCTGAACTGAAATACCTTCTAACAGAAGCTACCCTTACTTTCCATTATTGTTCTGAATATTCCCCTTGCAGTGATGTTTTTCCTAACTCCTTTACTATGAGACTAAAGAGGGATAGTGGCAAGGGCTGTATTGTCACAAGGTCACAACCCCACAGTGTGAATAGTCCAGCATAAGATGAGCATAGGTACAGTTTACAGTATATAGTAGTTCCCATAAACTCAAGAATGGACCTTGGGGTGGCAATGGGTAAAGATATGCCCATGTACTCTGACCCTTTTACCCTGATTTCTAGGTAAAGGTAAGAATTGTATATCCATTTTAAATAGACGGATAGGGTAGCGGTAAAGGGTGCACTGCTCAAAGTTGTGAAAACTCCATGAGAAGATTCTCTAGGATTTTGCAACGAGACACAGATAAATTGGATCAAATTCGCATATAATTTATAAATAAACATGCTAATGATTGCAGCCTTTAAGCTAATATATGAACCACCTTCTCTACTCCCAAGACAAGAAAAAGAAAACCAAGATAATTTTAAGCAATCAGATTAAATAGAAAAAGAGCAACAGTGTGAAGCACAGAATACATAAAAGTCAAAGGAAAAAAGAGAAATAGGAAAAGTGGCATAACAAGAATGTAATTAAAAAAATGTTTCAACCCAATAATAATGACATTAAATAGATATAAAACATATAAGGTGACTGCTTTCGGTTTCATGACCGTTGACAAATGAGTATCTAAATTTCAGGAAGTAAGCTTGGAAAAGTACAGATGCAACTCACCTGCTGGAATGGTCACACTGACATTCTTTACCCCATCAACTACCCCAGATCCCTTACATACCATACAATAATCCTACATATATAAATGATCACAATGAACAATCAGATAAAAGGAAATCCAGATGGAATCGGACATTGTTAGCTCTTCAATATCAACCTTGACTATTTTCCCTAGACCTTTGCAAGAAGAACAAGCAGCTGTGAATGGAAAAACTTTAACCTGAATTAAGACATTTGTAAAACAAATGAGGGTCGACAAATTAATTTTCATTTTGTATACCCAGATAAGATATTCTACAGTCCCCTTTCAGGAAATCTAATTGTAGATATTACAAGGAAAAAAATTCTTATACGAGTACCCACTCTTCCGACGCCTTTACATGTAGGACATCTTGACGGCTTCGCATTGACAGAATGGCCCCTTCCATCTGCACATCAGAAAAGGAAATAAAGAAAATCAAGTTGTACCTGAAAGATAACATAAACAACTCTTATCATATGAAATTGATCGTATCAGATATCACAGTCACCACCTATAAGATCATTGAACTAAGTAGGTAAAAGATTAAGAGATTAAGCCATAATGAAATAAACCAAGAAACCCTTTGGCCAATATTTTCTTGGTCTTTCACTCTGGTTTTTGACTCCTTAAAGGTTCTCCACACATATTAGATGCACTCATGCATACAACCCCCATTACTTCTGCATTACATTGCACTATGTACAAACTGTAAACTAGATCTACACACATCACATAACAATAATACATGAATCATCTTGAGATACCTCCAATCCACTATAATGGACAACAACAATAAAATAGAACTTTTCTCGTTTTCATCTTTTAAACCAAAATAATTATAATGATGCGCTGCTTTCACTTTGTTTCTTTTGTTTTTTGGTGATGCTCATTTTTTGAAACTTTCAACAGATCTATTAAAGTTCCTGCCCGCGCACCAAAACTCTGGTGAGAGTTAAAGGTGATACTTTTATATTCTAACATATTCTCACAGGTAGAGTGCCCTTTTTATGGAACGAAACCTGAGCTTTTGCGCAGTGTTATTCTTGTTTTTAAATCTGCTTTTCAATGTGTGCATGTTATTGTTGCCACTGCACTAAAACTCTAAAGTTATGGTTTGTTGAGGGTAACAATTCTACATTCTAACACGTCCCCGTAGGTCAAGCGCCCTTTTTATGAGTTAAACTGGGTTTTTGCGCAGCGGTAGCTTTTTGATCTTAAATCCACTTTTTAAATAAGTGTACGGTGGGAATTGAACCTACCATTTTAAAGTCCCTGTCACTACACAAAAAGTCTGAAGTTGTAGAGAGGGTGAAGCATAATACTTTTATATGCTAACAAGATCAAAAGTTGTCGATGTCAATGATATATGGAAGATCATAATCTTGAGTCCTCATTTTTTTTCACATGGACGTGTGATATCTAGCAAGTTACACAACAAAGAGTTCAGAAGCAAGAATAGTGACTGTTGCTACTGAATGCTATAGTTTATGGCTTACACAATTTTAAGGCATCCCTTAAAGCAAAACTTGTTGTGAGGTTGGGTATTGGATCCAAAATCCAACTCAATCCCACCAGCATTTTAATCCAATATGAGTTGCATATAATTTTTTATGTGGATATTGCAGCTTCTAGCCCGCTAATAGAAATATTCATTAAAATGTATGCACCAAGCTAGCAGATAAAATACATGCAGCTGCATAGACCATGTTGTATAACATTGAAGAAATCTATTTACAAACAAAAGCAATTTGTAGGACCTTTTTAGAAATCTTGCGGTCATTGCAGATATGGTTACCATGGAGGACAATTTAGTGCATGTTTTTCTGAATGAAATCATGTGAATTGGAAAAATAAGAAAAATATATTCATATTCATGCAACATCAAAGTATCAAAGAGAAGCATTAAGACCTAAAAGTTTTGAACATTGATTATAGAGTCTCCTTGTAAGTTTAAACTTAAAAGCAAAGAGTACGATAATCAGGTATTTCAGTTAACAAGAAGCTAGGCATAAAGTTTAATGTTCAGCCTTCAAGGCAAAACAGATTGAAATGAATTGTCAATTCATCCATAAAAGGTGAGAATTGTGAAAGAGATCGTTTTGAACATCGGGCATAAAGATTTGCCCAAGCTTATAGGAACGAATCGGTCTGCTCTAGCATTAAGGATAAGACAACTAATCATAACGGCGGGAGAAGATATGCAGTAATAAACATGGACACCCATTCTGGAACAATCCAATTAGATTCCACCCATCTTAACCCCACACAACCAGATCAACATGACCTGACTTGAACAACTTAACCTGGCACAACACAAGCCAAAATACTTCGCACAAGGTAGTTATAAGCAAAACATAGAAGTAGGTTTCAATAGTTATCTGAAAATATCTTTGGGTTAATTGCAGAAAACTCCCCTGAGGTTGCAAGAAAAGCAATAATACTTCAAGCTCAACACTTCACCCCCTCTCTATTTATTTTGGTCAAAAATGCCCTTGCAAAAAAAACCCTGAGGTTTTAAAATATCTAAATTTTCTCTATTTAACTATTGCTTCTCCCCCCCCCCCTTCTCTCTCTAACTCTCTTTTGGCTACTTCCTTTCTCACTTTAAATTTATTGTTAATTCATTATCTTTGATTTTCTTTATTCTCTCAAGGTTTCTCTCTCGGCCAATTTCTTTTAAATATCTTTTTTATTCATTCTCTCTAATTTTCTTTTAAATTTCTTTTTTAACCTAACTCTTATTTCTCTCTTTCTTTATTTTTACTTTCTCTTACTCTAACTCTTTATTTCTCTTTCCAAATGCCTTTCTCTTTCTCTTCCTAAGCTCTCTCACAATCTTTTTCCTTATTAACTTATGTTTCTTTGCAAATCTTTAATTTCTTTCCAACTTTATGTATCTTTACTTTTTTTTCTCTTGTTGTTTTCACTCTCTAATTCGATGTTTCACTTGTTAATTTTTTTCTAAATTTAACTATTTCTTTCTATAATTGCAAAGAAAAAAGTAATAAAGAATAAGATTTAGAGATAGAAAGATATTTAGAAAGAAATAAGAAAATTTTTAGAAAGGTAGAGATTTGGATGAAATTTGGAAAGGTAGTAAGTCAGATAGAAAAGTCACAAGAAAAACAAATATAGATAGATTTATATAGAAAATAAACTAGAGAGAATGTAAAGTAAAGGGAATTAGCTATATGGCTAGAGGAAGGAAGTTTGAAAACAAAAATTAGAGAGATTAGAAGAGAGGTTGAAGAAATGAGTTTAGAGAAGAAACAAAGAAAAATGAGAGAGAGAGAGAGAGAGAGAGAGAGAGAGAGAGAGATAAAAGGAGAAATAAAGCTACGTGAGATAGAGAGAAAGAGGCTTAGAATAGAACAAAAAATTAAGTGAGAGATATATGGAGAGAGATAAGATTTTTAAAAGAAATAGAGAGAAAGAATGGGTTAAGAAGAAATTTAAAAGAAAAAAGTCTACTAAGAAGGTGAGAGAGAGGTACAATGAAAAAAAGAAAATTAAAGAGTTAAAAAGAAGTTTTAAAAGAGAGAAGTTTGAGAACAAAGAGGGGGAAATAAAAAATGTTATGAGAGAGAGAGAAAGAAAGAGATGATTAAATAGAAAATTTTAGATATTTTTAGACCTTAAGGGGGTTTTCTGCAAGGTATTTTCGTCCAAGATAGATGGAGAGGGGGGTAAAGTGCTCAGTTTGAAACCTCAAGGGGTATTCTTGTTTTTCTTTGCATCTCAAGGGGTTTTCTGCAACTAACCCAAATCTGTACAAATTGCAGATCAAAAACTTTTAAGTCCCTCAATAGTTAAAACTTGCATCAGGAATGAAAACATCCTTTGTGACCAATACTTTGTGTCAGATGATTTCTGGATAGTGGAAATAACAAATACAATCCATGTCTTTATAATCATCAGAAAATCAGATATAATCAACAAAAATAGAACTCCAGATGAAAACCAAAAAGTAAGAAAAGGCAATCCTTACATGCACAAGTAAAATGAATTACAAGCTTAAACTTTTAGCTTGTCCCTGATTGTATATAAATGTGATTGCCCTTTCTTCGGTAAACAGTTTCACTGATGTTATCATGCCCAAATATTGTATATCAGCGAACTACTCATGACTTCAGAAATATTCTTCATGCTTCCTTCATGTTATATGTGGCTTGGAGGCGGATGTAGTCCCCGATAGCAAGTCCATCATTTCTCTCTCATTCTTCTATGCTCACTCAACAAGAATTTTGGAGGGTGGCTCCATAATTGCCCATCTTAAACAGCATAACCATAAGATACGGTTTCCATTCCATCAAATAGCCATCTAGAATTTATGGCAAGTCCTTTCAGCTCATACTCATTTGCCAAGAATTAAGGATGAGTTCAGAGGGTTGATGACAGGATAAACCCAGTCGAAGAATTTTGTTGAATCTTTCATGGATCCATCATTCAGCATTCATCAATAATGTGATGAATTTTGTTGAATTAGGAAGACAAAATCATGATAATGGAAATAGAACTATTTAGGATCCATTGTTCAATAAGATGAGATAGAATGGGATGTGTTTCCATTGAATCAGTGTAGGATGGTTGAAGTTGAGAAGTAATTTTGGAGTACCATATGACCATAAAATCACTATCAAGTTGCTGTGGACGAGTCCATAAGACTATAAGACCAGGAAAGTTAGCAATTAAGAAATTAAATGTAGAAGAAAATTAAAAAAGAGAACTTCAAGTGAATAACAAGCAACATGCCAAAAGACTAGGTATGAAATGAGTAATTCATGAGCAGTAGAGGTAGCTTCAACTGAGAAGAACATGAGCGAGAATCATTTGACATGGTTTGGGCATGTCCAGGGAGATTGAGTGAATATTTCACAAATTTGAAGCAGTAAAAAGGGAGACTAATTGAAGAAGCTGCACATAGCTGGAACAAACCAACACGGTCACGGACAGTGAATGGGAAAGTAAAAAAAGGATAAGGTAGTCGCTAACTTAATAGAGATAGAGCTTATTAAAGATGAACTGGAGAAAACAGATTCACTTCCCCCATCAAGAAATTGGATAAAGGCATCATTATTGTTGGCATGTTGGTGTTGGTGTTTGTGTTGGTGTTGGTGTTGCTACTGTTCTTATTGTTCTATTAGGAACTACAGTAAAAGAACTTCAATTCGTGTCTTTATGACAAAAGATATATAATACAATAGAAAGTTCTGAAAAAATATAAAGCAATTATTAGCAAATTTAAGGATGATTTATGTGAAAACTTCACAAACTCAAGATATCCACAGTTATCGTCAAAAACAAAGCTACAATAAATGAGGCAAGGGAAAGGAGATGTTCTTTAACTAAGTTGAAACTTGAAATATGAAGTATTTACTCACAGCATGAATCACAAGGTACTTGTGCGTTAAAAGACACATGTTTTGTGCATCCTTTAGCAGCTTCAGTGAAAGAGAGCTTCAAAGCCACCTAAGAAATACGTCAGAAGAGGTAGATAGTTCAAAACAATAGACCACTGCGTGTTAAGTGAGAAGAGGTAGAACCATCACCACCTCCTGGAAAGAGAACAGGGGGAGGGGGAGAGAACCTAAACCTGTAGGTCATCTGCATATATTTCTCTCTCGTGTTCAAAGACCTACAGCAGGATCAACTATCATGATTCCAAATAAAATATTAAAAGGACTAGTACTATAAAGATAATTCTAAAATCACCTCAGAAAATATCTTATAGAATGTATCAGAGAAAGGGTCTTTGTAGTCTCTTCGGAATTCATGAGCATCATCATCGTCATCAGAATATCTTGCTTCCTCAGCATTCCTCAAGAATTTCTATAATAGGATAGTAACAATAGTGAACATGGTGCATTAATATATTGGCTAACATATCGTTCAACGCTCAGTTTAAATTTAGTTGTTCACATTCAACAAATAAACCAAAAAAAATAAAAAATTATTATAGCGTGAGATATGAACAATTACACTGCATTACCCAACAGAATTATAGAAAATAAAAGCATAAGCATAGGTACCACTTGAAATAAACAATTTGCATTCAATAAACAGTTACCCTGTCATAGTCTGCTCTCTTTTCAGTATCTCGCAGCGTCTGGATTCACATTTCACAGAACATAAAATGAACATAAGAAGATTCATGGTGGTCCAAACTGGGAAAAAGTAGAAAACTATACTAAATAACCAGTTGTTAAAAGTACTAACCTCATATGCATCCCTTATCTCCTGGAACTTTCTCTTAGCAGCAGGATTGTTTCTATTTGCATCTGGATGGTATTTCTTTGCAAGCTGCAAAGAATTGACTGCTTGATCAAGAGATAAGAATTAAAAGAATACTGGTTGAATATAGATAAAAGATAAGTAGAATAATGCTAAAAAGAGATGTCAGGATGAATAGTGAAAGTTCGTGAAACCAATCTCAAGCAACCAATGAACAATTGTAGTTCCTAATATTTATGGTTCTTTTGAAATATATGAATGTATGAACATCCAAAAGCAAGCTATAACTATAGAGAAAGTCCAGCATGCAAAATATAATATTTTGAGCATCAGGCAAATCTAGAAGTAATTTTATGATTTTACTAAAAATGCAAAACTCGAGCAAGATAATACCAAAATAGGACAATACCTTAATGAACCACTAAAAGCTTTCATCCTTGGGACTCAATGTTAATAAATTAAATAATGAACAAGAATAATAAGGATAAGAATATATGTAATGAACAAAATTATTCCACATGCTCTATAGAGGTAGTATCAAGACAAGCACATGCACATGCACTAGAGAAAAAACTGAAAAGAAGCTGATGGTCTAGGAAAATACTACATTTATGGTTCAAAAATACATGGTGAGCTATCCCAACGGATGACCCATACTATGCAACATGTAGAATATGTGGATGAGAAACCATATGATGTGGACACTCATTAATCTTTGAACAAGTAGTCCCATCTACCCAAGTTTGCAATCCTTTGTCATTGGTGGGATACTTCAAATCACAATGATGTTCGTCCATAAATATCTTGACATAAAAGAACATATTGAAAATCGTCCGCTGGAATGACACCACGTGTTTTTGATTCCCTGATGTGTGTGTCAGCCTATATGCATCTTCAAGCACATGGTATCTAGTATGCCTATATTTCTTCCGAACCCATTTATCAAGTCCATAAGTGTCTTCATTTTCTTGTCAATCTTATTGATCTAACACTTCAATGCTTGGATTCCATATTCAACCAACCCACTAAACGCAGTGATGCCTTATGTTTCTAAACCTGACCGGCCAAGAGACCACATATATGATCCATGAATTTTTTTAGGCTTTTCACTTAAGATGCAGCAGTTTAAAACTTTTTTAAAAAAGAGGATAACAATATCAATTAATAAACACATGAGTTTTAATATAAACACATACCACATTTATCCTATGAGATTTAGTTAAAACAAAATTTATTACTAAAAAACTTTAATAATCATAATCATCACAACCAAGCATTTCCCAGGTATACTGCCAAGCGATGCAAACTAGTGTATACCTAAGTTCCTCTCCTTCAACTTCCCAACTGTTAATTGCCTTACAGACAGTAGGGAGCAACATGAATAGGTGTCATTCTTTCAACTACATTCACAACTAAATTATCACAGTTCTTAGCCTGCTTGGCTACATACATTGGTTCAGTTCTTCCCAATCAATATTTCTAGATGACTGACCCAAAAAAATTCTTCCAGCATATTTTTTGTAAATAAAATCAAACGAAGCAAAAGAAAACAAAATGCAACATGAAAGTGCTGCAAATTTACTATAAATCAACAGATGGTCCAGATCTGTTATAGCCATCTTACACTTCGTGCAGACAGTAAATTTAATGGAACCATTACTCCACTTCTTTAAACATTTCCCATGAACAGCGATTATTTTATTGAAATTGATAGTTGCTTAAAATCAAGATCCAACCCACTACCATATAAATAATCAAAAAGTCCCGTAACCCAATCTAGATAGAAAATAGTGGATCTAGTTTGGTCTAAAAGGAGTGACACCATATGATAGTGTGACCAAGTATTATCACAGTTCAAGTTGGCTGAAATAGGAATCCTTTCTCTGGTGGTTATCTCTCTCAAAAAACTCTTGAAGCATGTATCACATTTTTCTCCATGAATCTAGTACTTCAATTTATTTTAACTTTAGTAGTCAAACATATCCACAATGAGACTGGTGAAAAAGGACTCAAGCTAAGGAGAATGCCTAAACATACACTATTTGGAAGTCCAGAAACTATTATAATATGAAGACACAAAGTTCTCCTGAAAGTCAGAAGGTGCTTGTGGCAGGATGCCCTGTGTCTAAGTCACCTTTGGGCTACAAAAGTCATTAAAATTATAGCTAGACAATCAGGTCTTGATATAGTAAAGGAAATTCTATCGTGTCATACAATAAAGACTATTAGTCTTGAAACAGTAAAAAAAGCCAGCCACTCCAGAGAGTTGCGTAACTGTGGGATTTTCTTTTTTTTTTTTTCTTTCCCACCATTTTTAGCGCATTTCTGATATAAAATATCATCTGCAACCAATCCAATGTGAAAATGACCAACAAAATTAAGGTGTTACTTGAGGTCAGGAAGGAAGTTATGTTACTAGATGGTGAATCAATTGATTAGTGAGACCTATAATGATCTCCATTGAGTAAACAAAGAAAAGACAAATGAAAAAAAAATAAGAGACCTGAGTTGGTAAGGAAAAGAAGGAAGCTATTTTTACATTTTTCAAATCATCATAAGTTATTTTGCAGGTACAGGTACTCTTGTCACGTGAACAATAAAACCCACACAAAGAGCAATAGATGTCAAGTTGATGAGAAGTATGCCTAGAAAGCATGAGAGAAGCCTAGATGCCTAATGTAAAAGCTTTTGCATAGTGACTGAATAAATAAAAGGACGGAGAATTACACAGCCACTGTTTCAAAGAAAATGGAAACCCATCAAATATAGATACTTACCGCATGAAAAGTCTTCTTGATATCATCTTGACTAGCACTTTTAGGGACACCAAGGATTTCATAGTAGTCTCGGTCTATAACACAACATATCCCTGCATGAAGAAGATATAAAAGGGAAGAAATTTAATGCCTATTCATACTAGTCTCGGTCTATAACACAACATACCCCTGCATCTAGAAGGTATAAAGCGAAGAAATTTAATGCCTACTTACAGAGGAAACTATGGAGTAGCGTAATAAATAAGTAAAGGTACCTGTAGCATGAAAAAATCTGTTTGAAGAGGATGTTTTTCTGAAATCATTAGCATGTCTCTCAATGACATTGGCTTTGCATCCGCATGAAACTGAGAAGAACATACTTCTTAATGAGATTTAGAAGACATCATATAAAGAGATAAGTAGAAGAACGCATAACATGGTAGCACGTCTAAGTAAAGACAATAGTGGTGAACCTTAACAGTAGCTACTTTTCCTAATGCTAAAAGGATGCTTGAATCTGCAGCTCAAAATTCCCACCCACTAAGTCAGTCTATAAATCCTTCTGATCTTAGAGTGAACTGACCGTAGCATTCAATCACAAGTCACAACTACCTCAATGCTAGTTTTGTCGGTACTCATCAAACACATACTCCTATGATGATTGGCAAACTTGATACCTCCCACCATGCCAACAGCATTTGGCATTTGACTCCATTTGTCAGTTGATGATAAACTTTTTTGGATACCCCCCCTAACAAAGCTCCGAGTTACCTACAAGATACAGTTACTCACAGAGGATAAGTCCGCATGCACCTCTATAACTCACTATCACTTGACACAAGATATCTGCTGTTATTTTGGAAAAAAAGGATATGATGACCCTAACTTATTTATAACCATTGCTGATAAAGTTATTTATTAATTGCAAGAATTTGGAAGTTGGATGAACCCTTCATAGAAACGCATACCGGATTACATTTCTCTCGGAATAGTAAACGTACCTTCAACTTGTGGGCTACAGGTAAACAAAAAATAAAAATAAAACCTTAAAACCGTAAATATAATTAAGCTCGTGAATACTGACCTGTGAATCATGATCTCTTCTATAATACATTTTAGAAACTACGGCATATACCATGAGAAGATGATTGTCACCAGGGCTTCAATGACTATTGTTCGAGCAGCATTACTGCTAGCCAAGTTATAGGTTTACAAACTTTTGTGCTCAAGTTTTTGATTAAAAAAAAAATACTTGAATAGAAAGATGACTTGTCATGTCTAAGAGTACTCGAGGGTTGAGAGTTCATATATCTTCCCGAAATCAGTATGCCACATGTGATTTTAATATCCACAGCATCTTCCTCGAGGATTTCATATGGAGAAAATTGTAAAGGGACAAATGCTTGCTCCCAGACCTTTATTCAACATTCAGTGCATCTTTCTTCAATCAGGCCCCATTCGGCAATTGGAGTTACTGCAAGAATCGAGCTAGTTCTTGCTAACTCTTGCCAGACAACCAAAAATTGGCAAGAGGCAAGAGTTAGCAAGTAATGATAAAAGTGAAATTAGCCTAAAACCACCATCAAAACCATCTTTAAATCTGCCCAATCAAAGAGTTACCAATTCTATCAAAAGGTTTTTTTTTTTTTGCCTATATCTCAATTTCTAACTCTTGCTAATTCTAACTCTAGTCAAACAACCAAAAAATTAGAATTCCTAACTCCTTCCCAATTCTCCTCCCAGTGCATCAAGGTTCTAAATATCGGATATCGGGATCGTATCGGATGGGGGGTTTTCGTATCGGATATCGGGGATACGCGCGCATATCGGGTATTCATATCAGACACTATATATAATGAAATATTGATAACTAAAAGTTGGTTTAGTGTCATAAATATCATCTATCTAATAAAAATGATGTAATATGCAAGCAAAGACAGTAAAAAATAATGTACATTTGCACGCAGTCGTATAATAAATAAGTTATTTCATATCGGGCTCGGGCAACTTATCGGCCGATATTTCAAATATCGGCCGTTTTTTTATACTGCAAATGATATGGCGAATGATTTCCTCATATCGTATCGACAGCAGGCAAAAAAGAAGATATCGGACGATATCTCGGCCAACTCGGCCGATATTTAAAACAGGGAGTGCACTAAATCTTAGTTCTAACTCCACTTGCCAAACATAGGCTCAGTGTTGTCAAGTATCAGCACGGGAACCCCGAATCCCGTGAGTCAATTTGAGTACTCATATTGTCATTCTTGTTTGTATATATTATTATGTCACCATTATGATTATTTAAAACAGCAATAGACAAAACCCTTTTCTTACTCATGTTCTATAATATTCAATTATAGACAAAGCACTTATTGATCTATATTGCATTCAAAGCTTTTTATTTTTATATAAAAATATTGAATTTAAAAGTCAAGGACTAGAGAATTAAAACGAAACACCTAAGTATATGAAACCCACCGAATTTAATGAAATAGGTTAGGGGTTTAATTTAGTTAAGAAACATTACATGGAGAGTGGTAAGAAATTGCTCTTAGAAATGGCATGAACCCTTCATTGCTCCAACAAACCGAAGGTCGGAATGTCCCATAATACTGCATGAAATGATCAAATTAGACAGAATTAGGAAGAAATTAATATTGATAGTCACATAAAAAGAGCCAAGGATTAATTAACGTTATCAAATTTTCACTTTTTGCTACCTTCCTAGTTTGCAGCAGAAGTGATCTGGACACAAACCCTAGCTGGCTGAATCTGCCCATTCGTGGTGTACAGGGGGCACGGGAACCACCAATCACCACCAGCACATGTCACCGCAGAGAGTGGCTACCGTGGACACAGAAATTTTATACAACCACATCTAAGTAACATAGTTACATATATGCTTTCAAAGAAAAAGAAAAAGTGCATCAACCATACTACAGTATCTCTCAACCAGGCCTCATGTTCTGGAAGCGCTCCGTGATGACTCCAGTATGACTATTATCTAAATAAGTGCTAACATTCACATCAACAAAATCCATGTAACCTAGGGACTCATGCAACACCTAATTGTAATGGTTACTTGTTTATTATCCCCCTTCCATAAAAAAAATGCAGTGACTAGATTGGTCATGTCGTTTTTCATGCCTTAAAAGATCAAAGGTTCATAATTATGATGATTCTGTTCTTAGCTTCTGGGTTTGTGCATAAACATAAACATGAACCAAAAGGCACAGAGAACATGTATAAATGTATTAATATGGATTACGCACAAAATGTATAATTTTTGTGAGCCAGCTCATTAAACAGCAAGAGCCACACCAATCAAGCCAAGTAAAATAATACTTCTAGAAAGTCAAGAAAATTAAGGGAAAATGAACAAATAATCTCATTGCAGCAGAATCTTGCATGAAATTTTAAACGTTGAGAAGATTAAATGAAAATTACATTTACGAATAAATTAGAAAGATTGGATTCGGCATCAAGCTGAAATTAGGCCGACAAGACTCCAGAGTCTAGAGATGAGGATCACAGGGATCGGATTTCGCCTTCCTGGGGATCGGACCGCAGCCTTGATTGGGATTTTGGTTTCTTTTGATTCACAGAGAGAGAAGAGAGAGAGAGAGGATTCGAACTGTCAGAGCAGCTTTGGATGGAGGTCTCTTGAGCCCAGCCGGGCCCATTAGGCCCCAAGCCCACTTCAACCCACGCCCATAAAAGCCCCAAACCCTGAACCCTGCGCCTCCCAAAAAAAAAAAAAAAAAAAAAAAAATGTCCCTCACTTCTCTCTTCTTCAAGCACTCCCCATTGAGAAAACTCCGCTGCTCCCTCCTCCCCTTTAGACCCTTCTCCTCCGGCGGCACCCCAATAAGCTTCACCCTCTCCTTTGAACCCGAACTCGAACCCGAACCCGAACCCGAACCCGAAACTCCTTCGCCGTACCCGAACCCGAATGACGATCTGCGGAGTCGGATCTTTAGGCTCCGTTTCCCCAAGCGGAGCGCCACGGCGGCGCTCGACAAATGGGTCGGCGAGGGGAAGGAGGTCACGCAGGCGGATCTCCGGCAGATCGCCAAGGACCTGAAGAGATCCCAGCGGTACAAGCACGCGCTCGAGGTCAGTGCTTGGGGTGGAATTTTTAGTTCTAAGTGGGTTAAATTGAGAAATTTTACTTTGTTTCTGGATCTGTTTGATTATTGTTAGTGCAGCGAAAAGTTCAGAAATTTTAGTTTATAACTGGGTTAAATTTCATATGTTGATCCAATGTCTTTTTTTTATTTTTTATTATGTATTATGGTTAGGAAATTTCAGTTTGTTAGTTAGTGGATTAAAGTGAGGTTTCTGTGGCAGATTAGAAATTTTAGTTCTGAATGTGGATTAGTTTAAAAAAAAATTGCGATAAGTAATGGAGGAAATCTGAGGTTGGATTCTTGTTAGTGTTTGAGTTTGTACGTGAGAGCACAAAATGTTACGTATTGCAAGCATTGAGGAGGTAAACTAAAATTTTGAGTCAGGTAGTTCAGAAATATATGGTTGAGACTGAATTAGAATGAGATAAAGTCTTAATACGCTAAGTGATCCAGGACGCTTACACGCATACAACGAAGTCCTATGCAAGAGAAGTTAAATAATCAACAAATAAATTGCACAGCTAATCCAAGACAACTTGACTTGGGATATTTGTCACTACTGATGCTAAAGAGCTAAAAAGGAGTAGCAATGGAAAGGTCAACGAGGAAGAGTTCGCTCGGGTAAAGTAGCAACAAAAAAAAAAACCACCGCCATTTACAACCTTAGGGATCTACAAGGGAGATGTTGCAACTCATCGTGGGAGACGTGAGGCAACTACTACCAGGACAAGTACCAATGATCGACAACTATAGAAGCGCGTTCTTCTGAAATAATATCATAATGGTGCTCCAAGGGCTCAACCTTCTCAAAAAGGGGATCACTGATTTTGGAAAATTTACATGCATCAAAAGAACTCCCATACAACAAAATTCAAACAACTGAAACAACCTGCCAATTTCTATGAATGTTTCAGAGATGCAGAAAGAATTTTCATGTGACACCAACACCGCCTGAAAGGTCATCTTGATTGCTTTGAATTAAGTCCTAGTTTGTGTGAAATACCCATTGGATTAAAGAGAGATGAGCTGAGTAAGCCAAAAGCAATCTGTCCACACTGACACAAGCCCAAATTACAGCCTATTTGGAGTAGGAATTTGAGTCAGATTTTTAAGTTGTCAGATATTTGGAAAAAGATCAGGAGATATAGGAGATCCCACTCGCTTAGGAGACCTAACCTAGTATGGAGAGGAGGATTAATCCATGGTTCAAAGTTGTGGTCTCGGCCGTCGACTCGATAGGCACTGAAACGCATCGGTCGCTGTGTCGCGGAACAGATGCACAAAATGCTATATAGAAAGCTCAAAAAATTCTGAAAAATCACGATAAATTTTTAAAAATATAGACATCAATATTTATGTATCACATGTTCAAAATATATCACCTAACATACTAAATATAAAGAGAATGTATAAATGCATGCGTCGTCGGGAGAAATATACCAAAATACATGTATAATATAGTTAATTTCACTAAGTACATGCATAAATACATGCAAATGTTAAATGAGAGAGACAGAGACAGGGGAAGTGAGGGTGAGACAGAGAGGGGGTGAGGGTGAAACACATTACTATATTTTTAGAAGAATATTACTTATATTATTAAATTAAAATTAAAATTAAATTATAATAAATTAAAATTAAAGTATAAGAGGGGGGAGAGAGGGTGAGACACAGATAGAGAGAGTCTCTTTCCCGATCTCTCTCGACAGAAATCGGGAGAGAGAGGGAGGGGGGAGAGAGAAGAGCGCGATGAGGCGAACAACGATGATGACAAGGCTAGCTGATACAGATCCAGATTGGGATAAAGCGAATGACGACGAGGAGGGCGAGCGATGATGAGGGCAAGCATCAAGCAGATTCAAATTCGGCCGGCAGTAATGAGGGACAACGATGGCGAGGGCGGCGAGGAGGGCGAGCATCTGGATCTCGGGTATGTGTTTTTTCCTTTAAGGACGATGAAAAGGGGATCAGTCTGAATCGGCTCTGACATGGCCGAGTCAACTCGCGATACTGAGTTGACTCGATCGCGTCGTGGCCGATTCATGGCCAATCCCTTCCAAACTCGGCCAAATGATGTTTTGCGTCTCGATCTCGTCTTGCCGATGGTCGTTCCGGATACAACTCGGCCAAATCGAGACCGACTCGACAGAGACTTTGAACTTTGGATTAATCCATCGCCATAAATGGAATGGGGCTATTACAGCTATTAATTCTCCCAGATGGACTTCTAAATAATCTTTTATAAGATTATTGGAAAGTGTCTCATTATGCATTCCTACCTTTAATAGAGGAATTAATCCTATGAAATCATTTCTCGATTCTCCCTTCCTAGAAATTACCATCCAACCATTACCTTGCAATGGTTATTTATTTGTTATTGATGTGCCCATATAGAAGTAACAACAAGCCCAAGATAGTACCCATTATGAATCCTAGAAACTTCTCCTTAAGAAATGACTTCGAGAATTTGCAAGTGAGGAGGATTGTGATGACTATACACCCGTGGTAGTATATTCAAACCAAGGTTCACTATCATGAAACAATCTCAAAAAGTAGAGATGGAAAGTTATCTGAAGTTCCATTCTTTCCATGTTTGTGTGATGATAGCTCGTGTAAATATAACACTTCAAATAGAAAGGCTAAAGACATGAATACACGAGGTACTTGGTCACATGTCTCGCAGGATATTCCTATGTCAGTGGTTGTAAGCCTATTATTAGGCATAGGATGCTATCGAATTTCATTAGACATGTATGTTGTATATGACCGTTGAAATTGTCAATCCTCATTCAGCAACTATTTGTCCATGTGTTTAAATTGTCAAATTTTGGTTCACGAGACCATGCAAGTGTTATAAGATTATAGCATATCTCTCCAGTTTGTTGAAAGTAACATATTTTTGGGGGAAAAAAATTTATTTTCATTAGAAGTTTTTGTTGTTGTGTTGGTTCGCTTTTGTACCCATTAGGATCTGAAAGGGCACATCTTTTCCGGCCAGCAACATATGTCGCGGATCCTTTCTCTTCTGCTCAAGAAGCTTCATCATTGAAAAGACTAGACAAAGTTCTCTATGTCATCCCTTTCAATCTCAGTCAATAATTCACTTTATGTTGTTTTGCATCAATGCTTTTGCACTGTCTACACAATAAAAGCCATTATCTGAGTCATCTTTCTTCACGAGCGGTGCTTGACAGATAATGCCAACTCCATGGTGTTGTACTGGAGGGAATATCTCTCTATTGGTTTCCTGCAAGAAGGTCTCATAGGTTCCTTGATGGAGTACGCACCTTAAATCCTAGACCTATTATCTCTAATATTTCTTTTGAACTATTAGTTCAGTTTTAGATTTATGTCTAAGTGGGGTTTTCCCATCAAATTTCCATAGATATTTTTCTTTATTTTGATGAATTATCTCTTACAATTAAGAAAGCTTGATCTGTTATTGTCTTTGTGTGTCTCTTTTATTGTTTCTCAGAAACACATGCAAACAATAATGGATAAGTTAGGGAAAGGCATAAATGCTAAAAAAAAATCTTTGGAACTTTGATGGAAACCCAATCACAAGAAATATAAAATTTGAACTAATGACTCAAAGAAAGATTGGAAATAATCACTCGGGATGTCGTAGATGTGTATTCACTCACTCCCTTGAGACACTTGTCGGGGATTTCATGTAGGGAAGCAAGTGAAAGAGATTCCCTCCAATGCAATACCTTTGTCACATATGTTCCTAGCTGTGCATGATCATTAAAAAGGACAAATAATGTATTTTGATTGCTCATGATATGATTAACTCAACAATATATAACATTAAAAAAGCATAATAATTGCTTGAGAATATGAGTGATTGAGATACAGAAAGAAAACTTTTAATTTATATTTGTTTTCTTCTTCTTTCCAATTATGAATATTCTAAATGAAAGAGAAAAGCATCTATGTGCCATTTCATATTAAGATACATCTCTTCGTATCTCATAGGTATAAGCCCAATAGGGCATCCTTTAGGTTTTCTAATGAAAAATAAGAAAACTTAATATTCCCAAAATATTTTTTTCTTCCAACATCTCCACACACACACACACCCAAAATAATAATAATAATAATAATAATAATAAAGAAAATCACTAAACAAATGCATATAAAATAGTAGTTTCTAAGCAACCTTGTACGGCTAATAGGTGGAGCTATTTGTAAGCTTTTGTACCTATGTGAAATTTGCTTCCCACCCATTGAGATAGGTGATTGTTTAGCGTTGGCTTGGCCCCTATATCAGATTTTTAACAAAGACTCCCTTGATGGGCCATTTTTGGGTATAGACTACAGAACTTTTACAGCTCCTTCCATACAGGAGAATCCGGTGTAGCATATAGTAACTGCAAATATAACTGGCACGAAAATTTGGGCACTAGAAAAATGTATACAACTTTATAACTTGTCCTGATCAGGTAACACAAGAAGTGTTCATTTTTGCTATCACAGGGTTGGAGCTTTGTGCGTCAGTACAATACACTTGTAGTGCAGGGCGCAGACTCAAAACCTGGACTAACAATTTTTTTTCAAAATAGAAATCCAACAATCAACTAAAAATAACCACCAATGGTGTAAAGATTTCTTAAATATACTAGAGTCTAGCAAACATAGATTAGAGTTGAGTGATAAACTGGTAAGGGCCTAATTTACCAGTTTAGGACTGAACAGTGTCTTGGCAGAGAAGTCAAAGAAAAAGAATTTGCAACCAGAAAATCAAAACTATTATATTTTTTGGGAATAAACTTATTAGATAAATAAAAAACTGAAATCAAGATTCATTCCATCTTCAGAGCCTATATAACATGAAAACCCTAGTGGCTCTTCTAAGGAGAGAATTTATTTCCTAACAAATCTAACTAATTTTTCCTTTATAAGAAAGGCTTACAAAAGATTAAAATTACTCTAAGGTTTCAAATAACCTGAAAGTGTTTGGCCTGAGCTGTGTTACAACTAGTAGTGGAACTCTTTTAGAGGTTTACATAGCTTCCAATATTCTACTGGTCTTAAAGTTCAAAACTGAAAGCAATGCAACAATAAAAATAAGATGACACTTGGTTGTGGTTAACTAGTCCGTCCATTATCCCTTTGGTTCTGAATAGCGTCCCAACTCCAAGGTGCTTGCATATGATGCAGTCACATTTAGTTTTGTAAAAATATTATAATGCAGGCAACTCTCATGCTGAATCAAAGTTTTAGACCCATTTGCAGGTCATCACTTTGATCAGAAATCCACAAATTGACTCTGTTAACTCAGATCACTAGCGTTCACCACTTGTGAGGCATCCAATGTGCAAAATACATCATGTTGGAGCTACTTTGGACTGGCCTTACATGAGTGAAATCTTCCGTGTGTATCATAGGTGGAAGGTGGTATAAAAGTAAGAGGTTAGAAGTAGGATGGAAGTGGTAAAGGGGGGGAGGGAGGGGAGAGAGAGAGAGAGAGAGAGTCTGTGTGTGTAGACACACACACACACACACACACACAGAGAGAGAGAGAGAGACACACACACACATATAGTGTTCGATTACATTACACTATAGGAAGTAACAAACTTATTTACACACACTAATCTTAGCTGTTGGATCTTTCTGCATTCTGGTAGATCAATCAATTGTTGAATAAAGCTAAAAAGGCAAAACTGTGTGGGGACCGCACTTATCATTTCCCCACTTTATTACACAAGGCAAAAAAACCTATGGGGACCACATCCTTTTCTTACCTCTCCAGTTGATGCATCTCCCTTCTTTCTCTCTCATTCTGATGTTGCTAACCCAAACGCCATGTGTCTCTTTCTTTTCTTCTTTATCCCGCCTCTCATTATTTTTCTCATTTATCTGTTTTTTCTTTCCTTAATCCAGACCCTAAAGACATGAACGAAATTATTGAACTAAAGACGAAAACATGAGGGTGGTGCTTACATCAGCTTTGGGTCGAATTGAGAATCAATGTCCATAACAAAAGGTGTGGAAAATAGAAATAGAACGATGTTGGGCAAAAATGATTTGGAGTGGGATCTTATCATTTCCTTGTGGCTTGGAATAACCCAAAACTCAATAGATCCAAGCACAAGCCTATGACAAGTTATCATATCATTAACCTTTGTGCCCACTATGAGTAACCACCTACTCACTAGGAAGCAATGCCTGGGGATTTAGAATCACAGGCTAAAAGTTGTGGCAGTCTATGTAAATACCAGTTTTAGCTCTCTTCTTCTCTTTCCCTTTTTCTATATGATTTTGCATCTTTGTCACATAGCAGTTTTTGTTTGTCTTTGTATGGATGGATCAATTAATACTGAAGTGTGATAATTAGTAATGGTACTACACAATTTTTAGTAATTGTACTACACAATTTTAAGGTATGTTTTTTTTCTTATGCTTTGGCCTCCTTGAGGTTTTCATAAGATTAATTGAGAGACCAACAGAGCAATATACTTCAAGTTCTAATTTTTGTAGAACTAATAACTCCTTGTTGGATGTAGTTGTTGCAAGTTAAATTTGCAAAACTAAAGTGTTGAATGCATTAGTTGACAAGAAGGTTTTACTCATAAAAGTTGCAATTAGTATTAACAAGTTTAAAGTGTTGGATGGGTTAATACGATATCCCATTTCATTAGTCATTATGCAGCAAATTTGAAACTCAAGTGAATGCAAACACCAATCATCAATTGTATCAAAGCATTAGATCCATAACAAAGCAATTCGAAGAGCATGGTGCAAGTTCAGAGAAAATGCGGGGCCAGAGAGGTCGGCCAAAGGATGAAATTAGAGATGTCTATTGGGAGAAGGAAAATGAAAGAAAAACAGAGAAGGAGAAACAAAGTAAGAACAAATATTTGTAGATGAACAAATATTTGTAGATTCTTGACCACAGAGTGGTCCCCTAACTCATTACCCTTTCATCTCAGAACAGAGGAAAAGAATGAAAAGAGAGACAGAAGAACAAGCATTTTGACATGGTCCCCACACCCTTTATCTTAATTGATTGTTGAATGTTGACCCATCCACATAAATTGTATGAGATCCAGCGGTTAAGATTGGTGCGTAACTAAGTTTGTTACTCCCTGTGTAACTGAGTCCATACATACGCATGTATGTATGTGTATGTATATTAAGGGTAAAGTGTTTCTAGTGTGTTTCCTTAGATATCTAAGGAGACGGCTTAAAATGTCACCATGGAACACAAAAATCTCACCATGGAATATACTTCGTGGCTTCCCCCCTCCCCCTCTTTGTTCATCCGGCTACTCTCCCCTAGTTGTGAGAGTGTACTAGAGAGAATCTCATAAGAGAAGGTTGAGATTGGGGATTGATTAGCAGCAAGGATTACTCTTTGCCGTTCATCTTCACAATAGAGAGGACACGCAGGAGACTTCGTGCAATCTCAACTGTTTGGAATGGCTAGCGATTCTAGCAAGCTCAACTTCCTCTTATGATCTCGTCTTCTTTTATTTGGGGCTATTATGGATTATCCACGATAGCCTTCTCTTAAACACCTATTCTTTCTTTGTTTCTTTTCTCTCATTTTCTTTCTTTTTGCCTTCTCCAAATATCAGTAAATATCACTGTGTGACAAATATGAGTTAAAGCCTCAAGGGCTCAAAATATCAGTAAGAATTGTACCTTATAATTCAACAATACTGTTGCTAATTAGCAGACCTCAATATTAATTGATCCATCCATATATAATCATGGAAAGAAAATTATCATGTGACAGCGATGCAAAATCTTGGAAAAGGGGAAAAGAAAAGAAGAATAGAACTAAAACCAATCATTTATAGAGACAACCACAAGTTCTAGCTTGTTGTAAACGACAGGCAATGCTGCTTCTAGTGCAGGTAGATGCTCGACTGAGCATAAAAGCTAATGATATGATCATTTGTAATAGGCTTATGTTTGAATCTATTAAGTTTCAGGTTGTTCCTAGCTACAATGAAATGATCAAATCCCACACTAACTCATTTTCATCTAACATCCTTCTTTTTCTAGTTTCAAACTCTTTTTCTGTTTTGAATATGGATAATGATTCTCCATTCGACCTAAAAGCTGTGTAAGCATTGCTGTCATGTTTTGATCTTTAGTTCAAAAATTCCATTCATGTCTCCGGAATGCAGATTAAGGAGAGTACACAGTGATAAATGAGAAAGATAATGAGAGGTGGGAGAAGGAAGAAAAGAAAGAGAGGAAATAGGGTGTTTGGATTTGCAGGGATAGAATGATGAGAGGCTAGGAAGAAGGGGAGATACATCAATGGCAAGGTGAGAGAAGGATGTGGTCTCCACAGGTCTTTTTTGCCTTTATCAAAGCAACCTCAATCAAAGTGTTATATGTACTCAAGTCTTTTTTTCTTTCCTCAATCAAAGTGACCTCCGTCCCTCCTCCTGTCTTTGCCACAGCTAGTCCTTTTTAAAAGCTTGACCAATATCTCAATGGAAGCTGTTTAGTCTTTTGATATATATCCTTCCTCAAAAACATGACATGAACCTCCTCTATGCTGAACTACAGCAACATCACCGCATTTGCATGCATTGACATTTTTATAATATCTTGTATTTGTGATGTCGGACAACCAAATGATGGTGTATGCTTTCCATTTTTCTGCTGTGCTCTTGGACTCTGGTTTGAAACTATTCTACCTATTAATAGTTCCATGTTACTGTGTTATTCGGTTTGGGAGAATAGATTGTACTTTGTTCTCTTGTTTCTACATTCCACGTGCTGATAAACAGTCAAAAGTGTTGTCTAAATGATTTTTAAGGGATTGCATTTTATGGGCAAGTGATAGAAAGTTGCTTTTTCCATTCTTGAAACTGATGAAAGCTTGCAGATATCAGAGTGGATGAAATCCCATCAAGAATTTGAGCTATCTGATAGTGACTATGCAATGCGGATAGAATTGATAACCAAAGTTTTTGGCGTAAATGCTGCTGAAGAATTCTTTGAGGGGCTTCCCTCTGCTGCAAAAACCTGTGAAGTATATACTGCTCTCCTCCATGCATATGCTAAAGCAAAGCTGACTAAAAAAGCTGAGAACCTGTTCGAGAGAATCAAGGAATCAAACTTCTCCCCAAGCGCTTTAACTTACAATGAGATGATGACTCTTTATATGTCAGTTGGGCAGCTGGAAAAGGTTCCTGAAGTTGTTGAAGAACTGAAAAAGATGAAAGTTTCACCAGATCTGTTTACTTATAATCTCTGGATAAGTGCTTCTGCTGCTACTTTGGATGTCAAGGGTGTAAGAGAGATTCTTGATGAAATGGCCCATGATTCAAACTCTGATGAGGGCTGGAAAACATACATGAAGTTGGCTGACATATATGTCACTGCTGGCCATCTTGTGAATTCAGATAATTCTCTCGTTGAGACTGAGAAAAAGATTAGTCAGAGAGAATGGATAACTTACGATTTCCTAATCATTCTATATTCTGGTCTTGGTAATACAGAAGGAATAAGTGAAATATGGAAGTCTTTGAAAATGACATCCCAGAAAATGACCAGCAGAAACTATGCATGCGTTCTGTCTTCTTATCTTGTGCTTGGGCATTTGAAGGAAGCCGGAGAAGTTATTGATGAGTGGATGCAGTCAAAAGTCCTTGACTTTGATGTGTCTGCCTGCAACCGTCTATTGGATGCTTTTGTGAAGGCTCGTTTAATCGAGGCAGCAGAGGCTTTCCAGGGGCTAATGCTACAGAGAAGTTGCAAACTCTCAAGCAGTCTTGACAATCAGTAATTTAAGCAAACTTGTGAAATAATTTGTTGCTGTCAACGCAGTTTTATGTTTAGACGTATTTAGTTATAATAAGTGCTTTATTGTAATATTATCATAGATCATATGTTCCCTTTACGATTACAGATGCTATTATTTCTCTACCTGCTTCTCGATGATATTTTCACCTCCACTTAATTATTGTGCTTTCTCTGACATCTAATTGCAGTTTTGTGACCATGATCTAATTGTCCCTTTCCATTCAGTTACAACCATGTCATTTTTTTCCTTTATATTTCATGGATGCCTAAAGTGGTACTTTGCTCTAAAATTACAGGCTGCCAACTAGTATTTTGCATGTAACTGTTCTCGCGTCTGTACTAACATATGCACAGTTTTGGGTGGCAATACAATCGAGTCTGAAGTTGTACAGGTGTCCGGGAGCCTAAATATTTATCCCTCATTCTGCTGATCATGACATGGATGGAATTTCAAGGCAATTTTCGGATAGGAGCACCTGATCATGCCCCTAGACTGGAACTGATAACCAAAGTGCACAGTTTATCTGAGGCAGGGGCATATTTTGATAGTCTATAGTGCTTCACAGAAGGCTGCAGCTTTCCTTCTCATCCATTCTTATGTGAACGGAAGGGACGGACCTGGAGAAAGCCGAGGTTCTCATGCAGAGGCTGCTTGACACAGGACTTGCTGTGAATCCTTATCTTTACTATGAGATGATCAAGCTCTACATGGCCACAGGTCAATGCGAGAAGGTACTTGCTGTAACGAGACACATGAAGCTCAGTAAAACTCCTCTCACCGCTCTTTCTTGCAGCCTTTGGTTGAATGCCTCTAGTGAAGTTTCCGGTGCTTCTTCAGTGGAGATGGTTTATAAGGAGATGAGAAACAACAAGACTGACCAGGTCGGTTGGAGCACTTATGCCACTTTAGCCACTATCTATACAAAAGCTGGTCGTTTTGACAAGGCCACTGCTGCCCTTAAGATCGCTGAAGAGAGGTCATCTCTGAGGGACAGGCTCGCCTATTCTTTCATTATGACAAGCTATGCTGCTCTGAAAGACACGGCTGGGGTTTTAAGGGTTTGGGAGTAAAAGGGTTTCAACTAGAATCACTTGTGCTAATTCCATGTCCGTGATGTTATGTTTTATCAAAATTGGTGATATCAAAGCGGCTGTGGGGATTTTCAAAGAGTGGGAGTCACAATGTCGTAACTATGATGTTCAGGTGTGTAATGTTCTCCTGGGTGCTTGGAATGGATGGATGGATGGATAAGGCTGAAGCATTTCACCTCCACACCTTGGAGAGAGGTGCCAATCCGAGCTACGAGACTAGGGAGATTCTGATGGAGGGTTGGGTGAATAAAGGGCAGATGGATGAAGCTCTGGGAGCTATGAAGAAGGGTTTGTCTTAGTTGAAAGGTGATATCTGGAGGCCACCTTTGAAAATTATCTTGGCCATTGCGGAGTATTTGAGGTTCAGGGCAATATTAAGGACAATGAGAAGTTAAGGTTCTGCAAGATCTGGGTCTCATGTGTTTGCTGCTTGCCATTGTACAGGTCAGCCCTCAGAGCACACATTAAGGCCAACGCGAGAGCTCTGGTATTCTTGAGATGATAGAATCATAGAAAGAGATAAGATTGAGCTGGATGTGGAGACGCAGGCCCTGATACAGTGTGCTCAAATGCTCAGGAATCCAGATATAAAGCAGAATCCGATACCAGGGCTGGCTCCGTTACAGTCATCTTTTTGCTCATTATTTCATGTGATTTCAGATGTATCTGGGTGCCGGCTTCCTTTCTAATCTTTGTGGCTATGCTGGTAGCATTGGTTTTGTACATACTTATGCCTAGCCCTCGACTTTGGCCGAAGTAATGTTGATGTCAGACTGACAGTTCGTCTTTGGGATTAATATCTTTTGATAAATTACAAAGCTCGTTTTCTTGGGGAAAGGCTTGGACGATTATTATGATGGATTATGAATTAGTACAGACAGAAGGTCAGTGAATTCCAGCAATTTACAGAACAATATCAGAATGGATGAAGTATCGAAATGCTAAAGGCGATCACTGCTCAGCTGATTGATGCTGGAAGTAAGGTCCAAGAAAACCTGATACCGGTGCCATTTTTCCTTCAAAATTATGACATTTTTTCAATACAGAAAGACATAATAGTACATGAAGGGAATGTATACAGTCTGCAGTGAAGGGAAGAGCCCACTGGTTCTCTAAGCAGAGAGCTGACCAGCCAGCACTCTCTGTCTGATGTTTGTCATATGAGCCTTCACTTCATCCAGAGGGGGCATGCTCTCCTGCACCAGATCCAAGTCCAAGATATCATGCATCCATGCACTTGTCAGCGGCAGCTCCTTGTTGTCGATGATCTTTGTGCCGATAATCTCCTCCATGATACGAATCCAAGTGGGAATCCAGCCTGCAACGATGTCCACCAATCCAATCGTCTCGCCACCAAAGTACTGTTTCCCCTCAAGGTACCCTTCCAGAGTTTTAAGCCTCTCCTGAAGCTCCTTTATTGCCTTGAGCTGCTCCTCACCCGTCTTTGAGAACACATCGAAACTCCCATACAGGCACTGATTCAAGGCAAACAAAAGTACTGAGTAGACAATTAGCGTGCAATCTAAGATGAATTGGGGTGGGGGTGGGGGGGGTGATCAAACCTTTTCTTCAGAGAATTTAGCCCAGAACCGAGCCACGGCCCTCTTGTGTGGATCTGAAGGGAGAATGGAGGGACCGCAATCCTTCCATGCATCCTCGATGTACTCAAGAATCACTGTCGATTCGCAGATTGGCTTCCCGTGGTGGACGAGGACGGGAACCTGCTTGTGGACGGGGTTGTACTCCAGGAGCTGGGGGCTCTTGTTCTTGAGGTCCTCGACCACGTACTCGTATTCGATGCCTTTGAGCTTGAGAGCCCATTCGACACGAAGGACAAAGGGGCTGAGCTTCGTGCCATAGAGCTTCAATCCCTCATTTGCCATGTCTTCAGCTTCTGTACGTGTAACTCTGTTTTTTTCTTGAAGGGTTTGCTGAAATGTGTGGATATTTATAAGAGAGAAGGAAGCAGCTTGGGAACTACATTGTTGCGCATCTGAATTGGCGGCCGAAATGATTGACCAAAATGGGTCTTCAGACTATATAAAGATTTGGTTGATTTCCTAGCTACAAGATTCGTCGTCTACAAGGGAAAAATCAAAGGCAGGAAACCCCCAGAGTTTACAGCTAGAGTCAGAACACCCTTTTGGGTTTACTTTTCATCACTCAGACCCCAGTGGCCTCCAGTGGCCCGTTTTGAACTCTGAGAGTATAACTAATAGCTAACAACGTTAATTTTTAAATCAAAAAGTCCAATTACCCTTAAAATTTTGACAGTGTGAAAAAAGGGTAAAAGGAATTGTTGCTAAAACTTGACTCTCTTTGTCGTTTTCTTTCTCTTCTCTTTGCTCTCCTCTCTCTCGTTCTCTTCTCGTCTCCTTTTTTTTTCCCCAACAATTATATATGAGACTACACAAACGTCATACGAAATCAGTGTTGATTTAATAAGTGATGGAAGGTTTTTTTTTCTTTATTTTTTGTTTAAAATCTAACTTTTGTACAAAAACACTTAAAATCTCCGAGTTTCATTATTTATGAATAAAAAAATAAATAAGAGTATAAAAGTATAATAAAATGATGGCAATCAGCTCTCTTGGTAGAGAAGAGAACAACGAGATGGTGGCGAGTGGGGTGTGTTGGGGTTCGGAGCTAGGTGGCGGGATTGGGTTTGGGTTTCTCAACAGTGAAGATGACAGCGAGCCAGCAGGCGTTAGGGATGGAGCAGTCGCCAGAGTAGGAGATGAGAGGAGAGAGGCGATGGTGGGAGAGAGGAGAGAGAGAGGAACGAAGAGAGAGGAACACCGGCGACGAGCTAGGGATTTGGTCAAAGAGATTGTCGGGATGCAGCTTGAGAGAGAGAGAGAGAGAGAGAGAGAGATAAATTAGGGGGTGGATGCTAGGGGGCGGGGACTACAATTGAAAAAGAGTTGGGGATGTTTTTTGCAAAGTTGTAAAGACTTACTCAAGATATACTCTCGGTCTAGATTTGGGGTTGAGATATTGCAACCTCACTGCCATCTAATGGAGTCTATCAGATGGCAGATGATATACATCCCCCCCTTCCCTATATATGATTCTTTAAGGTTGATTCTTAAAACAAGGGTTGTAGGAATTTTGTAGTGAAACATCCTATAAACGATTCGCTCTGTTCGTATTAACCTACACGCTTTAAATAGTCTATGAATGAAAAATCAAGTGATTTAAAATAATTAAGATTAATACACGCACAAAAATTAAAGACACTAAGAAATAGCAGGAGACAATTAATATAATTTTTTAACGGGATAAGTCAACTAAAACTTGAACTTTCTCTAAGGGGTTGTTTGGTTAGGGGTGGAAGTGAGGAAGTAGTAATAGTTCCCTTTGAAACTTGAGAATTGGTTAGTGAATTTTTCGGTGTTTGAATGTTGTTGAGAAGTGTGATTTGAAAATGTTGGCCCGAAGGCCCATCACTCTAGTTTTGATGATGATCAACTCATGTAGTTATAGTACTAATGATCTTGTGTTTAATTAGTGACAGATTTATGATCAAGATCTTAGTTGGTGCATAGCTTCAACAAAGGATTTAAAGTCAAGTTTTAGAGCTAGCATGGTTTGATCCAAGAGCCATTGGATCGTATTTGGACCAAGTCAAGAAGATGAGAAGGCTTCAAGTGAAGACTTCAAGAAGATGAAGACTTGTGTCTAGGTTTGTTTTTATAAGATTTTATTTTTAGATAAAATGTAAATGATAGAATAGTTGGTGGATTGCTCAAGTATACATATACACACACACTCTTGATAGTTTTGTTTTTACAAAAGATTTTCTATTTTAGAAAATACATGTTTGGATTTTGGTTATCAAGTTTACATGTTTTATCCAAAATCATGTTTAGTGCATAATGTCAAAAACATAGATATTTCACCATGTTTGTGTAGTAGATCATATCCATACACCATATGCTTTCAAAGTTGTTTAAATATCTTGTTTTTGTATTTGGAGATATTTTGAAAAATCAAGTTTGAAAAAATACTGTTTTCATTTGAGCCAATTTTTTCAACTTACAAAAATAGTCCAAATCATTTATAACATGCCTTGATTTTGTGCAAGCATGTTTGTTTATCAAAGTATATTGGTAAAACTATTTTTGTAGATTTTCTGTGATTTTATGGGATTTTATTTGAATCAAAAAGACCAAGTTTTTAATCCCTAACATTTGTTTCCTGGCTTCAGCCGGTCGACCGGGACGGTCGACCGCAGCTTGAAGTCGGCCGACCGTCACGGTCGACCGCGTGCACATACGTGCACGCCAGTTCTGGCAGGAGGCCGGTCGACCGACCCGGTCGACCGTCCAGAGAGCTCTGCTCTCTGGAAAGGCCCCGGCCGACCGAGCGGTCGACCGGACAGAGAGACTTGCTCTCTGTATCCTGGCCTCGGTCGACCGACCGGTCGACCGTTGGCACAACGGTCTGAAATATGACCATTAGCCGGTCGACCGACATGCCTGACAGACCCCAACGGTTAGTTTTCCAGACTCTATAAAATGGGACATTTGGGGGCTGTTTTGATCAAGATTTTTGGAGAGTTTTTAAGCCAGTTTTTCCTATTCTTTTAAGAGGTTTTTCTCCACAAAATTTAGAGCCAATACTTCCAATTAAAAGGAGAGTTTATCAAGAGTGATTAAAAAGAGATTTCTTGAGTTTTCCTCCACCATTCTCATCCTTGTTTTCTCACACGACACTTGAGCTATCCATTGCTATATCTACCCTATAGGAAGTTTGTTGTGAGAGGA
The DNA here is from genome assembly GCA_038442645.1 of Agave tequilana. NCBI lineage: Eukaryota > Viridiplantae > Streptophyta > Magnoliopsida > Asparagales > Asparagaceae > Agave > Agave tequilana. The sequence continues at coordinate 236,082 of JAVJIF010002894.1, forward strand.
TTTTAGGTGATCAAAGTGTTGTGATCACCAAAGACTTCATCTTTGCTCTTTGAGGAGGCGGACGTGTGTGTTCGCATTGTTTCGGGTCCTAGTGGGGACTCGGTGTTTCGGGTTCTAGTGAGAACTCGGTATTTGAGGTGCGGCCTCGGCGAGCCGGTGGGCTTGCGGTGTGTACGGGCTAGAGAGTCCGAGAGTTGTAGGTGTTGCGGCACCGAGTGATCCGGTGGGATCGATTATAGTGGAAATCCTTCGTGTGTCGAAGGCGGGGATGTAGAGCAAGTGTGCTCGAACCTCGAAACAAATCCCTTGTGTTTGCGATTGCTCACTCTCTCTCTCTCTTTGTCTTTTGTTTATATCTTGCATTCCTTTATTGTGTTTATCTTTATATGCATGATATACTTGTGTGCCTAATTGATATATGCTTGGGTTGTTTGCTAATACTTGTATTTAACCAAGAGAGCCAACGCGGCACCTCAACCCTTATCTAGGGGAATCTAGAGGAGTTAGTCCAGAGCTCTTCATGGGGGATTCGGCTACACTCTTGTGTTATACGTGGTGTTTAGTTTAAGAATTTTAGTTTAGGTCATAATAGTTTTTACTTCCGCATTATTTGACATTAAGTGACCATTAGATTAGCCATCACCTATTCACCCCCCCTCTAGGTGATCCTACAGAAAAATATTATGACTTTTTCTGTGTTTGGACGATAATGTGAAAGTGAAAGTGAAAAAGTTGACCACAAAGTTAACCGCAAAATAATATTAAAATAAAAATTAATTAAGAAAAATAAAAATTAAATTGTAATTAAAATGCAAGTGAGATTTACATGACCACAAAATTAACTGTTTTGAGTTACAACTTATAACAAATGAAATTTATATGACCACAAAATTAACTGTAACACCCTGAAAGTGAGGAAGTAATTGTGTAAAAGGGAAAAGAGAAAAGGAAAAGTGATTTTCTCATTTTTCTTTGCCAGTGTTTGGATAGATAGAGAAGTGAGCAATTATACTTTCACATTTCTTTACTTCCGCCCACTTCTTTGCAACCAAACACGAAGTGTTAGCCATGATTGAAACTAGAACAAAAATGTTCCATTTTTAAGTTTCATTATATAAAAAGAGAATGCTCCATCTTCCAAATTGTTCCAAGTTTTTCCCTAGAACTATCAATTGGAATTAGAACCTTTTAACTTTTTTTTCTGTCCTCTCTCGTTCTCTAGATGGGTCATTTAATAATTATTAACTAATAATAATATTTTTTGTTAGTGACTAGTATTAGTAATTATCTTCCAAATGTTTTAGTATTAATGTTTGAAGGTTAATGATTATTATTTTTTTGATACATAGGTAAGCTGGACTTGAACTGTGACTTCCACAACTCACTCTCATCCTTTTACCAGTGAGTCAAGCCTTAATCGCATGATTAATGTTTATTTATAGTTAAAGATTAATAAGTAGTATTTAAGCCTTGCTAATTATTGGTTCGATCTTTTTTGTATTTTAATGACATTATCTACTAATAGACTTTTTAATACCATTATGCTATTTGTTCATGTTAATTAAAGAACAACTAATTGATTTTTGATGATTTAGAAATTTTTAAAAAATAAAACAAGGTCAAAGAAACTAACATATTAATTAAATAATAGTTCAGTTTAGTTAGTCACTTTACTAATAATTATTAATAATTTATAGTATTATTATTTTTTTCTTTAATGATTCATCATGTACAACGAGAAGGGTCCCCTAACCAGGTGTAGTAGTTAAAAATTGATACTCGTCAAGATGCTCATGTGTGTCCAAGCAATCAAGTTCACCATTCGAGGCTTATGCATCATTTAATTTTTCCAGCAGCCTCTGCCACATCGGATCCTCCCGAAGACGTCTACAGCTTTCTAGAATCATTTCAGACCACACCTAAGTCAACATTCAAGCTCCACCACCCAAATTCATCCCGGAGCTACCTCATGCTCCGAAGACATCACTCTCTGAAGCTACCTACAGTCTAAAATTCCAGACTTCACCCTGGAAGTCCCTAGTAGCGACCACTGAGATCTCCGCCTACAATTACGCCGCTTCCTCTCTTCCACATTGGAGACTTGTAATGCTCATACATTCAAATGGGGAAGTTAAGGATAGTGAAAAAAATTCCCAGCGTGCAATCTCAACTGTCCGGCTCCCATAATCATGGTATTATTATAAATTCATACATGAAGATCGTGTTGTTACAGGAGCCTCGTCAGCTCTCATTCACCACGAACAGATAGACCCTCGTCTCCAATGTGAAGGAGGCCCAGGATCCTCTCTCTAGACCTAACACCAAGACCTTACCAATACTTTCACAGTCAACCCAAATTCAGAGGCACTCCAAATAATCCATGTAACCCTGGTAAATTGGCTGATTATAGTGGTTTTTCCTCCTTCTCCTGTGGTTTTTTTTCCAATTTAGATTTTTCACGTAAAATCTTGTGTCTCCGTCTCTTTTCTATATCACGATCACCACTTTATACTTACACTCTAAACCCCCTTTCTTGCTTGTGGTGTGGATCGACCATCTAATCATTCGCAACGAAAAATCTCCACCACAAGCTAGTGCACTCATTGAGAGTTTAGTCCCTATACTCAAGATCTCTCTCATATGTTCCTCAAAAAACCTCTTTCTTATAAATGATGGCCCTAATAAATCAGGTCGTCAATGACGCAACGTCCAAAAGCAAGGTTGTTTGCATCGCTAGGGGCACAGTCTCTTCACCAACTAACGATCAGCTACATAACACTGAGGACACCGGCTACTCCTCACCTTAGGAGGCAATTGCCAGTATCCAACCACCACAACGACACGAAGACCAACTTCTTCAGATGCTCATCGGCATGAAAGAACGGATGAAGAAACAACATGCCTAATCAAATCATGGTCAAGAGCAGCGGCTCTCGACCGCGAGAATGTCATCCGTGAGCAGGAGGTATTGAGGCAGCTTAACAACCAACTTCAGGCTCAAATCGCTGTCCACCAGAACAACCAGCCATCAACATAGTAAGAAAGCGAGCCTGAAGTCGATGGTTCTCCCGACCTCGAGTCCTTGACGAGTTGATCCAAAGACGGATCGCGAAAGCAAAGCTGCAAGGCCACCCAACACCTTCAGTTACCAAAAATCTCTGACTCTCCCTCTCCAAAAATATCCCAAAATGTGAGTTTCCTAGGAAGTTTTCAATTCCAACTTTTGAACACTACTCACATCAGGCATTTCTAGGACAAGATGGTGGTCTACTGCCGCAATGATCCACTCTTGTGCATCACCTTTCTCTTCAGTCTAAAAGGTGTGGCATCAGATTGGTTCATCTCTCTGCAACTTCGATGAGGTATCCAAAGCGTTTCTCACTCAGTACGTCTCCCGTCAGGAGGCCAAGAAGAACAACCATCATCTCCTCTCCATCAAGATGAGGCAGAGCGAAAGTCTCAAATCATACATCAACTTCTTCCAAAGCCAACTTGTCAAAGTCCCTCATTTGTAGTGAAGACATCTCTATACTCACGTTCATCAGCGAGCTGCTGTACAAGCACCTCCTCAAAAACAATGTCATTCGGATGAGCGGAAGTAATGAAGACTTCCTTTAACCATACCGTGAAGCACGGTGATGCTGGCGGACAGTTGAAGTCTCCGAACGAAGCATCCGCCCACACCCAATTTCGAAACATAGGAAAACCTGCCTTTAAGAGACAGATGCTCCCCATTCTTTCACCAAATCTGCTCTGAACTTACAAGCCGATGAAATAACATTTTACTCTATTAAGGCTCCCCATCAACGAGGTCTTCAACACCATCAAGAACTAACCATGAGTTAGGCGCTCGAGACCAATCAGGCACGATCTCTCACTTCTTGGAGTAGAAGAATATTGCTCTTACCATAACTGTAAGGGATACAAGACCATTCACTGATGGGCCCTTTGGAAGTACCTGAAAGAGCTCATCCAACAAGACCTCCTCAAAGAGTACATCCTCACTCTTGAAGCAATCTTCGGATCCAGACAGCTCAACGCTCCACCACCTATCCAGCCACAACACCTGATCACCCAACACAAAGCAATTGAGTGATCCCAAGTTTTCAAGGGACAGGGCAGTACTCTTATCCCTACCATTTTCTATATTCCAATTTCATGTATTCCATTCTAATATTAAATAAAATTATATTTCTTTTTCTAACCATTGCAGTCCTTTCAAGCTAGACGTTCCACTGATGGGATTTTTCCCACTCGAAACTACTTAGTTGCTAGGATTTTCCCAACTCGGAGTTTGTCTTTCAGCTGTTGGGATTTTTTCTACTCAGAGGATCGTGTCTGTACGCTTCGCTGGTGGGAATTCCCCCACTTGAAGATGGCAACGCGGTATGAGCCCTTTCTCGATTAGCCTACGAGAATCGAACCCTCCGCTGTGGGATTTTTCCCATTCGGAGTCCCTACTCTACTGTAGGAATTTTCCTTCTCAGAGTCCCCATTTGATGTTCTGCTAATGGGATTTTTCCTACTCTAAAACACAAACATTAGACTCCGGGCTCCCCTCATCTAACCTACGGGCGGATGAACCCCAGGCAATTTTTCTTTGTTGGGTCCATGTCAGATCACCACTTTGCTGCTGGAATTTCTTCCACTCAGAGTAGACGTATTCAATCTGTTGATGGGTGATATGCCACTTCAGGTCCCTTTCAAGGTCACGGCTCGACTGATGGGATTTTTCCCACTCGGAAGCGACTGTGAACCCTACTCCGCTGCTGGGATTTTTCTAACTCAGAAGCCCAACTCTGCTGCTGGGATTTCCCCCACTCGGAGGTCCAGATCGCTACTCTGCTGCTGAGATTTCTCCCACTCAAAGTCGACGCATCCAATCAATTGATGGGTGATACCCCACTTCAAACCTTTTCAATTTGCAGGTAAGTGCTCTAGAGAGCCTATGATTTTATGAAATATAAGGTATATATATGAGGGTTTCCTTATTTGGATTTTCCCATCGACATACTAGTTTCGTGTGATTATAGCCTGGAAGCATCAAGGATACCGGAGAGGACACAGTAGACCAGGTATTATCCGAGCATCACCTCTGTGAATGTGTGCATGTGTTACTCATTCTGGGATGACATGGTTGTGTATGCTTAGCATATAACTGCACGAGACACACGGTATATACGTAAGACCTTTTTTATTTGGATTATCCTCTCGACGTACTAGTTTCATGTGATTAGAAGTTGAGCATACATAGTCTTATCACCCTAATCTATTTAATTTACGCCTTCTGTTTTCTTATTGCATGATTGTATGCGCATCTTCCCTCCGTTGCTGGGATTTCCCCCACTCAGAGGCCTGATTCTGCTCTAGGGATTTCCCTCTCTCAGAGCTCTACCAAATTTCATACTCCGCTGCTGAGATTTTTCCCACTCGGACCAACTCTGTTGTAGAAAATTTTCCTTCTCAGAGTCCCAAGTTCACAGCTCTACTGATGTGTCAAACCTCACTCAGAAGCGTACGTGAATCCAACTTCGCTGCTGGAATTTTTTCCACTCTGGGGCCAAAAGTTTGCAAGTACCACTGATGGGACTACCACTCGGGTACAATACCGCAAACTTACCAAACCACCCACATACGAAAACAAATGTCCCGGAGCTAAAGGCAGGCGCTCTGAGGAGGCATGATCGATTCTGAACAAACTAATGGTAAAGCAAGCCGGGCATGATCTAAACAAACGTTTACATTCCAAAGAACATTATTATGTTTTATTCCAAAAAAGTCTTTCTATTCTGAATACATCCTTTCAACTATATAAATTTGATCACATCTAACAATATTAATACAAAAATTCCATCACATTTTTGTGTTTGCGTCTTTTAGAAAAGAAATACAGGTAATCCAATCCTTCCATTCTACCACTACGAACTCTGAGAACACATCTTTCGGAGAACATCTGTCAAAAGGAAGAGTCTCATTTCTCACACCACTGACCAGAAGACCCCAGAGGAAGCTCCGAGCAGTTTCCTCACGAAAGTAAGAGATCCTTCAGATGAAAAACCTTCTCTTCTCCGCCTGGAACACACCTTCAAGGAAGTCAGACCGACTCCGACAAGACATACAAGCTAGTGATTTATATCACTCCACTGACCCTTTGCTCTAAGGAAGAGGTCGGACTCTGGAAGGAGTGCTTTATCGGTGACATCCCGGCAAATATCCCTATCCTCCCCTCTTGTTGCTCGCCGAAGAAAAGAGTCTCCAAGCGTGAGGCAGCGATGTCCGATCAAAATGAAGACTCCATGACAAGCAGGTTGCTGTGGATCATACCCTTCTCCGTATTCGCTCAGGACAGCCAAACTCCTATCTCGTACACGCTATCAGGAAAGAAGAACTTTGAGTCCCAAGATGAGAAGTGGATTGATCCGAGGATCAAATGAATAAACCAGGTCAAAGTAAGAGACTTACTTATCCTTCCTGATAGTAGAGTCTTATCGCGAAAACTGATATTTTTTGACAAGCTCATCATAAAGACTGATGTGTTGTGTCAACCAAACTCCCGAATGGCAGGAGCCCGGTAACCATTACCACCATCTCCATCCTCTCCCTCTCTTTCCTCCATAGGACGAAGAAGAAGAATGGCATGGCAACTTACTAGAGCAAAGAGTTTAGGAGCAATGATTTTCCGAGAAGAAGATGAGCATTTTTCATCATAGGGCTCCACTCTATTTGTAGATGGAGGAGGAGTCAAAACATCTCCAATTCAAATTCTTAATCCCTGAAAAGTCAGTCTATATCCCAAGATCCTCGGTCAACCGAATCGGCATGATATCAACCGCTCTGCCACATGATCTCAGTCATTATGGCACTAGAATTTTAAAAGACAACAGTCACAGATATCAAGTAAGTCTAAGTGTGCCAGCCGTCATCTAGCCACACGATCTTCAGGCGAAATCCAGAAGATTCGCATTGATGGATCAAATCCTCTCCTTCACCAACATTAAGAAGAATTCAAGGCATTTAAGGATATTTATCAACTCCGCTCTTCTGACTTTTCTCCTACAGGCTCCAGCAAGCGAAAGAGCGAGGGGAATATGTAGTCGTCAAAATTGACCCTCACCAAGATGCTGACGCACGTCCAAACAATCGAGTCCCCCATTTGAGGCTTCTGCATCATTCAATTCACCTAGCAGCCTCTGCCACATCGGATGCTCCCGAAGACGTTCACAGCTTCCGAAATCATTCTGGACCGCACCTAAGTCAACCTTCAATATCCGTCACCTAGAGCTATCTCGGAGCTACCTCCTGTTCCGAAGATATCACCCTCCGGAGCCACCTACAATCCAAGATTTTTGACTTCACCCCAGAAGTCCCCAGTAGCGACTACAGAGATCTCAGCCTGTAATTACGCTGCTTCCCCTCTCCCACGTTGAAGACGTGTAACGCTCCTACATTCAAAGCGAGCAATTATGGACAGTGAAAAAAATTTCTGCATGTAATTCCAACAGTCCACCACCCATAATCGCAGCCGTTATAATAAATACGCACATGAAGGTCGTGCAGTTACATGGGCCTCGTTAGCTCTCATTCACCACGAACAACTCAATATAAATAGGCTTTTGTCTCCAATGTAAAGGAGGCCTTGGATCCTCTCTCTAGACCTAACACCGAGACCCTATTAATACTTCCGCAGTCAACCCTTACTCGGGGACACTTCAATCAATCCATGTAACTCTTATAAATTGGCTGATTATTGTGGATTTTCCTTCTCTCCGTGGTTTTTTTTTCAAATTGGGTTTTCACGTAAAATTCCTATGTCTCCATCTCTTTTCTGTGTCGCGATCAACACCTTATACTTACATTCTATATCCTTTTTCTCCCTTGTAGTGTGGATCGATCATCTGATCATTCGCAGAGAAAATATCCACTACTAGGATACATGAAAGGATGAGACACACATCAGTCAGGAAATTTACCTTTCTGTTATGAAACAGTTGTTGTAATAATTAAAATTGATATTATTTAAATTATTAATTATTACTAATAATTGTTCACTAATAATATTACTTACTAATGTCATTAAACAATCAATAGTGAATACATTAAAAGTAATAAAACAATAATTCATTAGTAATAGCATTATTAATTAATAATTATTAATTAATAATAATTACATATTAAATAAGTAAGATGCAACATAATTAAATGTTTTAGAAAATATTTCAGTTTTTAATTCTATATGTCATGGACTGCTCCAATGGTTTCGATGTTCAATAATGTTCATATATTTTTACTAAAAAAAGTTCTAATTCCATAAAATATTGACTGACAAGGCCTATTTGTGTGATTGTATGAGAGAACTTTTTAATTGAGATGCTTCTTTTCTTAATGATGAGTTAATTTGTTTTAGAAATCTTTTTTAATTAGAATTGATTTAGAAGTTCTTTTTAGTTGGGTTTTTTGAATACATCAATAATGATCTACTATAATAATTACTCAATAAACCAATTTTATTGTGATCTAAAGTTTTTTCATTTGAGATTTTTTTCCCCTCTTAATCAAGGGTGATAATTTATTGTGATAATTTGACTATTTAAATTCTCTCTGTACTAAATAATACTATGATAATCTTATTTTTTATTGGTATTCTGCTTAACAGGAATCAATCTGATAACTAATCAAGATCACTGAGATATCAACAATCTAATTGGCCAGGTCGGCAAATATCAGGTGGGAGGTTTTCCGTTCAATAGAACGTTCCTTAATTTAAGAACCACCTTTCAATTTCCTTCCTTGGTTAAACACCAATTAGACTGAATCTAAATCAGTCTTGATATACTGTAAAGTATATCCCCTATATAAAGGACTTAATCCACTTATACAGTATTTGGAGTGAGGTACGCTAAGAGTGAATCTCCTTAAGACAATTACGTCCCCCGCACTGGTGCTAACGGGATAATGGACGCTGGTCTCCCAAGATACAACACTCCTTCACGGTATTTGGATAGCACTACCAAATCACCGTACGGTCGAACCGTAGTCAACCAGTACCTTCCACAGGATCGTTGAAGCAGCGGTACAAGGACAAATTTCGGATGAATATTTGCCTTTACTTTTGGAGTAGCACCCACTGTTGAGGACGAAGGAATGTTGAAGAATATTCTTCTTCAAAAGTCACAGATTTAGACAACAATTCTTTAAAAGAATCTGTTGAATTTTCTGAGCCTTCTTTCAGAACGAATTTTGTAGAATCTCCTTTGGAAGTCGCTTCGAAAACCGAATCTCCCACTTCTCGTTAGAAGTTACTTCAGAACTTCACTTCCAGTTCTGAACGAAGAACCTTCACTTCCAGTTCTGGATGAAGAACCTCACTTCCAGTTCTGAAGGAAGAACCTTCACTTCCAGTTCTGAACGAAGAACCTTCACTTCCAGTTCTGAAGGAAAAATCTTCACTTCCAGAGGTCTGGATGAAGAACCTCACTTTCAGAGTTCTGGACGAAGAACTTCACTTTCAGAGTTCTGGATGAAGAAGAACTTCAGTTTCAGAGTTCTAGATGAAGAAGAACTTCAGTTTCAGTTCTGAACTCAGAGAGAGAGAGAGAGAGAGAGAGATTTCGTTTGGTGTTGGTGTTCTGAATTGAGAGATCAGAGCGCTTTATATAGCGCTCCAGGAGGGGCCAACAGATCTGAACCCAACAAAAGGGTGCAACCTTTCGACCCAACCATTGCAACCTTTGGCCATCTAACTGGTTCGCAACCTTTTGCAGTCCAACTGGTTTGCACCCGTTGGCAGTCCAATTGGTTCGCAACCGTTGGCAGTCCAACTGGTTTGCAACCGTTGGCAGTCCAACTGGTTTGCAACCGTTGGCGGATCAGTTCAGATCCTGACAGCGGAGCGGGTCTGGTTCGGGTAGTGGAGCGGATGCTCGCAACCATACCCGGAGACCTGATTCAAAAAGAATCAGGCCGGGTAGGGAACCCTAACCCAGACCCAGACCCGAGCCCGAGCCCGGCCCGGCGCCAGCGCCGCCGCCGCTGCCAGCGGCGGCGCGCGCGCGCATGCACACATGTGCGGCGGGCATAGATCCCTCCCAATCGCGCGCGAAAACTCCAAGTACCCAAAGGGCACGCCCTTTGTTCTCAATTTTCTCTATTTATACACCACAAACTTTCATCCCATGGCCAATGTGGGACTAAATGCTTTTAGCTACCTTTAGTCCCATTTTGGCTTTGAATTAGGCAATCTTTAGACTTGAATATCTCATTCATTCGAAGTCAGAATTGAACATGTGAATATACCACGTTCATCCCCAATGGAAGGAGAACACACTCCAACCATCATCCAATTGATTCGATCAACGGATCTCGCCATAATTCAACTCAAAGATTCGCATTTATATTCTTCAATTCCAACAATCCCCCACAATGAATGGAGATTCAAGGAAATGACACACAAAGAGACTGACTCTATTATGAAAGGTACTTGAGAAAAGAAACTGCATAAGGATAGGTGAACTAGGTCTTGAACCTTTCATAGTGAAATCTTTATCGGACTTACTGGCTAATCAGTGAACTAGATCTTGAACTGTTAGCCGTTAGTGTAAGCCAAGTCAACAATGTTGGAACCTATTTCGATGAAGGCGTTCGTGAAAGATCAATTCATTTGGAGCTCTTATACATGACGAATCAAGAGTCCGACATGATCAAGTTGTGCCAAAGAGGGTTGAGATGTTGTGGTTTGTAAAGAAGATATAGCATGTAAAAGCCTTGATACAAACCAACACTTCAGTGTCCTGTTAGTCGACTTGATGTCCCAATATAGTCGACTAATAAACACTCTAGTCGACTTACCCAAAGTCCAAGTCGACTAGTCAAGTGTCCAGAAATTGACCCAACTCTCTGTTTGTCAAATTAGTCGACCAGCAGTAAACATAGTCGACTAATAGACTTTTCTAGTCGACTAATCAAAGTCCCCTAGTCGACTAATCCCTTGTCAAGTCGACTATCTTGTTAGTTGCAGTCGACTTGAGGTAGTTATCCAGAAACCTTTCAACCAACAGACATATCCCTAGTCGACTACTAGCTAAATCTAGTCGACTAATAGTGGAAATATTGCCTAGTCTAGTCGACTAACTCAGAACCCTAGTCGACTATAGGCAGTTTCTGACTGTTGGACAGTTTCTGTTATTTGAACCTTTTGGCAACGTTTTCCAACGTCTATATCATCTGAATTGGTCCCATAACTACCCTAACTAACCCTAGTCTACAGCTATAAATAGGAAAGTTATTCCTAAGGCCAAAGGTTAAGAAAAACAAGATTTTCATTCAGTTTTCCAAAGCCAAATTCCAGAAAACCTGAAAACTGATTTCCTAACTTCTGTTCTTCACCAAAAGACAATTCCATTAGTGAAGTTCTCTGAAGTTCATCTTTCCTATACTGTACCTTGTCCACATACACATCTGTACCAAGGCTATAGGAAAAGAGTTGTAAGTTCTCAAAGTGTTCATTTGTACACGGGAGGCTTCTTGGTTGAAGAGGCAAGTTGTACAAGGTGACCATTGTACACGGGAGGCTTCTTGGTTGAAGAAGTAGTTGTACAAAGGTAAAAGGTGTTCTCTTGATGGAAGAGAAGGTGTACACATTTGGAGAAGGGGATTCGACAAGTGGTGTACATGTTGTATTGATTTTGGGTGGCAAGATCAAGGATAAAGGAAAATCTCAAGCGGGTGGCTTGGGGACTGGATGTAGGTCACAAGGACCGAACCAGGATAAATCTCTTTGTTTGCGTTTGTCAATTTCTGAGATTTGTTTTCCTTATTGCAAGTTTACTTATTTGCTTAACAATTAATCCTTCCTATCTAGTGTTTGTGTTGATTTGATTATAAATCCTACATTTGGTATAAGAGAGGGACCCAACAATTGGTATCAGAGCCCTGCATACCCTGAACCAGCGTACAAGCTCGGGTACAAGTCAACAACAAAGATGGCAACGGAGTTTTCATCATCCCAATACAATGAAGGACATTCTACACAACGTCCACCGCTGTTTGACGGAACCAACTACAACTAGTGGAAGTGTAGAATGAAGATCTACTTGCAGTCAATCAACTACGACCTTTGGAACATCGTAGAAGCATCATACACCAAGCCTACAACCAACTACAACGCTTGGAGTGAAGATCAAAAGAAGAACGCGAACCTTGACGCCAAAGCAATGAATGCTCTATTCTGTGCCCTTACCAAAGAAGAGTTCAACCGAGTGTCAACAGCAACTTCTGCACATCAAATTTGGCATACTCTTCAGGTAACACACGAAGGCACTAGTAAAATTAAGGAATCTAAAATTTCTATTCTTGTCCACAGGTTTGAGTTATTCAAAATGGAGGAGAATAAAACCATATCCGAGATGGTTACAAGATTCACCGACATCACCAATACTCTTGCATCCCTTGGAAAGGACTACACCCAAGTCGAAAGAGTTCGAAAGATCCTTCGTGCACTTACACCAGAATGGGAGAAGAAGACAACCGCCATTGAAGAGGCGAATGATCTCTCAACTATGACATTAGAAAACCTAATCGGTAATCTAATGGCATGCGAAGTGCAGTTAGAAGAAAGGAAGAAGGACCAAGAACGACAACACCGTTCAAAGAAGAAAGAACTCGCCTTCCATGCATCTTCCGACACGGACAATGATGACGAAGAGGAGATGGCAATGCTCTCAAAGAAGTTCAGAAAATTTCTTAAGCAAGGTAAATTTAAGTGTTTTAATTGTGATAAAACAGGACATATGAAGATGGATTGCCCTTTGCTCAAGAAGAAAGATAAGTATAAGAGTAAGAAGTTCAGAAAGAAGAAGAACTACGAAGCATCTTCAGAACATAGTGATTCCTCATCTTTCGATGAAGATGAATCCACTGAACATGTTAACTTATGTTACATGGCTATAGAAGATGAAGAGGTATCGTTTTCTGAACTCTCAGATGCTTTTAATGAATTATTTATGAATCTGAAAAGTGAAAAACTGAAAAACAGAGTTTTGTTAAAAGAAAATGAGAAACTTTTACAAGAAAATTCTGTTTATGCATTACAATGTTCTTCTATAAATTCTCAACAAGATGAAACTGAAAATGTCATATCATCTTTGAAAACTGAAAATGAGATGTTTTTAAAGAAAACATTTTTCTGAAAAAGGAAACTAAGTCTTTGAATGAAAGGATTTCTATATTGGATAAAGACATGTTAGTTTTCAAAAAGAAATATGAAAATCTTTGCAAAATGTGACTAAGTTTAATAAAGGAAAAGAAAATTTGAATGCTTTATTATCTTTTCAGAATTTGTCACATGATAATCATGGTATTGGTTTTATTGCAAAATCTTCATGTTATAGTAATCCATATAGTTCTTTTGTAAAAAGAAAGACTAAGAAAAGTAAGTTTATATGGATTCCTAAAAATTTAAGTTTTCATGATAAAAATACATATATTGCTTCATACATGCATGATATATGTGATTCTTGCAATTATGTATATACTAACAGGTGGAAACCAAATTCTAAATGGATTTGGAGTCCTAAAGGTTAGATATGATCTTTTATATTTGGTACCAACTAACGTTTATTTTGCAGGTACCATATAAAAGTTATTATATATATATGTACTAATATATTTGTTGCAGGGGGAGAACAAAATATTTTTATATCTGTTATAACCCATTTCTGCAGAGGGAGGAAAAGATAACATATTTTTTACAGGGGGAGGACATGCACACACAAAGCGTCGTCATCAAAAAGGGGGAGAATGTTGGAACCTATTTCGATGAAGACGTTCGTGAAAGATCAATTCATTTGGAGCTCTTACACATGACGAATCAAGAGTCCGACATGATCAAGTTGTGCCAAAGAGGGTTGAGATGTTGTGGTTGTAAAGAAGATATAGCATGTAAAAGCCTTGATACAAACCAACACTTCAGTGTCCTGTTAGTCAACTTGATGTCCCAATATAGTCGACTAATAAACACTCTAGTCGACTTACCCAAAGTCCAAGTCGACTAGTCAAGTGTCCAGAAATTGACCCAACTCTCTGTTTGTCAAATTAGTCGACCAGCAGTAAACATAGTCGACTAATAGACTTTTCTAGTCGACTAATCAAAGTCCCCTAGTCGACTAATCCCTTGTCAAGTCGACTATCTTGTTAGTTGCAGTCGACTTGAGGTAGTTATCCAGAAACCTTTCAACCAACAGACATATCCCTAGTCGACTACTAGCTAAATCTAGTCGACTAATAGTGAAAATTTTGCCTAGTCTAGTCGACTAACTCAGAACCCTAGTCGACTATAGGCAGTTTCTGACTGTTGGACAGTTTCTGTTATCTGAATCTTTTGGCAACGTTTTCCAACGTCTATATTATCTGAATTGGTCCCATAACTACCCTAACTAACCCTAGTCTACAGTTATAAATAGGGAAGTTATTCCTAAGGCCAAAGGTTAAGAAAAACAAGATTTTCATTCAGTTTTCCAAAGCCAAATTCCAGAAAACCTGAAAACTGATTTCCTAACTTCTGTTCTTCACCAAAAGACAATTCCATTAGTGAAGTTCTCTGAAGTTCATCTTTCCTATACTGTACCTTGTCCACATACACATCTGTACCAAGGCTATAGGAAAAGAGTTGTAAGTTCTCAAAGTGTTCATTTGTACACGGGAGGCTTCTTGGTTGAAGAGGCAAGTTGTACAAGGTGACCATTGTACACGGGAGGCTTCTTGGTTGAAGAAGTAGTTGTACAAAGGTAAAAGGTGTTCTCTTGGTGGAAGAGAAGGTGTACACATTTGGAGAAGGAGATTCGACAAGTGGTGTACATGTTGTATTGATTTTGGGTGGCAAGATCAAGGATAAAGGAAAATCTCAAGCGGGTGGCTTGGGGACTGGATGTAGGTCACAAGGACCGAATCAGGATAAATCTCTTTGTTTGCGTTTGTCAATTTTTGAGATTTATTTTCCTTATTGCAAGTTTACTTATTTGCTTAACAATTAATCCTTCCTATCTAGTGTTTGTGTTGATTTGATTATAGATCCTACATTTGGTATAAGAGAGGGACCCAACAAACAAGCTTCACACAGTGACTTTCCAAATCAACTTTGGTTCTCGGTTGTGTCCGTTTTGGCCCTGGACATTCTTGGTTTCAGAGAGTATCTTTAGGGAATAACAGCCTCCATAGAAATTCCCAAAGAGCCGACCCAACTCTATACTCACATAGGTGATGGACCTATTAAGAGTAGTCTACTCTACTCCACTTGTTTAGTAACAAGATATAGGCATCATTAAAAGCATTAAGTTTATCCTTAATCCACTTGTAGAAAAACACTTACGTGCACCTTAGGAATGGATTGGAGTCAAGCTCCCAAGTGCTTACTTGTTGAGTCAATCATAACTAGTTTTTCCTCTTGAACTTAGTCTGTGGGATCTCCAGTCGCTAAGTGAGGTTTCCATTAAGCTGACTCGGTAAGGTTAGGCTTTTAGACCCATTCCCCTCGATGCGCAGTTTATACGCTCTCAACTTTAACCTTTAGTAAGCGGATCCGCTAAATTATCCTTTGACGAGATAATTCCATTTGAGAGCAACTGCTTAACTTGCTTACAGCGTAAGCAATATCGGGTCTAGTGCTATTCATCAAATACATTAGACTTCCGATAATCTGAGAATACTCCAACTGGCGTATTCCAGTTCCTGTATTCTTATGAAGGTGGACGTGTGGGAAAAAGGATTTGTTATTCTCCTTTTATCCCTTGATCCTTGAATCTTTCTATCATCTTATCCATGTAGTGAGATTGAGATAGATTGATTCCATCTGGTGTTCTGGTGATTTTAATTCCTAAAATTACATCAGCAACCCCCAGATCCTTCATGTCAAAACTGTTGGATAACATTTTTTCAGTGGACTTAATAATCAACATGTCGTCTACATAAAGACAAACAATGATACATGCATTTCCAACTGTTTTCGTGTAAACACACTTATCGATAGATCCAACGGGTTTTAATTTTCTTTTGAAAATCCACTTACACCCAATTGGTTTACTGTCATGAGGCAAGTTTACCAATTCCCAAGTTTGATTACTTAGTATGGATTCTATTTCGCTATTTATAGCTTCTTTTCACATTTGTGCTTCTGGGGTTTACAGAGCCTCTTTAAATGTTTGAGGCTCGCTTTCAATAGCGTATGCTATGAAATCTGGACCAAAAGATTTTGAGATTCTAAATCTCTGACTTCTTCTTGGTTCAATTTCCGCATTAACAATCGGTTCCTCGGGGTTTTCGTCCCTGAACGCCATCTCGTGTGTTCTTTTCCCAGAAGTCTTATCTGCTTTCCGTTTGTATGGAAAGATGTCTTCAAAGAACACAGCATCTCTTGATTCGATAATCATATTTACATGAATATCTGGTATCTCTGATTTATGAACTAAAAATCTGTAGGCACTACTATTCAAGGCATAGCCTATGAATATGCAGTCCATAGTTTTTGCTCCCAACTTAGTCTTTTTAGGTAATGGTGCTAGCACCTTTGCTAGGCACCCCCACATTTTGAGGTAATGGTAGGAAGGTGTCCTTTCATGCCATAACTCGAATGGTATAAGACCGAATTTCTTGTGGGGTATTCTATTTAGAATATAATTTGCAGTTAATAGAGCTTCCCCCCACAAGTTCTGCGGAGCTCCAGAACTTACGAGCATGGAATTAACCATCTCCTTCAAAGTTCTGTTCTTCCGTTCAACAATTCCATTCTGCTGAGGAGTGTATGGTGCTGTAGTTTGATGGATTATACCAAAATTAGCACATAACTCACTAAAATCATTTGATTCATATTCTCCGCCTCTATCGGATTTTAGAATCTTGATTTTCTTGTTGAGTTGATTCTCAACTTCGGCTTTATATGTTATAAACATATTTATTGCCTCATCCTTACTGTTTAAAAGATACACATAACAGTATCTTGTACAGTCATCAATAAAAGTAATAAAATACTTTTTACCGCCTCTAGTTGGCATAAACTTCAAGTCACACAGATCGCTATGAATTAACCCTAAAGGTTCTGTATTTCAATCAATTGAGTGAAATGAATTTTTCGCCAACTTGGCCTCAACACAAATCTCACACTTGCGAATTTCTTCCAAGTTGAGTTTAGAAATATATCCCAGATTAGACAAGTTTTTCAAAGACTTGTAATTTACATGCCCTAATCTAGCATGCCACAAATTAGGAGACTCAAGCAAATAAACAGAAGAATTTCTTTTATTTATAAGCTTCGGGTACAAATACACATACTTTTTATCTACCAATGCAACATTGGCTTTAAAAAGTCCATCAACAAGATAACCCTTTCCCACATACATCCCTCCCTTAGTAAGCACAAATTTGTCGGATTCAAAAATCATTCTAAATCCTTTCTTACTAAGTATTGATCCGGAGATCAAATTCTTGCGGATGTCTGGAACATGAAACACATCGTTAAGAGTAAGCTCTTTTCCCGATGTCCACTTCAGGATGACCTTGCCCTTTCCTTCAACCTTTGAGGAAGCTGAATTACCCATGAATAGTTGCTCATCTTGCTCTAGCCTTTGATATTCTGAGAATAACAATTTCTCCGAGCCGATGTGCCGAGTAGCTCCCGTGTCTACCCACCAATCCTTGTTATTGGTTGTCAGATTCACTTCTGACACCACAGCTGAAAGATTTGGTGATTCATGGTTGTAACGCCCCGATCCCAATGATACGGGAACGTTACTGCAACGCATATACGTAGGTCAGATGGTGCCCCCACGTATATACGCTAAGCATAAGTACAACAAGTATCAGAGTACAACACACACAGCGTGGTATAATCATATGCCAACTTACAAAATATAAGTACAAAGTTACACAAGTTATGATAAGCAAAAATCACTATACAAGTGTCCTTTATCACAACCCCAGTCCAAAAAGAACGATATACAACCAAAAATGCAAAAATGCTCACGCAAGGATGGAGATCCGTGAACCAAAAGAAGTGTCTGGCATGAGGACCGGAGCTAATCTGCCTGCTCACTAAAGAAAGCCTGATCTTCGGTGGATGGCTCCACTTCGACCCAGGCCTCGGAATCTGAATATGCAAATCCAAAGGGGTCAAGACATAATACAACAAATGAAAGATAGCCAAGTGGCAAGGATCATGAATAGGGATAATGAAATAGTACTAAGTAACAATGCATGACCAGAGATGTAAACTAAGAAAGATAAAGTCATATGCAATAAATCTACAATTAATGTCTTATTATTATTACTTGTCTTACTGTGATATCTAGCTATGTGACCCAGCGTCCCAGAGCACATAGATCCATATCCTAGTGAAACAAGGTTGTTATTGGAAACAGCGGTTGTATCGACGAACTATGTTTACAGTGTGTCCCGTGCATGCCCGGGACCACGGCCCAGTATTGTTCCGTTGCTTGAAGACGGAACCTGCCGCTAGGCTAACAGGAGGGTCTTATGTATGCCCTTGTCATGACAGGAAACAGGAAAGGGAGGAAGCACTCCCCTCGGTCCCCTGGAGTACCGCAGGTAAGACCGGAAACATGGTGCACATCCTAATACCACTGTAAACACGAACACATATCGATATTCGCATATTTCCCCCTGACCCATGTGTAAGTTGGTGCATTTTATGTAAAAGTCCGGTGTATCATGCTTTGTTTTAAGAGATGGCATGATAGGTGGTGGTGTTGCCATTTAACATGCCATGAAACGAATATATACAATAACAAGTCATGAGGCAGTAGGAGATGCATCCATTCAGTTATATATCATGTAGTGCTGGTATTGAAGCATGAACGAGCAGGAAATAATACACATGTAACAAGTATAGGTACTAAATTTAGAACAGAAATTAACTATGACACACAGCCAGGATTAGTCGACTAGGGGTATTGGTTAGTCGACTAATAGGGTTTCTAGTCGACTAGGAGTTTGGTTTGATCGACTAAAATTGGGATACAGAGTGTTGGAATTCTGTTTCAGTGCATGCTAGTCGACTAGGGTAAGAGGGTTAGTCGACTAATAGGAAGTACTAGTCGACTAACAGATATTTCGGTCGTCTAGATCTGTGACACAGAAAGTTGGGTTTTCTGGTCCAGGATGGATTAGTCGACTAGGTGGATTCAGGAGTCGACTAATATGGGTTTCCCGAGAGTTTATTAGTCGACTGATATTTTGGGCAAGTCGACTAATACTGTGTTTTCCAGAAAAACTAAATTTCAGCTAAGTGTTCTAGTCGACTAGGTCTTATGGTAAGTCGACTAATAGTGGGGAAAATCAGTGTACAGGACAGAAATTCTGGGAACGTGTTTGATGGCTAAATTCCTGGTTTAAGGTGACCTATGTGTACAAGAAGTGTAAATACAGTGCTCTAAGGCTAATACAAGTCTTGGTGAGTGAATTACTCCCTTGGAATGGTTGGATTTGAGCTTAGATGACCTAAAAATAAGATTTTTAGTGTGCAAGTGAACAAAGATTTCTACTTCAAGTATGTGATGTGTGAACTAGGTCTTGGTGAGTAAGAACTCACCTGGAGGGGTCAAATCTGAAGCTTGATCCAAGGATGGAGGTGTTGGCTCCAATCCACAACTTGTAGTTGAAGCTAGGTTGAAGAACTAGCTCTTGGAGTTGCCTTGGGGAGTAGTGGTTGAAGATGGAGCTCTAGAAGAAGTCCTTGATGAATCCCTTGTGATCTAGAGGTGGTTGTGAAGGGATTTGGGTGATCTCTTGAAGTTAGGGTTTGTTGAAGAGGAAGAAGAAGGGGATTTTGCAATTCCTCTCTTGATGAAGAAAATGAGAAGGAAAGGGGGAATTTGCAATTGAAGGAATTTATATGTTGGGATTTATGTGAAGGGGTTGACATTTTGGTGAATGTGAGGGGTTATCTTGCAAAAGGAGGGGTGAGGTGAGTGTCCTCTCTTTGGCCACTTGGCCGGCTGTGGGAGAGGGAGAGAGTGAGTGGGGTTAGGTGAAGTGATGAGTGGGAAATGAGGTGGAAATGAAGTGGAATTTGGATTTTTGCAATTTTTGGAAAAATGCCCGAAATTCAAGTATTTTGGAATGGTCTGAAAATTTTACCAAAAATCAAGAATAAGATTTTAAGACTCATGGTGAAATTCGTTTGAAGAAATAATTTGTAGTTTTAAAATTAAAAATCCCGGAATCAGTCACCTGCCGACTCAGTTGGGATTTTCATAAATTCGTAAAATCTCCAGAAAAAGCGTGTAGGTTGAAAATATGATTCTAAAGAATAATGCCTAAAGGACCATCTAGAAATTCCTAACTGTTTGTGAGTTAAAAATCCTGGAATCGGTCAGCGGCACTGGCCGACACCGGTTTCGGAGAAATTCATTTTAATTCCAGAAAATTCCAGAAAATCACGTAAAATATTAAATATTAGAAAATGATATTTGAAATTAAAATCGGTCAAATACGGAAGGTAAATCGGAAAATACGATCGAAAGACTGAATACGTAACTAAGTACGTATTCCGGGAGAGGGGTATTACAATCTACCCACCTTACAAAAATTTCGTCCTCGAAATTTCATAAGGTGAAAGATAACAGGAAAAGCAACAGATAGATATGGATACAAGGAAAGATAACGGTAGAAAAGGTAGAAGGGAAGATTCTTACCCAATCAAGATGTGAAAAGATGAGGATAACGATCCCGGATAACGTCCTCACGCTCCCAAGTGGCCTCTCCTGGCGCATGCCTGTTCCATGACACCAATACCAATGGAATAGCTCTGTTCTTCAGTGCCTTGACACTCCTATCCAGAATGGCCAACGGCTGCTCTTGGTATGATAAATCCGGTTGTAGCTCCAGCTCGGAATGATCCAGAATATGGCTGTCATCCCTGACATACTTCCTCAACTGAGACACGTGGAAGACATTATGCACCCCGTCCAAAGATGGCGGTAATGCCAATCTATAGGACACATCTCCCACACGATCCAGGATCTCGAATGGGCCAATATACCTTGGGCTAAGCTTCCCACGTGTACCGAAACGGATTACACCCTTGGTAGGTGATATCCTCAAGAACACATGATCTCCAACCTGGAACTCCAATGGCCTTCTCCGAGTGTCTGCCCAACTCTTCTGCCTACTCTGAGCAGCCCTGAGATGATCTCTGATAACCCTGACTTTCTCTGTAGTCTGCATCAGAATCTCTGGTCCCAAAAGACTCCTCTCACCGACTTCATTCCAACAAATCGGTGATCGGCACTTCCTACCATACAATGCCTCAAAGGGTGCCATCTTAATACTTGCCTGGTAGCTGTTGTTATATGAAAACTCAGCCAAGTGAAGATGGTCTTCCCAAGATCCCCCAAAGTCAATCATGCAAGCCCTCAACATATCTTCAAGGATCTGGATAGTCCTCTCAGATTGTCCGTCTGTCTGAGGATGATAAGAAGTACTGAATTTCAGACGAGTTCCCAGACTTTCTTGGAGACTCTCCCAGAAATGAGATTTGAATCTGGTGTCTCTATCTGACACAATACTAACTGGAACTCCATGCAGACGAACTACCTCCTTCATATACTTATCTGCCAGAACCTCTGTCGTCTGGCCTACCCTGAATGGTATGAAGTGAGCTGACTTGGTGAGGCGATCAACTATCACCCACACCGCATTATTACCCCTGGGACTCCGAGGCAATGCCGTCACGAAGTCCATGGTGATGTGCTCCCATTTCCACTCGGGTATCGGCAAAGGTTGAAGAAGTCCAGCTGATCTCTGATGCTCGATCTTTGTCTGCTGGCAAACCAAGCACTTGGCAACAAACTGGGCTATCTCCCTCTTCATAGCATTCCACCAAAAGTGCTTCTTCAGGTCCTGGTACATCTTGTTTCCCCCAGGGTGTATAGAATAAGCTGAACTGTGAGCTTCCTCCAAAATCTTCTGTCTGACTTCTCCTCGGGGAACACAAAGTCTATCTCCAAAATACAATGCACCATCTGGGTGAATGCAGATATCCGACTTCAATCCAGCCTCCACCTGAGCTCTGAATGTCTGCAATCTGGGGTCCTCCATCTGAGCTTCCTTGATCTCCTTTATCAATGATGACTGGATCTGTAAAGCCATGAACTGCCCGGCCTTATCACCCCCTTGCACTAACATCAAATCCAATCTAATGAATTCCTGAATCAACTCCCTCTGCTGCGTGAGGTGGACTAGCACTCTGTTCTCTGGCATCCTGCTCAGTGCATCCGGAACGGTATTGACTTTGCCTGGATGATACTGCAAGTCAATGTCATAGTCTGCCATCAGCTCCAGCCACCGCCTCTGCCTCATGTTCAACTCCTTCTGTGAGAATATATACTTGAGGCTCTTGTGATCTGTGTATATCAACACTTTGTCTCCCAGAAGGTAGTGTCTCCAGATCTTCAAAGCAAATATCACAGCTGCCAACTCCAAGTCATGAGTTGGGTAATTCCTCTCATGAGGCTTCAACTGCCTAGATGCATATGCTATAACATGATCATGTTGCATAAGCACACACCCCAGGCCTTTACCTGATGCATCACAGAAAATGACCATCCCTCCTCTACCTGAAGGGGTCCTCAAGATTGGAGCTGTGATAAGCCTCTGCTTCAACTGCTCAAATGCTGCATCACAATCTTCTGTCCATATGTATCTCTCCCCTTTTCTGGTGAGCCTGGTCAACGGAGCTGCAAGTCTAGAGAAATCCTGGACAAAGCGCCTGTAATATCCGGCTAGTCCAAGAAAGCTCTTTATCTCAGTCACCGTCTTCGGAACTGGCCAATTCTGCACTGCCTGGACTTTACTGGGATCAACTGAAATTCCTTCTGCTGAAACTATGTGTCCGAGGAAGGCTATGCTGTCCAACCAGAATTCACACTTGCTCCTCTTGGCATGAAGCTGCTCTTGCTGGAGGGTCTGCAACACAATCCTCAAGTGCTCTGCATGCTCCTTCTCATTCCTTGAATAGATCAGGATGTCGTCTATGAATACAACAACAAACTGATCTAGGTAAGGGGAGAACACTCGATTCATCAAGTCCATGAAAACCGCAGGGGCATTGGTGACTCCGAAAGGCATAACTAGGAATTCATAGTGGCCATAACGGGTCCTGAATGCCGTCTTCGGAACATCCTCCTTCTTCACCCTCAGCTGATGGTAACCCGACTGCAAATCTAACTTAGAAAATACACGGGCTCCATGGAGCTGATCAAACAAATCATCAATCCGGGGCAAGGGATACTTGTTCTTGATGGTGACCTTGTTCAACTCTCTATAATCAATACAAAGCCTCTTACCACCATCCTTCTTGTTCGCCAAGAGCACTGGAGCTCCCCATGGCGAAGTGCTCGGCCGAATCAATCCCTTGTCCGAATACTCCTGCAGCTGCTTCTTCAGGATCTCCAACTCCGTCGGTGCCATCCTGTACGGAGCCTTGGATATAGGAGCTGTCCCTGGAACTGTATCAATGGAGAACTCCACTATCCTCTCCGGTGGAAGTCCTGAAATCTCAGCAAAGACTCCTGGAAATTCATCCCACACTGGCACTCCCTTCAGAACCTCCGAAGTGGTCATCTGAATCTTCCTCTTAGCAGGCTTCACCTCTCCGCTAAACTGGAACTCCGGCTGATGCGGGATTCTGAAATTGATCCTCCTTCCTCTACAGTCAATCACTGCATAGTACTGACTGAGCCAGGTCATGCCCAAGATTACGTCGTACCCCTTGGTGTCTAGTACGAGCATATCTATGGCCAAGGTCTTCCCACAAAGCTCCACTGGACAGTCAGCACAAACTCTAGAAGATACAACTACCCCATTCCCTGTACTTATCTCCCACTTGTGGTCTAAAGCCTTAACAGGTATGGAATGAACAGCCACAAAATGGTCGGAGATATAACAGTGGGATGCACCCGAATCGAAGAGAGCGAGAACAGGTATAGAATGAACTCTGATGTTACCTGTAATCACCTCCTCTGAAGCCTCAGCCTCCTCTGCTGTCAGGTTGTAGGCCTGACCTCTGCCACGCCCTGCTGCCGTCCGGGCTCCTCTCTGCACTGGGCGAGCAACATGCGGTGGAGGAAGGGGAAGAGCTCTCCTCATCACTGGTCCCTGGTGCCTCTGCCCAACTGGCCCTGGTAGTGCCCTCTGTCCATTCTGCCCTTGAGGTGCCGGCAAGGTTTGATTAGCAAACCCCATTCTCCTGTGCGGACAGGTCTCCACGGCATGGTCTCGTGCTCCACACACCAAACACCATCCGTTCGCCCTCCGGCAATCTTGCTGAGAGTGTCCTGGCTTCTGGCAGAAATTGCAGATAAGACCTGGTCGAGCCACCTGGTAAGGAACTGCCCTGAATGGTTGCCTGGCCTGGACCTTCGCTGCTCTGGATGGTCCTCCTCTGCCCACCGGTACAAACGGCCTCTTCATGGCCTGGTTCTCTTGCTTCTTCTGAAACCCACGCTCCACCTCTCGAGCGATGGTGAGAACCTCAGCATAGGTCTTCAGCTGCTGGGGCATCAGAAACATCTGGATCTCCATCTGTAAACCCTGCTGAAACCTGCTTGCCCTCTTCTCTTCATCTAACACCATGTACGGGGCGAAGCGACTCAACCTGAGAAATTCTGCAGCATACTCATCTACGGATCTGTTCCCCTGTTGAAGCCTGATGAACTGCTCCTCCATGTCCTTCTGAGCAGTGGCGGGAAAGAACCTGCTATAAAAGCTCTTGGAGAACGTATCCCAAGAGATAGGCTCCTTCAAGCGAGCCTCCTCTGCAAGCCACCAAGTCCTGGCTATGTCCTTCAGCTGTATCTTTGCAACCTCCACTTGGTTCTCCTTAGGCACCCTGGCGGCGTTCAGCAGATCGGTGGTGTCTGTCAACCACTGTTCAGCCTCCAATGGTCTCTCGACTCCCGTGAATACGGCCGGTTGCAGCCGCCGAAAGTCTGACACGTTCCCAGGCCTTTGCTCCTTCGGAGCTGCCAACTCCTGCCTGAGGAGCTCAGTCTGCTGCTGCTGATTCTCCATCTGCTGTTGCTGGTTTCCCAGCATAGTCTGAATGATCCTCAGGACATCAGCACCCTCTCCTCCTACGGGTCCATTCGGTACTTGCCCGATGTTGTTGCGACCCGAACGTCTCTCCATACCGAAAGGGATAAGATCTGGAATTGGAAACAAAGGGAAGGAGTTTAGGATACGAGGAGTGAATCAAGGACGAAGTCAAGAAGGACTATATAACTTTGTACATTGTAGTTGGCATTAGCAAATCACTAGAATTTGCTACTTGGTTGTACCTTTAGGTTTGAGAGCCTAGGCTCTGATACCAACCTGTAACGCCCCGATCCCAATGATACGGGAACGTTACTGCAACGCATATACGTAGGTCAGATGGTGCCCCCACGTATATACGCTAAGCATAAGTACAACAAGTATCAGAGTACAACACACACAGCGTGGTATAATCATATGCCAACTTACAAAATATAAGTACAAAGTTACACAAGTTATGATAAGCAAAAATCACTATACAAGTGTCCTTTATCACAACCCCAGTCCAAAAAGAACGATATACAACCAAAAATGCAAAAATGCTCACGCAAGGATGGAGATCCGTGAACCAAAAAGAAGTGTCTGGCACGAGGACCGGAGCTAATCTGCCTGCTCACTAAAGAAAGCCTGATCTTCGGTGGATGGCTCCACTTCGACCCAGGCCTCGGAATCTGAATATGCAAATCCAAAGGGGTCAAGACATAATACAACAAATGAAAGATAGCCAAGTGGCAAGGATCATGAATAGGGATAATGAAATAGTACTAAGTAACAATGCATGACCAGAGATGTAAACTAAGAAAGATAAAGTCATATGCAATAAATCTACAATTAATGTCTTATTATTATTACTTGTCTTACTGTGATATCTAGCTATGTGACCCAGCGTCCCAGAGCACATAGATCCATATCCTAGTGAAACAAGGTTGTTATTGGAAACAGCGGTTGTATCGACGAACTATGTTTACAGTGTGTCCCGTGCATGCCCGGGACCACGGCCCAGTATTGTTCCGTTGCTTGAAGACGGAACCTGCCGCTAGGCTAACAGGAGGGTCTTATGTATGCCCTTGTCATGACAGGAAACAGGAAAGGGAGGAAGCACTCCCTCGGTCCCCTGGAGTACCGCAGGTAAGACCGGAAACATGGTGCACATCCTAATACCACTGTAAACACGAACACATATCGATATTCGCATATTTCCCCCTGACCCATGTGTAAGTTGGTGCATTTTATGTAAAAGTCCGGTGTATCATGCTTTGTTTTAAGAGATGGCATGATAGGTGGTGGTGTTGCCATTTAACATGCCATGAAACGAATATATACAATAACAAGTCATGAGGCAGTAGGAGATGCATCCATTCAGTTATATATCATGTAGTGCTGGTATTGAAGCATGAACGAGCAGGAAATAATACACATGTAACAAGTATAGGTACTAAATTTAGAACAGAAATTAACTATGACACACAGCCAGGATTAGTCGACTAGGGGTATTGGTTAGTCGACTAATAGGGTTTCTAGTCGACTAGGAGTTTGGTTTGATCGACTAAAATTGGGATACAGAGTGTTGGAATTCTGTTTCAGTGCATGCTAGTCGACTAGGGTAAGAGGGTTAGTCGACTAATAGGAAGTACTAGTCGACTAACAGATATTTCGGTCGTCTAGATCTGTGACACAGAAAGTTGGGTTTTCTGGTCCAGGATGGATTAGTCGACTAGGTGGATTCAGGAGTCGACTAATATGGGTTTCCCGAGAGTTTATTAGTCGACTGATATTTTGGGCAAGTCGACTAATACTGTGTTTTCCAGAAAAACTAAATTTCAGCTAAGTGTTCTAGTCGACTAGGTCTTATGGTAAGTCGACTAATAGTGGGGAAAATCAGTGTACAGGACAGAAATTCTGGGAACGTGTTTGATGGCTAAATTCCTGGTTTAAGGTGACCTATGTGTACAAGAAGTGTAAATACAGTGCTCTAAGGCTAATACAAGTCTTGGTGAGTGAATTACTCCCTTGGAATGGTTGGATTTGAGCTTAGATGACCTAAAAATAAGATTTTTTAGTGTGCAAGTGAACAAAGATTTCTACTTCAAGTATGTGATGTGTGAACTAGGTCTTGGTGAGTAAGAACTCACCTGGAGGGGTCAAATCTGAAGCTTGATCCAAGGATGGAGGTGTTGGCTCCAATCCACAACTTGTAGTTGAAGCTAGGTTGAAGAACTAGCTCTTGGAGTTGCCTTGGGGAGTAGTGGTTGAAGATGGAGCTCTAGAAGAAGTCCTTGATGAATCCCTTGTGATCTAGAGGTGGTTGTGAAGGGATTTGGGTGATCTCTTGAAGTTAGGGTTTGTTGAAGAGGAAGAAGAAGGGGATTTTGCAATTCCTCTCTTGATGAAGAAAATGAGAAGGAAAGGGGGAATTTGCAATTGAAGGAATTTATATGTTGGGATTTATGTGAAGGGGTTGACATTTTGGTGAATGTGAGGGGTTATCTTGCAAAAGGAGGGGTGAGGTGAGTGTCCTCTCTTTGGCCACTTGGCCGGCTGTGGGAGAGGGAGAGAGTGAGTGGGGTTAGGTGAAGTGATGAGTGGGAAATGAGGTGGAAATGAAGTGGAATTTGGATTTTTGCAATTTTTGGAAAAATGCCCGAAATTCAAGTATTTTGGAATGGTCTGAAAATTTTACCAAAAATCAAGAATAAGATTTTAAGACTCATGGTGAAATTCGTTTGAAGAAATAATTTGTAGTTTTAAAATTAAAAATCCCGGAATCAGTCACCTGCCGACTCAGTTGGGATTTTCATAAATTCGTAAAATCTCCAGAAAAAGAGTGTAGGTTGAAAATATGATTCTAAGGAATAATGCCTAAAGGACCATCTAGAAATTCCTAACTGTTTGTGAGTTAAAAATCCTGGAATCGGTCAGCGGCACTGGCCGACACCGGTTTCGGAGAAATTCATTTTAATTCCAGAAAATTCCAGAAAATCACGTAAA
Organism: Agave tequilana; assembly: GCA_038442645.1. Lineage (NCBI taxonomy): Eukaryota > Viridiplantae > Streptophyta > Magnoliopsida > Asparagales > Asparagaceae > Agave > Agave tequilana. Next base: position 264,165 of record JAVJIF010002894.1, read on the forward strand.
ATATTAAATATTAGAAAACGATATTTGAAATTAAAATCGGTCAAATACGGAAGGTAAATCGGAAAATACGATCGAAAGACTGAATACGTAACTAAGTACGTATTCCGGGAGAGGGGTATTACAATGGTTGGTCATGTTCGCCTGTGGGTGGCTCTTCTTGTTCTTTTTGAGATGGCTGCGACATTCATTCGCCTTATGCCCCTCTTTGTTGCAGATATAGCAGGTTCCCTTGAAGCGCATGTTCTTGCCTTATTGGACCTTGCCTTTGTATCCCTGGGAAGTCTTCTTCCGCTTTAAGCCTTTGGAAGTAGACGCTTTCCCTTTTGAGTCTTCGATCACATTGGCTTTTGCTTCGTAGGAGTTCTTACTGCTCTTTTTCTCGGACTTTCTGTTGTCCTCCTCGATACAAAGCCTCACAATGAGATCTTCCAACTTCAACTCCTTTCGCTTATGCTTCAGGTAGTTCTTGAAATCTCTCCACGCAGGTGGGAGTTTCTCCACGATAGTAGCCACCTGCAAAGTTTTAGGAAGAATCATACCTTCGGCTTCTATCTCGTGCAAGATAAGTTGGAACTCTTGCACCTGACTGATTACAGTCTTGCTATCCACCATTTTGTACTCCAGAAATCGTCCTACGACGAACTTCTTGGTACCAGCATCCTCAGTCTTGTACTTCTTGTCAAGACTGGCCCATAACTTCTTTGCCGTTGTGATAGGACTGTAGACATTGTAAAGAGAGTCATCCAGTCCATTTAAAATATAATTTCGGCAAAGGAAGTTACATTGAGTCTATGCATCAGTTGTAGGCTCTGGTGGATCTTCTTGCAGGAATCTGGCCAGATGAAGAGTGGTCAAGTAGAAGAGCATCTTTTGTTGCCACCTCTTGAATCTGTGCCATCAAATTTTCCTGGCTTCTCCGGCTTCGGGTTAGGAAGTGGAGTTGGCATCACATGCATGTTTGGTGCCTTGCTAGAGCTATCTTGATTAGTCTTAGACATCTTCTACAAGTTCAAGCAGAACAGAAGTAAGAAACGCTAATTGTCTTAAGATTATTGGTATTCTGCTTAACAGGAATCAATCTGATAACTAATCAAGATCACTGAAATATCAACAATCTAATTGGCCAGGTCGGCAAATATCAGGTGGGAGGTTTTCCGTTCAATAGAACGTTCCTTAATTTAAGAACCACCTTTCAATTTCCTTCCTTGGTTAAACACCAATTAGACTGAATCTAAATCAGTCTTGATATACTGTAAAGTATATCCCCTGTATAAAGGACTTAATCCACTTATACAGTATTTGGAGTGAGGTACGCTTAGAGCGAATCTCCTTAAGACAATTACGTCCCCCGCACTGGTGCTAACGGGATAATGGACGCTGGTCTCCCAAGATACAACACTCCTTCACGGTATTTGGATAGCACTACCAAATTACCGTACGGTCGAACCGTAGTCAACCAGTACCTTCCACAGGATCGTTGAAGCAGCGGTACAAGGACAAATTTCGGATGAATATTTGCCTTTACTTTTGGAGTAGTACCCACTGTTGAGGACGAAGGAAGGTTGAAGAATATTCTTCTTCAGAAGTCACAGATTCAGACAACAATTCTTTAAAAGAATCTGTTGAGGACGAAGGAAGGTTGAAGAATATTCTTCTTCAGAAGTCACAGATTCAGACAACAATTCTTTAAAAGAATCTGTTGAATTTTCTGAGCCTTCTTTCAGAACGAATTTCGCAGAATCTCCTTTGGAAGTCGCTTCGGAAACCGAATCTCCCACTTCTCGTTAGAAATTACTTCAGAACTTCACTTCCAGTTCTGAACGAAGAACCTTCACTTCCAGTTCTAGATGAAGAACCTCACTTCCAGTTCTGAAGGAAGAACCTTCACTTCCAGTTCAGAACGAAGAACCTTCACTTCCAGTTCTGAAGGAAGAATCTTCACTTCCAGAGGTCTGGATGAAGAACCTCACTTTCAGAGTTCTGGACGAAGAACTTCACTTTCAGAGTTCTGGACGAAGAAGAACTTCAGTTTCAGAGTTCTGGATGAAGAAGAAGAGGGGCCAACAGATCTGAACCCAACAAAAGGGTGCAACCTTTCGACCCAACCATTGCAACCTTTGGCAGTCCAACTGGTTCGCAACCGTTGGCGGATCGGTTCAGATCCTGACAGCGGAGCGGGTCTGGTTCGGGTAGTGGAGCGGATGCTCGCAACCCATACCCGGAGACCTGATTCAAAAAGAATCAGGCCAGGTAGGGAACCCGAACCCAGACCCAGACCCGAGCCCGGCACTGGCGCCGGCGCGCGCATGTACACATGTGCGGCGGGCATAGATCCCTCCCAATCGCGCGCGAAAACTCCAAGTACCCAAAGAGCACGCCTTTTGTTCTCAATTTTCTCTATTTATACACCACAAACTTCCATCCCATGGCCAATGTGGGACTAAATGCTTTTAGCTACCTTTAGTCCTGTTTTGGCTTTGAATTAGGCAATCTTTAGATTTGAATATCTCATTCATTCGAAGTCGGAATTGAACATGTGAATATACCACGTTCATCCACAATGGAAGGAGAACACACTCCAACCATCATCCAATTAATTCGATCAACGGATCTCGCCATAATTCAACTCAAAGATTGGAATTTATATTCTTCAATTCCAACATTTTTTTTTTAATTACAGTGTCAAATTTTTTTAGTTAGCTTCCACGTGTAGAAATTGGTCTGAGTTTAATTCGGTAACCAACTCCAATTGGCCGTATAATAATCTCCATCCGCTTGGTATCCAGCTCACGCGCTCCTCACGCGAGCAGCCCGTATGCCATCTGGGAGACTCGGGCCGTTCTATTTTGACTTAGGTCAGCGGTAACCAGATCCTACGGCGTCGAATCTAGCATTCACTTTCTGGTTTCTCCAATTTTACCCTCCAAAAAATTAACCAGACTCTCACCGAGGTGGTGACCACACCCCAGAAAAATATCCCCACCGCCGGCTCACCAGAAGCTGAACGAGCGCACTCTACGTGGCACAGACGAGTCTCATTAATAAAGCAATCGGCACCATCTATCGTCTGGTGGACCAAGTTAGCTACGCCGAACCCCTGGCCCACTGCAAATCGCGTTGGCCCCACGCGACTGGGACCGCCTTTAAAGCCACCGTGATCGCTGTCGAGTCTTTGCTTCTTCTTTAACTTACAACTCTCGAGTCCCGTCCCACTACGGTAACGTCACCGCCCTTCTCGGTCTCCGGCGATTTCTTGGATTTCCCATTTCTTCTGGGGTTTCGCCATTGATCTCCACTCGCGATTCCTTTCGTTCTCCGATCGATAGCCGAAACCCTAGCAATCTCGGTCCGATGGGCGGAAGAACAAGAACAAGCGGTGCCCCCAATTCTAACCCTGACTAACCACCTTGTTTGGTAGATTTCCCAATTCTAGGTAGGAGCAGCTTCGATCGTAGCCGATTTCGATGGAATCTTTGAGGCGGAAACGGAAAGGGGCGAAGGCTTCAACGGCGATCGGATCGCACTTGTCAGATAACGGCGATCACGGGAGAAAGAGCAAAAAGAAGTGCAAGCTAGAGTCTTGCGATGACAAAGGCGGGATTTTGATGACGGCGCCGCCGTCCACGTCGTCATCGCCGTTGTCGCCAAACCGTGGGCACAAGAGAAAGCTGGGGTGCCTCGATTCGTCGACTCAGATTGGTCGGAAGAAGAAACTGGAGAATGAGTACATTCTTGGGGCCTCGATCGGGCAAGGAAAGTTCGGGTCAGTCCGATTGTGTCGAAGCAAAGCCACAGGGGAAGAATTTGCGGTGAAATCTTTAAAGAAGAACGGAGAGGAATCGGTGCATAGGGAAGTTGAGATAATGCAGCATCTTTCGGGGCACCCAAATGTGGTTACGTTAAAATCTGTGTTTGAGGATCCAGATAATTTTCATCTGGTGATGGAGTTGTGTAAAGGGGGGAGATTGTTGGATCAGATGAAAGGAGGGAGGTTTTCTGAGCAGCGGGCAGCGAGCTTGGTAAAGGATTTAGTAGGGGTTATAAAGTATTGTCATGAGATGGGTGTTGTTCATAGGGATATTAAGCCAGAGAATATCTTGATGACGGGTAGTGGGGAGATGAAGCTGGCTGATTTTGGGTTGGCTGTGAGGGTTGCCAGTGGTAATGACACTCAAAACTCTTATAATTTTGATCGGCGAGTGCAATGTGTGTGGTATTTGTGCTGATGTATAATGGGGTTTATGCTTAAATTCTATAATTTCTACCTATATCTTGCATTTAGCATTCTTAGATATAATGGCACTCAAACTCTTATAATTTTGATCGATAAGCGCAATATTTGTGGTATTTGTGTGAGATATAACTGGGTTTATGCTTAAATTCTACAATTTCTACCCATATCTTGCATTTAGAGCATTCTTAGATGTAAACTTGGTCCTTTTGTCTCCCAGGATTGTAATAACTACTGTCTAGTGGTTATGAGGTTAAACCTGTCGAATTGCTTGATTAGTGTTGCAATGTGCTATGATTTAACTGACTTTGCTACTTCTCACTCTTGGATTTCGATAAGGTGGTAATTGCTTTTTAATTGAATTTTTATCTAATTGTTTGTTATATTATTAAGCAATATATTCCCGAAGCATTTTCTAACTGTTATTCTGACATGCATTAAATTTATCTAGATGGGGTTATTTGGTCTAGATACAGGCAGCATATTTCGTGGAGACAAAAAGACCTAGAATTTGTATTGATCGTGAATTTAAATATCATATCTCATATGAAGTGTCAGACATGATACAAACATGAAAACGATTATTTGGAATTTGTAACTTAGGCTTATTTCTGAATGTATAACTTTCAGTTTGTAGGCTTTACTAGAATGCAGGTTGGGCTCAATTATGGTATTTACCACTGCCATAAAGCACATCCCATACGTGTGAAAAGTCTAGAATGAGGTTAACTTTTTTCTTTTGTATCTCAGGTGCGATATATCCTGGTTGTCTTTAATTGTTTCAGATTCTTTTATGCACTATTATTACCTATTAATTTCTTTATCAATAACAATTATTACTTGGTGTTTCTTAGTTATCATTTATCGGTGATCATTTGTAAGAGATGATATATACATATGAGCATTCAACTATGATATGTAGGACATACCAAAAATTGTTGTACATATCCTCATCGTAGTTGGGCACTTACAAACATACACCTATTATTCACCTCATAGTATGCTTAAGAAATATGTATAAAATTAAGTATGATATGCCCCATTTTGGCAAATACTAATTGACCAGTAAATCAATCCTTCTTGAAGGATCTTCTACGCATGAATGACATCTTAATGCATATATTATGACAAGAGCACACATAGTAATAGAGTCCTTATGACTTGATTCTTGAAAATTGGAGCCATGTATGTGAAAGTGTTAGATTTGTGTCTGCATCTTATAATAGGTTATTGAGCGCATAATTAAAGCTCTTACACCAAAAAAAAAAGAGAGAAGTTCTTGCAATCATTTCTTTTTTGTGTAAGTTCTATACTCACACATTTACATCTTTATTGAGAACATAAGATATAGTAACAATACTGAGGATGTGGGATGCATTTGTCTCTATTACAGTAGAACATAATACCCACTCACTATAAGAGGAAAGAGGACATATTCTATAATCAAGACTGTAAAGGTGGAGAAGAAATAAAGGGAGCTTGAGCACTTGTGGATGAATACAAATACTTCAACAAATGAAGGAAAATTCATTGTTGTGAGCAATCTAATGATCCAATTTTCACATATTATTTATGTAGTGGATGAAGTACTAAATCAGCGAGAGAGATCTTGGAAGCTTTAGAGAAGTTTCATATATTCTTGCAAAACAACCAAGGGTTAGCGTCATTCGACTTGGCTCGACGATGACCCTTCGACGCTTAAGTCAGTATCGAACCTTAGAGAGGAAAGAAAGGTAATTGAGAGTCATGAGAAGAAGATACTTTTGGTAAAGGTTTGGACCCCTATTTATAGAATAAGAGATACCTAGAGGTAGATTGGAGAGACTGCCATGTCAACATTGTTGTACGACAAGTTCTCTATCTTCTAAAAGTTATTGTAGGAGATGGTCGAACAGTTAACGTATTAGACCAGCTCTATTAGATAGATCATTTCCTTAGTTTCAGTACGAATCCAAGATCATAGGAAAACAACATATGAGGAAGATATTGCCCGAGCAAGTCAAAGGTCTCAGTTTATCCAGAACCTGTCTGAATTTATAGGGGAGCTGAATCCTACTTCTAGTAGCATTTTGAGTTCTAACTTGATAGGGCACCCCAATACTCTTAAAACTCTGTTAGAAGGTTTAGGATGCTCTATTGTATTCTTCGTATAGCCGAATGCTCGTTATTGAACATATATATGTTTACGTGATATTAGCATTATCGTTGCCCCCAACTTTCGAGTTCGAACAAGAACAGTTCGAATGAAGAAAGTAGATTTTAACTCCTTAATCGAAGATCAATACCATAACTTGCCCCCACTTGCGGGTTGGAACATGAAGTGTTTCGAGCTGGAATTGTTCAAACGAAGAAAGTAGCCATTGACCCTTTGATCATGAAATTAATACCATTATTTGCCATCATTTCCTCCCACTTTCGAGTTCGAACAAGAAGTGGTTGAACAAAGGAAACAAAGGTAGAATCCTCAATGTGAAGATAATCACCATATTACTAATATAAAAGAGAAGGATAAATGCTTGATCACGGTAATCATCATCCAGTTAGTAGAATGCTAGACATTTAGTTGGTTGACCAAGAATATTGAAGATAATTTACCGAGAATGTTATGTGTAGTATGATCAGTCATAGAGTGCCGACGACAATCGAACGGTGGTCGTTGATTGAACAATAAATAAAGAACATTTCGAAAAGTGGTAGCTTCTCGACTGATAAAGAAAACCAAATCTTGCAGATATCGAAGATAATTTACCTATAATATAGGGATCATCTATATATTAGTCAACATAGAATGCTGGAGACAATCCAAAGTTGTTCCTCGATGAATTAGAGAAAGCCAGAGATTATTTGAAAAGTAAAGCTCCTAGAATTTTAGCGCCGACAATAATCTGCTAGCAATTAAAGAATGTTGAACACAATTCAGATATGGTCGTTCCTTGATAGATTAAAGTTGGAGTGATTTGAAAAGGGCACTTCCTCGAGTTAATGCTAATAATAATAATTTGTTGTCAATAAAAGAAGGCCATGGAGAAGATTTGAAAGATATCACAGCCAATTTTTTGGAAGAATCTCGTCCATGAAGAGAGCACTGAATATGGGAGTCACATCCCAATTAGCATAAAATAAGTGATTTTCGATTCATAATCTAAGATTAAATAAGAATTCTACTTGACGCTTGACCATCGAAAGAAATCCCATCTAGAAAGAGGGTATTGAATATGGGAAAGCCATGTCCCAATTAGAAGATACAATTCGAAGTGATCACAGTGTCACGTACCAAATAAGAATTCCACACGACATAATATATCAATATTTCTCCAAGAAAGAGTGATATATATTCACATGGTCTTCGATTACCAAAGAACACCAAAGATAATTGCTGATCAATTTGAGACATTCATGATTGAAAAAAAATGCCAATTCCAAGAGAACTCCTCAGTCGTACTTGATAAAAAGGAGAATAGTAGAGATAATCATTGTTAGACCATTATGAAAATATCAAAATATTCCTCGGAACCACCTGACAGGCATAGGATGATATAATAGTTGCAACTCGAGCAAAGAAGCATATCAAGATGATCCTTGATATCCACCAGAAAAAAGATATTTATCAATGAATAACAAAATAATCCTTTCTCACCCAAGAGATAATCCTCGATGGGCATTTCATTGAAGAAAGAATGTCAACAAATAGAATCCTTGACCACTAATTTGTTTTTATCGTTCTCTTTCTGAGATTTATCGGTGTTTTGTATTCTTTTGAAAGATCAAAATTTCTGCTTCTTCTCAAGTCTTCAATTGGAGAAAGTTTCGCAATCCTGGTATGCTTCTTTATTTAGGCTTTGCTCCTCCATATACTCGTAGCAAATGCAGCGTGAGCAATTTCAATCTCATAAAAAGCTCTCAAATCAATCTCCAAAACTTACCTAAAGGTTCTCTTTCTATTGAGTGACAATTGGTTAAGCAAAGAGATTCTACTAAGAGGGGATTGAGGGAGTATCTACCTTTCACTAATTGTAGCTTTCATTTTTCCAATTTCTATAGTATTTTTGATCAAAATCCTTGAAACAAGCGAGGATAAATCTTGTTACTCTTGACATGGGAGTAAATAAATATAGTAATTCTTCTCGACAAAATATTATAGTGAAACGCCTGACACAACAAGAGAGGACACCGAGATGGCTCGACAACGGAAGCATGGAAGTGATCTACCACTAGCAAGCAATAAAGATTAATCACCATAAAACACAAGAACACCAGATGTAACGTGGTTAGACAGTAATGCTTACGTTCACGGGGAGGAGGGGGGAAATTTTATTGAAAACATAGAAGTAAATAATAAAAGTTACAAGAATCTCTCCCTTACAACTCTCAATGATGAAAACTTGATTTGCACTTGACCTGCCTTTAAAGGCTACCCCCAAGGGGTTTATATAGACCCCTAAGATCATCCTAGTCCAACACAAATTCCATCAATACGAACACCGCCTCAAAGTAAAAGAAAACTCGAATTCAACTCGAACTGAAATCAAAACCCAAAAAGGAAAATGCCAGAACCGTCGATTAGTCGACTACTCTGACCAGTAAGTCGACTAACCTGCTTATTAGTTGACTAATAGCAAGTATACATCGACTAACTGAGATCCATTACTCTGTTGCAAATTAGTCGACTATACTGCAGGGCATAAGTCGACTAACCTAACATAAGTCGGCTATACTGGGTATAAGTCAACTTATCATGTGCACAACTCGTGCATGTTCGTGCTCGATCTCTGGAGGTAGATTGGAGAGCCTGCCACATCAGCACTATTGTACAGTAAGTTCTGTGTCGAATCCAAGATCATGGGAAACATACAATATATGAGGAAGATATTGTCTGAACAAGTCGAACGTCTCTGTCTGTTCAGAACCTGTTCGAATTTCTAGGCAAGTTGAATCCTACTTCCAGTAGGATTCGAGTCCTAACTTGATAGGACGCCCCAATACTGTTAGAACTCTGAGTATAGACATGAATATATTTGTTAGAAGGTTCTAGGTTGCTCTATTGTATTGTTCGAATAGCCAGATGCTCGTAATCGAACATATAATATACGTTTACGTTAGTTTATCAGTGGTAGTGGTGCGAACGCTGGGTTTGCCTTTGCAAAAGATGATGATGTTCAATGTCTGGGCAGCTTGTAGTAAGATTTGCTTGACTTGTTAGGTATTGAGTTTCAAGTTGGGTGTGGAATCAGTTGTCTTTGTTTCAGCTGTAGAGAACATTCAGTTTATTGGTGCTCTCTTACATGGCTTCAGTTTAATCACCATAGTCTCTGCACAAAGTCTCAGTACAAGTTAGGCATACTGTAGGTTATGGTAATCATGGTTATTTTCTCACTTACAGCTCGTTTTACTGATTCGTCTTTGTCACACACTGCTATATTCAAAGATTTTTCTAGACTACAACCACCTTATTTTGTTCATTGCCCAAATGGTTAAAACTGTCATGTTTCAAAAGGATGTAGATAGTGTGACAGCTCCACAGTTTATGGTTATATCCTTACATATCAGTTTCAAATTTTTTTTAATAAGTGGTATTATACTCTAATAGATGAGATATGAATGTAAAAATAGTTATAGTGCATGGGAGGAGTCCTATTTATGTCGCTGTTGTAAGTTAGATAATGTGATTAGGTTAATTAGATCATGTTCTCCCCCTTGTTTCCTCGATAATTTACTTAGCTCTAATTACTGTTGAATGTGGAAAAGAAACCCTTGCATTTGTAATTGACCTTTCAGGGACATGCTCGTGCCAGGCTTGATCCTGTTTACACTTTACACTGCAATGGAGACAATTACTTTTCTGTTTTATTTTTTTTAAGTATATTTCTCAGGTATAATTTAGTTTTACGAGTTATCTTTCTTCCATTGTGCTTTGTGCTGTTGACAAGTCATTATTATCTGAGCTTTTCATTTTTTTTCCCAGCAACTTCTATTTGTTCTACTTGCCAGAATTTCTGTGACTTGTGCAGAAAATGTCGTGTGGTTAGTGAGAAAACGTCATGAAAGATCTATTACTCTATTAAAGCCTCATATTTTTCTATTCCAAGCTCTAAATCTTCCTTCCATCACCACACCTAAGTGTCCAATGACCTTGTTTTTAGCCCAAAGCACTTATGTAGTCTCCAAAATTGGAAATTCATGCTGGGGTGAACTTTTCTTGGAAGCTGTGACCGTCATGGAAGAAATGGGTGAAAATGCCGTGTTACTATCTTGTCTCACGCCAGAAAGTTTGGGCAGTAAGTTCCTTTTGATCTAATAACCTATTTTTTGCTCCAAAAACCATCTGGGTACTTTGGGCATTGTTTTAGCACAATTGCTAGAGCTGTTGGCTTTGTTAACTGCTGAGATTATGAGTACACGACTTCCAGATCAAATAAGTATCAGATGATTACCTTGTTTCTCAGTGATATTGAAAGTTGAAACTGATTTGAAATCAGCATCAGTATCCTAAGATTACATGTATATTGGGGAAGATGGGAAACGTTTTGCCGGGGTCTTATTTGCCATTGTCACAGTGGAATGAGTAGGATGGTAAAACATCTAAAAACGAACTCACAGATACTTTTTAGGGTGGAATCATTTTCGAATAAGCAGGTACTCTCTTGTAGAGAGAACTTATTGAGTTTTTCTTGTGTTCTTATCCTGGACTTGCCCGCACATCAGTTGTGGTATAAAATGGAAGTTGTGTAGGTTTAACAGTTGCAGTGTTCTTGTATTTAATTTTACATCACATTTAACTAATTTTTTAATTTAGTTCAAAGGAATAAGTGTGATATAATGTATGGCAAATGGTTTTTGTTTATGTTGACATTCTAATTTCATGCAAAATCTTACTTGTGAAATGGTTTATTCCAAGTACTATATGCTTGCTGGTCTAGGTTAATTGCTCTATTTTGTCTTACTTTGGGTTGCCTTGTTGGATGGACCATATTTGAGTATTCTGGGAAGAATTTTATTTAAATAGTTTTTTACTTTATATACGATTCTTGTTTCCTGTTTAGATTAGGCATTTAGTATCTGATCCTAGGGTCCTCACGGTCAATGTATTAGACCTGACTCTCTCTCTTACACTACTTGATATGCTCTCTGTTTCTTTCTATATGTTTCTGTGGCTCCAAAGACATCCGATAAATGTTTTTTTTGGAAATTATTGTGTTGGCAAAATTTGGATGAAGAGACCTCACATAAATCATGCTATACAGGATATTGGCTGCATTCTTGTATTTCCTATTTTTCATTACTCATTGTTATCCAACCTAAATTTCTATTTAAGTGAGATTTTTATACAGTTGTTTCTTTATCTCATGTCATTTTCCACTTTGACACAGGTCAGAAACTTTCTGGTATTGCCGGGAGCCCAGCCTATGTTGCCCCGGAAGTGCTATCAGGTCATTACTCGGAAAAGGTTGACATCTGGGGTGCTGGTGTCCTCCTCCATTCCTTATTGGTCGGCACTCTTCCATTCCAAGGTGATTCACTGGAAGCTGTCTTCGAAGCCATTAAAACCGTTGAACTTGATTTTCATAGCAGCTTGTGGGAGTCTCTATCCGTATTGGCACGAGATCTCACTAGTCGGATGCTTGCCCGTGATGTCTCCGCAAGGATGACTCCTGATGAAATCCTAGGTACATAGGGTCATATTTTGCCATGTCATATTGTTTTCCTTTTAACCAGACATGTCATTTAACCTTGTTAGCTTTAATTTCAGGACACCCGTGGATTCTGTTCTACACAGAGAGCCGATCCAAAGCACTGCCCATCAAGTCGAAGGCCAGAAACAGTGCGGTAGTACAGAGAATAAATTTTGCAGCAATTTCATTAACCAGTGCTATTTCGTCATCATCGTCGTCGTCATTGACAAGCTCGAGTCGCAAGTCAGAGGAGCAGGATGAGTATGGTTTTGTTGATGTACTCGCAGCGGCAATATCCCGCGTGAGGATATCTGAGCCAAAAAGGAGTAGGCTCTGTCTTCCTGCCAGCCCCATCCAACAGGAGTGTTCTTCTAACAGGAAAGCCAGCCTCTGTACAGCATTCTGACCCGATCTCTCCAAGATGTACATCAATGTATTTGACTCTACCCAACAGATTCTACTGAGACGATTCACCACTCCAGCAACCATGGCTGGTGTCTGACTTGAAAACCCGATAACCTGCGACGATTGACCTCTTCAGCAACGATGGCTAGTGACTGATTTGGGGGGAAAAAAAATGAAACAAGTTACTCTGCAGTGGTTCCTAATTCCTCTGGAGCCCAGGACAGCTTGACTCCTGTTAATTATGCCTTACTGATTGTACTAAGTATTAAACTAACTTTAGGCGTACCTTCCTGCCTGTAAATTTTTGTAAATAGGAGGATCTGCTTCTAATATCGATGATTTGCAGTTTCCTTTGCTCGGTTCGTTGTTGGCCCCCAATTTTCTAATGATCTTCCAGTGTTCTTGTGGGCGTGAGTTTACCTTACTGTGTGTTTGCAGTGATCACTTCAAGGATCGCTGTACAGTTAGGAGCCTATCTTGAATGACCAATGCAAAAAAAAAAAAAAGACCTGGTCTTTGGCTGTCCTCCATAAAAGTGCCTGCAAATAGGTTTGGGATCTGGCTGACCATTTTGAGGTTCTTAACCCAATCCTTTTTGTTTATGTATTTGTTTCTTAACCCAATCAAGGTTCAGATAGGTGAGACTGGACTTCCTCTCCTTTTTGTTTATGTGTTTGTTTCAATAATTTATATTATGTCCAGTTTTTCTTTACTTATTATTTTGGGATGTAGCTTTGAACGAGTCTGCTTCTGGCCTAACTGCGTCATTCATTTGAGATTATGGCCTCTTGGTCTTTCTGATACGAACTCAAGCATTTGTCAAAGGCAACCATATTCTAATACTAATATAGTTCTAGTGTGTTCCGACCTAATTTAGGCTACAATACTAACAAATAAATTAAATTCCCTCGAACAATAGTTAAACAAATGAGTAATCACTTCAATGCAATTTTCCCTCGATCATTGAAAATGGCTGTGTCTTGAACATTTGGTTTCTTGTTCTTCTGTATTTTGCTTCTCCTCTGTTGTTGTTATCTTTTTTGATTTTCTAGACATAGATGTATAACTTAACTTGTATCATAACAATTTTATCAACGAGGGTGAAATGTTTTCCATCTTTTACCCAAAGAATTACGTCAACTCTAACATGACTTAAAAATCGAGTGTAATAATCAAAATATGAACAAGTTAGAATTTTTCCCTAGTTCTTCCTCAATAGAAGGATCACATGGAAGGATTACATTTTTTTTTAAAAAAAAATAAGAAATCAACTTCCCCATTGGTTAGGTTGTTGACTACTATAAACAAGTTACCCTCCCCCTTCCTCTCCCCTCACATGCTTTGTAAGCCCACATGACAACAAACTCCTCTTTCAAAGTCAGCAAATTTAGTGATCCAATACCAAAACCTCTCAAAATAAATGATGGGAGTCCTCAACTTCAGAATTGCATCTCCATCTTCTTTCCATTCATCAAAACTTTGTTCCCTTCTTCTCACTATGACACTCAATACTTCAGTTTCATCTCCAATCTCCACTCTTCACTACCCCAAGCTCCCCCTTATCCTCCTCTTAACTACCCTCACCATCCTCATAATAATCCTCTTTCAATTTGAATCCCAATCCCTTGGACAAGCATTCCCTTTCGTTTCTACCACCAAGCCCTCTACTGAAACCAGCACACTTGTCTCCAAACTTCGCGACTCGGTCACCTTTCTCCCCCTCAAGGACCTCAGGTTCAGCCACTCCCCTGCCACGGGCCACACATGGTTCATGAGCTCAGTTAATGATATTCAAGAACCTGACGAGTCCGAACACATCTTCTTCCCCTCAGACTCCTCGAAAGGTCGCATCCTATGCCTTTCTGCCCATGACCATTCCGATGGCACAAAGAATCTCTATGCATTCACGTACCCAGATGCTCTACCCTACAATTCGAAGTTTCTGCATGGGCTAACCATTATATGTGACACTTACTATGACTACAGCAACCTCTGGCATGGGCTAGGAGCTGTAGTCCCATCTGTCGCATGGCATGAGAAGAACAAATGTGTTAGGCCGGAGAGATGGGTACTGTTCCATTGGGGTGAGCTGAGAACTGAGATGGGCCAGTGGGTTAAGACTCTGACTGAGGCTACAATGGGCAATGAAGTTAGAATTGAAGGCTTTGGGAAGTATGAGAATGTTGGGCCTGTTTGCTTTGAGAGGGCCGTTGTGTTTCGGCACAACGATGGGGGGCTGAGTCGGGAGAGGAGAGAGCAAGTGTATGATATGATGAGGTGCAAGGCGAGGGCTTACTGCAAAGTTGTAGAAAATTTTGGTGATATGAATAAGATCAGACTGACATTGCTGATGAGAGTTGGAGGGAGAGCGTTCAAGAATGAGACAACGGTGATTCGAGTCTTTGACAAGGAATGCAAGAAGGTGGATGGATGTGTGTTGAAGATCGCACGACCGAATAACTTGACATTTTGTGATCAGGTTAGTGAATTCCTCCTTAATGTTTCTATTCGTAGTCTTAAAAACTTTTAATGAGAACACAAGAGAGCTTAATCTCAGATGTTTGGTAAAGAAGTTTCTCGTTGAATTCTAGTTATCGACATAAAACTGTTAACGGGTCATGTTTTTGTTCTAGTTTTAGTCGTTCTCTTAGATCAATAGTGTATGGGTATCACAGTATTAGTTCTAGTTGACGGTGTGTAGCTACAGGCTGCAGAGTTAATTCTGACTTCTCCTTAGATCAATTTATCAGGTATCGGTTCTAGTTTTAGGTTTGGTAGGTACAGACTGCAGAGAGAGTTCTGACTTCAGAATTTTCTTCCAATTCCTTGAGTTCTGAAAGCACAAAAAGTTTTTGGATTAATAAAAGTTTGGTCTGCGCATCTCAGTTAGCCAAAAAAATAAGTTCTAACAACAAGAGATCTTGAACCAATGCAGGTGAAGCTGCTGAGCGGGACAGACATCCTAGTCACCGCCCACGGGGCACAGATGACCAACATGATCTTCATGGACAAGAACAGCAGCATAATGGAGTTTTTCCCTAGAGGATGGCAAGAACTTGCCGGTGTGGGACAATATGTCTTCCAATGGATGGCGAATTGGGCGGGGATGAGGCACCAAGGGCAGTGGAGAGATCAACAAGGCGACAAGTGCCCCTACGACAACAATGCTGACTGCTTCACCTTCTACAAGGACAGCAAGATTGGCCATGATGAGACCTATTTCTCCAGTTGGATGGCCAATGTCCTTAGAGAGGTGAAGGAGTCCAAGTTGAGCAGCACCAAGCAACAGGTGAAGCAAAGTGCCTGCCCTTGTAGCTAGGAGGTTGCTTTACAGTTCTATTTCCACCATCTTATTGGCAAGTGGTGTATAAAATCCATCTCTCTATCTATGACAGCTATGATAGCTAAGATAGCATGAGAATGAAGAATATCAAGGGGGATGAGTGCACCTAGAGATTAGATTAGTTGAAATAGATTTGATTAATTTTTCAATGTTCAAAGAGTAAGTTCAACGTGCATGGTACTAATTTTATTCAAGATATTGAACAAGAATTTGATATCTGCTAAAATCCATCTCTCTTTCTATGTCATGAACCAAGTTGGAATAGGAAGTCGAATGAAGGAGAAATGTAGGTCAATAAAGTATACTGAATATTCATCTCAAGTTGCATAATAATAACAACTGAAACATACACTAACATAATGAAGTTGATTATGTGTGAAATTGCTTAATTGTGTTTGGGCAATAATAAACTCTTAAAGAGTTAGGAGCTTACTTTTACTGATCAATGCACCAAGATTCATCTAATCCTAGGAACTGTTCGAATTCATCTTAGTTGTCTTACCTATAAAGTCTCATCTCTAGTTCCTACAGTTTCTCTATATGCATGTTTTGAATTCGTTTCGATGTATGAAACAATCTTCTTGATTCAAGATTCAGATCTCAAATTATATTTCTGGGGTCCAGATTTGTCACATTTTAAAGGTGTGATTAATTATCATATTAAGTTTTATAGGTTTTGAATATAGCTAGATGGCTAATGCTGTAATATTTTCACAACTTTTTCTTAAAATTGAGTATGGCATAAACTTGAACATAATATGCAAAGATAAGCTATGCTTCTATTTGATTCTGTTAGTTTATTTCATATAGTGATCTGAAACTAATATGTTAGTATTTTTTTTTTTTAACCTCTACATTATCAAATGGTACCTTTGCGTAGAAATGAATATACTTTTCCTTCAAGGAATCATGGTTTATTTGATCTGCCATGTTCCCTATGTAGATTACAGCCACTGTTTATTCTTATTCTTGTGAAAATGATGGCGCCTGATTTCTCAGCAAATATTTAGATCAAGCTCAATTTTAACTCAACTTAGTTTTCTTCCAAATTGGGATATTGTGGACAATATTTATTAATTCGATTCGAGTGTTTTGGCATTTGATTGAAACTAAATTATAAGCAATTTCCTCTCTTTATCAGAAATAAAGATATGGAAAGTTTATGATCGACTCAAATAAGAGATTGTGGAACAGATGTTGACCAAGACGTGTTACCACCACCGTTGGATCTGGTGGATGATTGTGTCAATCTCTTGTGTCTAATTTGAGGATGATGGTGTCAATCTCTTATGTCCAATCTATCCTTACTCTTAATGGAGAGTCATCTCCTCTTTTTGATCCCCTGAAATAGGCTTCATTATGTCTTCTTCTTCTGTGCCAACACTCTCTTCAATTATCGTGAGGTGATTATTGTGTTTAAAGATGATGAGGTTTTCCCTCAGTTTATATTTGTGCATGCATGATCTTCTTATCCTAGATAGGGTTAATGTTTGGAAGTCGATCATCCGAGTGATTCTTATGTTTCGAGGAAGCAAAAATAACACATAAATTCTCTTTATTCGAAGTCTCTTATTCATTTGAATTTTGATAATTCTAAGATCGCCAATTCTTCATTGCTTCGACAATCTTTCAGTCTCCCTCTTCAGAAGCATAAATTTTTGATATTTTGAGGTGCCAATGTGTGTAAATGAACTGAAAAATGAAGTACTTTTCTTCTTGCTTGGCTTATGCATGTTCTCTGCTTTCTGATTTGAACAAAAAACTTATGACACGATTCATGGTTGTGGGAATGACTAGTAACTCAATACCCTTTATCTATAGACTAATCCAAGACTCATAATTGGTCGCTTGCTCGATTAATCAAATCATAACGCACTTGAATATGGATTGAAAAGATACAGAATCTACTTGGAAAATCCTTTTGAACCTAGAATTACTAGATCTTTATTTTATTAAGATTTTAAGGATCCTATGGAATTTGGTCTGCATCGAACCAGACTTGTCAATATCTTTAATTTTTTCTCCATGAAACCTGATGAGTCGTTGAATTGGATCCTAAACCTGAGACATGGCTACTAGTAAATATCAGCTTAGTGCTAGGTTTCTTAGCATTATATAAAAAAAAACTGTGAGGATGTAAAGAGGTGCCTTGGCTTTCTCTCATTGGGCTATAATGAGAGAGCGATGTGAGAGAGAAGTAATTTGGGGAAGGGGGAGGGGGAGGTTAGAGTAGGGGTGCCATCGGATCGGATACGGATCGGATATTACCTCTACCATATCCATATCCGCACCCAACCTTCGGATACGGATACGGATACGGATATTGGCGGATGTGAAAAATGATATCCGTATCCGCTAAAATCGGATATCAGATATAAATCGGATATTAGTGGATCGGATGCGGATACTAATCGGATATGTTAAAAATGGAGATAGTTAAAGATAGATTAAATAGAAATACTTATATTACTTTTTATCTCATCTACTACAATATTAAATGTGATACATACTATGATATTATTGTGTACATATCAATACATTCATCGTATTCATTGTCATTTGACTTCTATAACAATAGATTACATCTCCTCCGGTGCTAAATGCCGATTCGGATGACATGGTTGATGTCGAAATACTCAAAATATCATGTGATGCTCTTGCAAGAATCGAATACTTTTCACTATTACTTTTCACCAACTCAAAATATCAAAATTTAATATCATATTCCATTGAAGAATAGTCTTCTCCATACCGATATCATTGTGAAGCACGCAATATTCGAATATCGGATCGGATACGAATAAGATATTACTTTTACCATATCCGTATCCGCACCTACCTTTCGGATACGGATACGAATATTGACGGATGTGAAAAAATGATATCCGTATCCGGATTGGAGGCGGATTCGGATGCGGATATCCGCGGATAATCCGTATCCGGTGGCACCCCTAGGTTAGAGAGATGAGAGTTCTTTCTCGTATTGCAATTTATCTCATATAATGAATTTCGCTTACATCGGTGTTCCGCCGGAGTTTACCGGCTGTGTTCAAATATTAAAGTTTTAACCCCAACTCTGAGTATAACTCAGCTTCAATTCTCATTGAGCGTGCATTAAAAAGCGGATAAAAAATAATTTCATTGCACAGAAGCTCAGGTTTCAGCCACACACACACAAAAAAAAAAATCCTTGACCAACCTTATTCCTCACCATAACTACGTAGTTCTGATACAATGAAATTAGATTTTACTGAGTCGAACCATGTAAAATTTGTGTTATTTTCATGTGTGTATTTTCTGTATCTTGTATGCTCGATGTGATCTCACGACGCTATTATTTTCCCAAATAGAATAAAATCAAAAAATTAGTATGAAACTAAATATCAAAGTACAATCAATCACCATGCATGCACAAGGAAGTCAAAGTTTTCCCCCACATTGAAGTATAAATATAAATATACAATAGAGATAATACAATGGAAGAACCACATTTAAGTATCAAAGATATATTTGACCTAATTCCCCTGTTGGTTTAGGCTGTTGACTCCTACAAGAGATACATCTTTCAAAACTCACACAAAAGAACAAACTCCTCCTCCTTCAGATTCAACACACAAACAAACACAAACTTTATTGCATGGCATGAGAAGAACAGGTGCGTGAGGCCTGAGAGATGGGTACTGTTCCATTGGGGCGAGCTGAGGACTGAGATGGGCAACTGGGTGAAGACTCTGACTGAGGCTGCAACTGGCAACGACGTCAGAATTGAAGATTTTGAGAGTTATGGAGAATGTTAGTCATGTTTGTTTTGGGAGGACAGTCGTGTTTCGGCACAACGAAGGGGGCTTGAGCAAGGGGAGGAGAGGGGAGGTGTAATGATATGGTGAGGTGCAAGGGGAGGAAGTAGTGTTAAAAGTTAATGGGAGGAGTGTTGGGGGTTGGAGAGAATTAGGACGACGTTGATGCTGAGAGTTGGAGGGAGAGCGTTCAAGAACGAGACGGCAGTGGTCAGGGTGTTCGATCAAGGGTGCAAGAAGGTGGAGGGGTGTGTCTGTTTCATTGAAATCTTTCTAATGGAAAGATAAGAGAGCTATGTATGTATACAGAGAAACAGGCATATGGCATAATCCACCGATTATCGATTCACAATTCAACCGCACGTTATGATTTTCATGATCTAAGATGTGTATAAATAAAAAAAAATTATGATTTAGAACTTTGTTTGCTCACTGTTTTTTCTGCAAAAGGGCACAAAAAAGGAAGTCAAAAATATATATTTTTTTAAAAAATATGGACATTTAACACGAAAGAAGAGATCGTGCATCATGTACTTGTTCACTTAGATTAATAGGACTTAACATACATAATTGTACGGAATGAGAATAATTATCTTATCCCCCACAACCAAAAAAAAAAAAAGGTTGTTTCTCTACCCAGGTTTTTCTACATTTCTGGCATATTTTCAAAACTTTGACACAAGTTCTTCACTTCTTGAAGCATGAAAAGTTTTTATAGTAGTAAAATGGCACAAAGGTGCAGCACGCAGCAAGAGACCAGGCAGAGTGCCTGCCCTCGAGACAAAGAGGTCACTTTGCCGCGCAATTTGTGTAAAATAGATGCTAAGATATATTGATACAAGAGAGACAGGGTAAAGAGCTGAAATCAATCATGGGAATAAAATTTTCGTTAAAAATAGTAGATAATTTACATAACTTATTTTCATTATCCATTTCCATCATGACCCTAGGGCAGAGCAGAAAGAAGCAGAAGCTAATAACCAGAGTGACAGGAGTTGATCACAGGTGGAGTTGAGAAACATCGATGCAAACATTTCAGCTGAAGAATTTCATAATTACGATTCCAGTTCGCAACTGCCATTATCGCCAATTATGACTTGCAAATTCCATAAAATTCACAGGCCGTTGATTCGGTGATGACTAAGAAAATAATAACTCATGATAGCTGGTACACTGATGGTATATACGTATACACACTTTTTTTTTTTTGCTTTGAGAGTACAACAGGGAATTGTGCATGTTATACATATTAAATATAAGCATTGAAACTTCTACATTCTCTGGATACATTTGCATGTATCCCTGTTATGGGCAAATCCATGATATTCCCGCTCGTAGCTTCTTCTATCCCTCAATGTTTCGAAAACTTTGATAAGAAATACACCACAAAGAAGCAGAACAGTGCAAAGAGGATCACATGTAGGACATGGTTCGAACCATTCTGAATGATACTCTTGTTCATCCTTCTCATGTTGTTCTTTACCCCAGCCTGGGCTTTAATGAGAGTCATTTGCTGTTCAGGAAAGAGAATAAGCCATCTTGGTAACCTCTTGCAACACATAACATAAATCCAACTCTGAAACCTAAAGTCATTGAACAAGAAGAATCGAAAGCTTCTGGTGGCTTCTTAAGCTCAATCCAACAAGAGGACACCAGTTTCAGATTGTGTTTTGTTTCTTCCCACTCTGTTGTGAGCATTCAAAGCCATTGAAGAAGAAGAATCAAAAGCTTCTGGCGGCTTCTTAAGCTCAATCCAACAAGAGGACATCAGTTTCAAATTGTGTTTTTGATGTGAAACATGATATGTGAGTGAATCAGAAATCAGTGATAAAGCAAACTTCGCTACGTTCCACCAACAAAATGATCTTGGATAGAAAAATAGTTAAAACAAATAATGCAGGATGATGGAAATAACAAAATATGCAAATATAGGTGTACCCTTCTAAATCTAAAATATACTGATGCAATTACTAAGCTACGAAGGCAAAACTTGTACAATCAATATTATGATCAGCAAATACAAGATAGCAGACGCACACAAACTCACAGTATAGTGGTAGCAGATTAACTTGATAAAATATTAGAGGTGGTTGTCAACCCACAAATAAATAGACCGCATTAAAAAAAATTTACCTACTGATGATTACAGAGATATCTCGAACCTGTAGTTGGCATTGATGCATAGAGATCGTCGCCACTATCGTAACGATACCAAGATCACCTGAATCGGAGCCTGAATGCGAAAGTTACGGCCCGAAAATGAAGTAGTCGCTTAACGGGTCTGTTTTTTTGATAACGGGTCTGGATCTGAAAATTGAAGCCCAAATTAACTTCTTTTGCTTCTTTGTCTGTTGCAGGTGGAGACCAAGGCGTTCTTCTTTAAGTGGTTGTGCTAGGCTAAGAAGATGAGGATGAAGGCCTTGTTGGATCTTTTTATGAAATGTTATTTTGCAATTTGGAGGAAAGAAGAAGACGAAAAAGAGGTGGGGAAAAGTTTTGTATTATTGTTGGCTTCAAGAACAGCGCACAAGTGAGGGAAAAGAGAAGAAGGAGAAAAAAGATTATACTGGGGTTTAATTATTTAAGAAAATAGGAATCAACTCCTAAGCAATTTAAGTGAATCAATTTCACAAAATTCTCAAAATTCATCATTGCTCATTGTTGATACAATAAGGCCTTTATATAGGCTTTACAAAATTGAGTCCAACTCAAACTCAAACTCCTAATCTAAATAAAATTACAATCCAAAAATTTAGAAACCAAAATTTAGAAACTCAAAAACAAAAAAAATAAAGAGAATAAAAAAATCCTACTATTTCAACTTGGACTAGGACTTCTTGGATTCATCTTTTCGGCTCTTTCATCTTAAATAGATGTCTGCATCATTCTCCCCGGGTGGGAGAAAACTCTACTCTGTCGAGTTTAGATGAATTAGGTCTTACATGTTGCACTGGATTAATCCGTTGCAAATCACCTCGATCTAGCTGTGAATCAACAGTCGGCGCTATTCTTTTACAGCAGTTTAAGTACCTGTGAGTTCCACCAGTTTTGGTAGTGATAGTCTCATCCTCTAAAACTTTATCAACCGTCTCTGCTGTAATGATATGAGTATTTGGGAGTGGGTAAATGAGGGTCTCTCAAAGAATGGCTTAGGAGAAGGCTCAACAATCAAGGGGCTACAATCAAAACTCTTGTAATCCACTAAATCATTAACATTGAAAGTACAACCAATGCCATAATCTCTAGGAAGATCTATAACATAATTGTTACAATTCAGTTTATTCAAGATCTTGAAAGGCCCAACACTACGGACATGCAACATTTTAACAGTTCCCGAGTGAAACTGTTTCAGATAAATCTGAACCATTACATAATCGCCTACATTAAAAGTTTTAAATATTTTTCTACTGTCAGCTCGTAGAGTAGGCTTCACATTGCTCCATTTATTTTCATCACTGATCTCTGTGTAGTTTGTACACGTGTTTATGTGATGCAAATGCACGTGCAGACTCGAATGTTTTATAGTGAGATGATGTCGGTAGTAAGGGAGGAAGTGATTTATGAACATGATATGCATGATTAGTAGGAGATAGAGAAGGAACAGTAGTAATAAGAGGTGGAGAGAGTGGAGTTAGCAGTAAAGCAAAAGTAGATGTTTGTTGGGGCTGTCCAGTCTTGGGTCTCAAGGGTAGTAACTGAATCTGCTTACCCTCACGCTCAAATTGATACATATTGGATCGACCGTAAATGGTGACATTTTTTTCAAACCACCATGGTCTACCTAGTATAACTTGACCCACATTCATGGTGATCACATCACACCAAATCTTGTCTTTATAATGATTGAAACTAATTGGGACAAGACATTGTTGCTTGACCTCAAGTATTGTGGAGTCAATCCAAGACACTTTGAATGGGTGGAGGTGCGGTATAATCTCTAATCCAAGATTTTCACACAGCCTGGACGATACTGTATTGATACAACTTTCACTGTCCACAATCACCTTACAACTCTTCTCTCTAATCTTGGTGAACGTGTGAAAGGTCACAGTTCTTCTCCAATCGTCATTTTCTGCTGGTGAAGAGGGAACACACTTGACGACATACAAATGGTAGACGGCGTTGGCCTAATACAGTTGAGACCAATATCATCGCTTGATGACTCGTCAATTTCAACATCTGGGTGATAGGTATACTCATCAGAATCTGATACAGTGGCTTCGGTGGGTGTTCCATCTATTATAGTGATTTTGACAAGACAAGACAACTGGCGGCTAAATTTTCATAACCTTGGCATTTGTAGCACTTGATTGTGAAACTAACTCTGGAGGAATCAGGGCCCTTATTTCTGTTGTCCCGTTCTAGACTCTTACCCGTGATGTCATCCCTATGTGAAGGTTTGGGTACTAGACCCTATAGGTTGGGAAGGTGGAGAAGTGTGACTGGTCCTAGCGGAATCTAAATCTTAGACTAAGGCATACGCTGCCTCCTAACTCGTTAGCTCCTCTAGCTAACAGTTCAGTTCGTAAGTCATCTCTAAGGCCGGCTCTGAATCTAAAAAGAATTTGAGCTTCTCCTTCTTTATGGAGAGTACTGCATCTGATGAGAAATTCATCGAATTTTTCAAAACTCTTTTGCAGATTTCTTACCCTGAGTATGTTGGTGCCAATTATCCACGAGACAAACACTAAACGATGGTGGCACATACTTTGTTTCTAACTCTTCTTTCATCCTATCCAATGTGTCAAGCGGTGGTCAACCTCGGGCTGCACGTCTGTTTTCTATGTTAGTCCAATACTGGTTAGCTTGGCCGGACAGTTTCATTACAGCGTACTTTAACTTTCCTAAACTCAGTAAGTTCGTATCATGTGAAGTACCTATCTAATTGGAGTGTCCAGTCTATGAAAAGTTGTGGGTCATGACGTCCCTCAAAGTTGAGAACATCGATCTTGATACTTTTCAGATATTGAGCATCGAGATTGGATGTGTTCTCAGTGTTTTACGTCAGTTATTTTTCGGTTGAGTTTGATCACGTGTGGACTCCACTTGGTCAACCTTTCATCGAGTATCTCTTAAGGGTATCTAACTTGGCATTTATCTCGGCGAACATTGCGGCAATCTGTTGGGGATCCATCGGGTGATGTGAGATTCGCTACTCTTCTAACAGATTTGGGTGACCCCTACGGGTGGGCATGCACTATGCAAAACTTAAATGAGGATGAAGAGATGCAAATTTAAACTAAATAATTTTTTTTATTTTTATTTTAATGCAAAGAAAGTGGTAAAATTCCTAGAAGTACCTAGATGCAGATCCTATCATAACCGTGCTCTGATACCGAAATGATGTGAAACGTGGTATGCGAGTGAATCAGAAATCAGTGATAAAGCAAACTTCGCTACGTTCCACCAACAAAATGATCTTAGGTCGGAAAATAATTAAAACAAATAATGCATGATGATGGATTTAACAAAATGTGTAAGTACAGGTGTACCCTTCTAAATCTAAAATATAATGATGCAATTACTCATCTACGAAGACAAAACTTGTATAATCAATATTATGATCAACAAATATAAGATAGCAGACGCGCACAAACTCGTAGTATAGCGCCAGCAGATTAACTTGATAAAATATTAGAGGTGGTTGTCAACCCACAAATAAATATACCGTGTTAAAGAAAATTTACCTACGGATGATTACAGAGATATCTCGGACCTGTTAGTTGGTACTGATGCGTAGAGCTCGTTGTCACGATCGTAACGGTACCAAGATCACCTGAATCGGAGCCCAGATGCAAAAGTTACGGCCCGAAAATGAAGTATTGTCGCTTAACGGGTCTGTTTTTTGATAACGGGTTTGGATCTGAAAATTGAGACCCAAATAAACTTCTTTTGCTTCTTTGTCTGTTACAGGTGGAGGCCAATGCATTCTTTGAGTGGTTGTGCTAGGTTGAGGAGATTAGAAGAATGGAGGCCTTATTGAATCTTTTGATGGAATGTTATTTTGCTATTTGGAGGGAAGAAGAGGACGAAAAGTAGGTGGGGAAAAGTTTTGTATTGCTATTGGCTTCAGGAAGAATGCACTGGTGAGGGGAATGAGGAGAAAAAAGATTATATTGGGGTTTAATTAGAGAAGAAAATAAGAATAAACTCCTAAGCAATTTGAGTGAATTAATTTCACAAAATTCTCAAAATTCTTCATTGCTCATTGTTGGTACAATAGGGCCTTTATATAGGCTTTTACAAAAAGTAGTCCAACTCAAACTCAAACTTCTAAAATCTAAATAGAATTACAATCCCAAAATTTAGAAACCAAAATTTAGATACTCAAAAACAAAAAAAAATTAAAGAAAGAGAAAAATAAAAAAAATCCTACTACTTCAACTTGGACTAGGACTTCTTGGATTCATCTTTTTGACTCTTTTATCTTAAATAGATGTCTGATCAGTTTTGTTTCTTCCCACTCTGTTGTGGGCATTCAAAGTCATTAAAGAAGAAGAATCAAAAGCTTCTTGTGGCTTCCTAAGCTCAATCCAACTAAGAGGCCGTCATCTTTAGAATGTGTTTTGCTTCTTCCCACACTGTTGTGGGTATTCGTAAAACCTAGATGAAATGAAAGAAAAAGGCAGGAATTGTTGAGGCTGAGGGTATAGTGGGTATTTTCTTATTTTCCATCCAAAGTTCAAACAAACGTTAATGAGAGGGGTAATGTTTTGAGACCCATATGATAGGGGGTACGTTAACAATTACAATGATTTGGAAGGAATTTTCTAAATAGAGAAGATTTGAGGGGTATATACATATCTAAAACTCCCAAAAGTACTTATAATGTGATAATTTCCAAGAAAGATAATTTCCATTGCACCATAAATTCTAGCATTTGACTAGTGACTCTGGAAAGGTAAATGCTCTGCGTTAGAAAATACGAAGTGCATTATGGAGTTGAAGATATGAAGCTATATGCATGCATCACGATGAGATGTATCTAATAGCTATTACTAAACAATAGACATTCTTAGAAGTGCAATACAAAATGTAACAATAGCAACTATTGAATTGTGAAAATTCTACTGACATGGAGTTTGAAAGTCCGTGGCAGAGGAAAAGCAAAGCAAATGAATGCAGTATGAGTCCACAGGTTAATGGCAACTTGAAGAAACATAATGTGCGCATGCAAATATCTAGGAAAGCTTTAAACTTGACCCCAAAAAAAAAACATCAAGTATCAGAACTAACTCTCCCTTTCTCCCCTTCGAATGACGCTGAGTGAGCAGCAACCATAGGCAAAAATGTCCAACTACATTAATATTGAACATCAGAACTAACATGCATCACATTTTTAATATAAGCGACCCACAACTAATAGTACAGCAGTAAAGATATACTAGTGTGTATAACCCGAGAAATTTGAGGAACATAATGGGAAAAGTTTGACCAAATCAACTAAGATTACCAATTGAGATATAAAGTCATTCTGGAACTTTGCTTCCGTCTCTATTTCCTGAGCTACCTGCAGATCCAAATTTAAATAAGAACTAATTAAACATATGAACAAGAGAGGGAATAAAATATAGGAATTAACTAGTACTACCAACAAGTGCAAATTATGTGTGTGTGTGTTAATATGTCATACAGAGGAAAATGAAGAGCAGTGAACAAGTACAAAGTATGGTGTAGCATAAAATTCTCTAGATGGTAAGTATTCCGAAGTAGAGACAGGTTTGGTAAATTCAGTATCCTTTTACGTCAAAAGTTTTGAAAAAAAAACACTTATGATATTCTTAAATAGCAGGTAGTTAACCTGAAAAATACATGTATTTAAAACATAATTATCCATGCAAATTTAAAAATCTTAAGGTGGCAACTAAGACAAGGAAAAGAGAAATGTCCTATGAGCGTGACAATTGCTCAGGTCACACATATCCTACATATTCACTCTCAAGTTTATCATGTGAATATATTCTTTTATTTATATATATATATATATATATATATATATATATATATATATATATATATAGACTTGTATCCTATCAAAAGGATTTGATCCCGGATCCTTCCCACTCAAATTCAACCCTCCAACATTCGAATACAAGATCCACTCCGTGAAGTTGATCTATACTATTTCAAGTATCTATAAACCAAAAATCAAGTGTTTTAAATACTTTTTGCCCATCCATCAAGCGACGCAAAATGGACGGCCGAAAGTAGTGAGTTGGTTAGATCTATGTCTTTAGACATACAAATTCTCGATCCGGCCATTTCATTATGATCTAAACATTTAAAAACCCCTATAAACTAATTTTTGTTAGATTTCAAATGTTCTACACCGTTAAACTAACCAACTCACTATTTAGGCCGTCCGTTTTTTCCCTACTTGATGGATGGGCAAAAAGTATTTAAAACACTTGATTTTTGGTTTATAGATACTTGAAATAGTATAGATCAACTTCAACGGAGTAGATCTTGTATTCGAATGTTGGAGGGTTGAATTTGAGTGGGAAGGATCCGGGATCAAATCCTTTTGAAAGGATACAAGTCTATCTCATATAAATATATATATATATATATATATATATATATATATATATAGAGGGTAAGGTTACAATACACCCTATGCGCAACTTAGTTACACATAGAGGTCTCCACCACACAAAAATAGTTTTTAAAGAGGATATTAATATTTTGTGGGGACCACATAATCCTATTTTTTTTGTAGCTCATCTTGTAAAAAATTTGTGAGGTGAAAAAGGGTGTGTAACTAAGTTAGTTACGCATAGGGTGTATTGTAACATATATATATATATATATATATATATATATATATATATATATATATATATATATATATAAAGAGAGAGATAGACTTGTGTAATTCCGGGAGGATTCGACTCCGAATCCTTCCCGCTCAAATACAACCACACATCATCGGGATACAAGAACCACTCTGTTGAAGTTGATCTATATTATTTCAAGTATCTATAAAGTAAAAATCAAGTGTTTTTAATATTTTTTTTCCCATGCAACAGTAAGGGAAAAACTGACGGCCTAAATGGTGAGTTGATTAGTTTAACGGCGTAGAACATTTGAAACCTAACAAAAATTGGTTTGAAGGGGTTTTTAAATGTTTAGATCATGATCAAATGGACGGATCGAGAATTTGTATATCTAAAGACATAGATCTAACCAACTCACTACTTTCGGCCATCCATTTTGCATCGCTTTATGGACGGGCAAAAAATATTCAACACACTTGATTTTTAATTTTTAGTTACTTTAAATAATATAGATCAACTTCAACGGAGTGGATCTTGAATTTGAAAGTCGGATGTTGATATTTGAGTGGGAAAGATTCAGACTCGAATACTTCTGGAACAACACAAGGTGGGAAGGATGCAGGCTCGAATCCTTCCGAAACTACACAAGTGTGTGCGTGTATAGAAAGAGAGACTTGTGTCCTTCCAAAAGAATTTGAGGCCGAATCCTTCCCACTCAAATACCAATATCCGATATTCGAATACAAGAACCACTATGTTGAAGTTGATCTATATTATTTCAAGTATCTATAAAGTAAAAATCAAGTGCTTTTAATATTTTTTTCCCATGCATCAGTAGGGGAAAAACAGACTGCCTAAATAGTGAGTTGGTTAGTTTAACATTGTAAAACATTTGAAACCTAACAAAAATTGGTTTGAAGGGGTTTTTAAATGTTTAGATCATAGACAAATGGCCGGATCGAGAATTTGTATGTCTAAAGACAGATCTAACCAACTCACTACTTTCAGCTGTCCATTTTGCGCCGCTTGATGGATGGGCAAAAAGTATTCAAAACACTTAATTTTTGATTTATAGGTACTTGAAATAATATAGATCAACTTCAACAGAGTAGATCTTATATTCGAATATCGGAGGATTGTATTTGAGTTAGAAGGATTCGGGCTCAAATTCTTTTGGAAGGACACAAGTCTCTCTCTCTCTCCCTATATATATATATATATATATATATATATATATATATATATATATATATATATAGTGTGTGTGCGTGTGTGTGATTATATATTGCCACTTTTTTACACAGTTGGTTGCAATGTGTCAACAAAACATGCGTGTGAACTGATTCCTCCCGTGTAATAACATGCCAAAAAAGAACTTTACATTCAGGACCCACCACTTACAAATGAGGGTGAAATTGCACAAAACGCCCAATTTACCTCGAGTTGAACTATACAACCAAACTTTTTAGTATTGAATACCTCCAAAGAGTAAACTTCTCAATCTCTCACTCTCCCCACCCCGGTCTTTCTCATCACTTCTCTCTCGTTGCCTATGTTATTTCTTGTCTCCATTTAGGACCTGCCTCTTATTTATTGCTTGTTTCTATGTTGCCTTCCATTTCTCTCTTATTTCTACATTAAGGGAGGGAGAGAGTCTGTGTGTTTAGAGAGAGAGAGAGAAGAGAATCACGCAAGAAAGATAGAATGAACTGAGAGCCAAGAACGAGAAGAGAGGGACTGAAAGAGAATAATGAGGCGGGAGAGGCGAAATTAGAGAAAAGAGAGTAACAGAAAGAGGAGAAACAAGAGAGGAGAGAGGTAGAAAGAGGAGAGATAAAAGCTAGGAACAGAGAGAGGGGGCAAGGCAAGTAGAAAGATAGATAAAGAGAGGAGAGAGAAAAGTGAGAAAGAAATCAACACTTGCAACTAACCCTCTTAACTTCCAAAAGGCGATTTTCATAAGCTAATATTATACTTCTAATGGTGTTAACTCTCCAAGGGAGCCAGGCGCTACTAAAAAAGTTTAAGAAGTATAAGTTTATCCAGTGTTGTCGAGGCACAAAGCGCACTAAGAAGCGCAAAAAGCCTAATATGTGTGAGGCGCAACTGTTATTTCATGTTTGTTAATTTAAAAGATTATGAAATCAAAGATAAAATCACAAAATACACAACAAATAACAAGTTAACACTTAAGAACATTAATAAAAATAAGAGAAATGTGCATAGTAACAGCAGCAAAAGACAGTAAAAGATTAACATCTTAAGGGAGAAAAAACAACAGTTCAACTAGTAGCAACACTAAAGTAGCAGCAACACCAACAACAATGAGATAAAAAAGATGGTGAAAGAAAGAGGAAACTTAGTTCATATTGTATGCACACATAAATGTGCATCGGGCGCGCCTTGCGCTTCACGTGAGGCGCAAACGAGGCGCGCACTTCTTTTAAGGTAAGTCATCAACCGACAGAGATAAGTAAGTACTTTTAGGATTTTTCTTTTCTTCTTTTAATCCTTTAGTTTAGATCATCATCATCACCAACTCTCAACTCTTTACTATTTTCACTTTCTTTGTATATAACTATTTTTTATTTTCTCCACCTTCTTAATCTACCACTTTCTTCTTAACTTAACAATAGCTTCTTTTTCATTTTTTTAAAAAGAATAAGAGAGAACTTTTAACCATTTCAATAACTTAAAAGGGAACTTACAACACGCTTCCATCGCTAGTCCCTCATTGTGGATCACGACCCACATAGGTACTTGCTATCGCGATAGTATTTAGTACCTTGCACTTTCTATTCTTAAGTTCTGAAATTCTGTATTTTTCTGTGCAGGTAAAACCTCAATTAAAATTTGGCAACGTTACCAGGGATACAATTTCCCGGGTCATATTGTCAACCACCATTCCAACATTCAGCTTCAAATTTTCCTAGTCATGATTAACCCATAAAAGAAAAATCTGAGGTGATTAAGAGTATAAAAGTCATGATTGAGACCTAAGAACAAAAGCTGAAAATGGACTCACAATTCCCACAAAACCTCCAAATCCAAGATTCTTACACCATTTTCCAAGTCCCACAACAAGGAGAACAACCTATGAACTTAAATAGGAGTATGGAAAACCTGATTCAGTCTGAAAATAATTGTTTCCAATCTATCAATAGGCTAGATTCAGTGTTCTAAATATCCCCGATATAACCCCGATATTGCGCCGATATTGCATTTACGGTACCTAGCCGCAATAATTTGGCACATCCAAACCGATATAGCATTTTTTGTCCAAAATCGCCGATAAATAGGCATGGACCCGATATATCGACCGCAATTTCGGCGATTTTGGACCCGATATAGCGTTTTACACCCAATTTTTAGGTTAGGTTGGGTAATTCGAGTGATGTGACAATGTGACATTTTAAAGATTCTACACTTGGATAGTGATTATGGATTCATAGGCTTAATGCAAGTTATCGAGTTAAGTATATTTTAAACATATAAGTATGATGTTTTATGTAGATTTATATAATTTATGCATATATTGTCTTATTGAGATGCGATTTAAGACAAGAAGATATGTAAATTACAGTCCAATTTTGACATCCGATTTTTGAAAATATCCCCGATATATCTCCGATATATCCCCATCTCCGATAAATTTTTCCGGCCGATGTAGCCGTTGTGGCCGCCATTTAGAACACTGGGCTAGAAGCACAAATGAGTTATTTGATCAACATAGTGAAAGGAATGAGGAAACTCTACCTAACATATTTTGGACTATTCCTTATTGCCCTAGCCATACTGATAGGAACGAAGAATCATGATGCCTTGAAGACTTTGACCAAAATTCAATTTCACCACAAAATCTTAAACTTGCCAATATCAACCCATTGATAAATTGGCAAATTTTTATTTCAATGAAATAGAACTTAAACATGAATATGAACCCGATCCCCAACCTTGTGATTCAGTTCTCATTTTCAAATCTATGTTGACTGTGGTATCCTTAACTGATTTAGACTAATTTCCTGAGCCGACATTGATTATTGTATCTATAGATCTTGAAACTGAACAACCTATTTTGAATAGTCACATTCCATTGATGGGAACAGTATGAATTTCAATTTTTTGATTTGGACTACACTATTGAACCAATACCGACTCTCGAACCTACACTTGATTTTCTCGAGTTAGTAATGGTTCCCGAACCTATTACTCTTAAACCCGTCAACCATTCCACCAAGTCACATTCTTTTGTTGGACATAAGTTTAGACGATGATAACTTCGTGATGATTTTTCAAAACTGGTCATGTAAAGGGAATAATATTTCATGATAGGATCTTTCATGATCTTATTCATATTAGGGATTATAAATATGTAAATAGAAAAGAGGTCAATAAAGGTGGGTTCCGTGATCCACCACATTATCTTGATTGGGTAGCAACGCTTAGCCCAATCCGACCACCACCGGAACCACCACCATAAGGTAATATTTTCCTTCCCTTTCTTCTTTTTCATGCATTTATGCATTCATTCATACATTGAAGACAATGTATGAGATAGGTGTGGGGGAAGGTTCTAATATAACATAGGTTTTCTTTTTATTTAAAAAAGAAAATTTAACATTTTCTTTGCTTTTAAAAACTTTTTGAAAAGAAATAATATTTTGACATATTTTTTGTAAGAAATTAAGTTAATTTTAAGGAATAAGAGAATCATAATTAGGATTTCTTATACTTGGTCAAAATAAGTATTTGTTTGATTTATAGGGTTAGAAAGAAATTTTGAAAAAATAATTTAGTCTTGATTTTTACCTTGATGAAATATGTATACTTAATACACTTATACACGTAGGGTTCAAAAACAAAAATTCTTATGCCTTATAAAAAAGAAAAGAAAATATATATATATATATATCAAAAATCCTCTGATTAAGCTGGATATTTGTGCCTCAAAAAGCACAAGTACATGCCTAAAAGCGGTCCATCTTATAAATAAAAAATCCTTAATTTTGTGTCCTTATTTGCTCGAATCCTTAAGTCCTTGGGGTGTTTTCTCACTCGATGCCCTAAGACCGTCCGGTTTGGATGTCACCGACTGAAGGCTTATATGGGCAGATTAGAAAGTCTAATAGAACTAAGGAATAATACCACCAAAAATATAAAAAAATAAGGTATAAAAAGTAGAGTTAAAGAATCCCAGTCAAAATTTTATGGTCATAAAAATACATATTACTTAGGGTAAAGTAATAGACTAGATGAGAAATACAGTTTGACTCCTCATCTTGATTGATAACAAGTTTTTGAATATAGACTAAGTTTAAGAATGAAAAATTCGATTTCCTATAACTTATAAATTATTTGAACTCTTACAATAATACTTCAAATATTTCTCTATTAAAATGCTTTTTGAAAAAACTAATACTTTGTTTCTTTTTCTTTATGAATTTTGTGGGTGTAATCTACTAAAAACCCTAACGAGAGAAAACTCGTCCTCTAAAGATAACCTAGAGGTTTAACGGCTTGTTACTCATGCTAAGTGCAACCGTGATTCCTACGAAAGTGAATTAGACTAGGTTAGCTCTGTTTTACTTTTTATTTGTTTTGCTCGAGGACGAGCAAAAGATAGGTGTGGGGTGAAGGTGTGATCGGTCGCCAATATTGCATATTTATTGTCACATTTTCATATTATTTGTTTAATAAACTCCGCTATTTAATTATCTTTTTGTCTAATTATTTGCAAGGCCTTTACTAAACGAAAGAGGAGAGAAAACAAGCCCAAAAGCCCACTGAAATTCAGATTAAATCAAAATCAAGGATGAGAACAAATGTTCAGCTGAAGATCAGAACAAATCAGAGAGATAACACCAAATGAAAATTGGTTAAATTCGGATTTTATGAATCCATTTCGGTTAGCTAAAGATCAACACTGATATCGTCAAATCCGTAGCGCAAATCGAGAAACCAGTTGGACAAACGGACAAATCATCAAAACAGGTACCTGCACCCCCCGAGTGTGGCCACCTGGACACACCTAGGCCGTGGAAACGCGGCCAAAGCCACATTTCCATGGCAGTTTAATTGGATAAGAGGGAGCGTGTGCTCCCCCTATCTTCAGACACTCTCCCCCGTTGTGTTTTCGCTATAAATACCTGCAAATTCTGAGGCATGAGAGAACGATTCAGCAGAGAGCATAGGCTAGGCTATTCTGTAATTTGTACTTAGGTTTTTAGTTTTTTATGTAATTTTTGTTTTTCTTTATGTAACTGAGAGAAGAGGAAAGTTTCATAGAGGAATGAGAGTGAAGTTTGTACTGAGGGTGACACCGGTGTAAGTTCTTTTCTTCCATTTTTATTTGAATCGAATCAAAGTTACAGTTTTATGTTCTTCTTACTCTTCTTCTACCGGTTTTTGATGATAGTCCAAATGAAACCTATAGCATCGAACTTGTCTTGCCATTGCAAATGCCCTTGATGGCTTATGGTGATGGATAGCAGTTTCTATTTATTTTCTGCTTGCATCTAAATTCATAGTTTAAGTCTGGGAACCGGAAAGATCCTACTTGCCATGCTTTGCTCGCCTTCAAGACGAGGTAAGTCTTTACCAAGGATTCAAGGTAAGTCATCAACCGACAGAGGTAAGTAAGTACTATTAGGATTTTTCTTATTTTCTTTTAATCCTTTAGTTTAGATCACCATCATCACCAACTCTCAACTCTTTACTATTCACTTTCTTTGTATATACCTATTTTCATTTTCTCAATCTTCTCAATCTATCACTTTCTTCTTAACTTAACAATAGAAATCTTTTTCCTTTTCTTTACAAGAACAAGAGAAAAACTTTTAACCATTTCAAGTAACTTAAAAGAGAACTTACAACACACTTCCATCTCTAGTCCCTCCTTGTGAATCACGACCCGCATAACCACTTGCTATCGCGGTAGTATTAAGTGTCTTACACTTTTTATTCTTAAGTTCTGAAATTCTGTATTTTTTTTGTGCAGGTAAAACCTCAATCAAGAGTTGAAGGAGGGAGAGAGAGATTAAGAGAGAGACACAAGACAGGGGGAGAGAGAGAAAGAGAGACAGGGAGAGAGATCGGGCGGGCAGGCGGCAACGACGGGCGAGCGAGCCCTAAATCCAGGTAAGTTTATTTTTTTCCTTTATATAAATTGACTCGGGGCCGACTCTACCGAGTCAACCCGATGCGTATCGAGACTCAGCCGAATTGACCGAGTCATACCCGAGTCAGCCCTGAGTCGATTTATTTCCTCCACATAGATCGACTCGCGTCTAGTTCTCAAATCGGCAGTGGCCGTTCCGGAGATGACTCGGTCGAGTCAAGAGCGACTCAGCCGAGACTTTGAACCCTGTACTCATATAACAATAGGAAGAAAACAATCATTCATGTCAAGTGAAATGCAAAAAAAAGGATAATGACCTCAGCATTTTTTCCCTCAAACATGTTAGTTGTAACCATATAACTACAGAGTGAATGTCATAAAATGGTAAAATTATTACCATTATGGATCTTACAATTAAAGGCTAACTAGATAAAATATTTTATAGATCAAATAATATTCCTGACAACAACTAGTGATTGATAAGCAAAAGGTAATGAAATAATATTCTTGCTCTAGACCTTATACATTTTTTTTTCAAGAAAAACATACCTGTATATAATTTCTTGGAACTTATACTTCTATACTGAAATCATTATGCCAAAAGTTTACTTCTATCATATTTTAGGATTTTAAATGGACGTGATAGACATCACCAGCTGACCTTACCTTTGGGCAGATAATACTCGAACAAGGTAATATTTTTTGATGCAGGATTTGAAGCACAGGCCGCAGAAAGTAGTAGAACAGGGGCAACCTAAGATTTGAACAAATTGAAGAGAATATGATTGATTACCAACAAAAATAAGGTTCTGTTTGGTGGATGAAAGCAAAGGAAGAGGGAAGAAGAGAGAAGGAATAATAATGAAGGAAGAGTTGGAAGAAATTTCTTCCTCTTGATGTGTTTGTCTGTTCAAAGTTGAAGAAGAGAATGAAAAGATGTGAATTCTGATTAAAAGATAATTCTTTGCATGGAAAAGTGTGCTCCCCTCTTCTTGTGTGTGTTTGTTAAAATTTGAAGAGGAGAATGAAGAGAGATGAGGTATTTTGATTAAAAAACAAATTTTTGCATGGAAAAGTGTGCTCCCTCTTATCCCAAATTTGGCAATGAAGGAAAATGGGAATAGGGAGTCCCATCTCAGTGCCACCTATGTGCCACATTGGCAAGAAGGAAGCGAGGAAGCAGTTTCTTCTTTGCAAAACAAACATATGAAGAGAGGAAGAAACCCTTTGTTCATAGGTTCTTCCTCTTCTTCATGCCAAACAAACATGCCCTAAATGACATGCATAAGAAAGAGCGGAGGACAAGGACACATGATCTGAGTTGCTTAGAAGGCTAGGAAAACCGAAGGGCGGCCCAAATTGCCAAGAATCTAAATTGCATGGAAGATTTTAAAATTCCTGTGACACCAAAAACTTTGCTTGGGGGAAATGGTTGTGGAACAAGGATTCATAAAGACGAAGCCACTAATGGCCTTGATGGTTAAATTATCATGGCAGCAAAACTGTTTCATAAATTTCATAACTTATTTAAATCAAGGAGCGTATGATTAATCAGTCCCAACATCTTATTGAAATTGCATGGTGATTGAAAGAATGGACAAGCAACTCCTAATTGGAATCTAATAAGCCATATAATGCATTTTTATTCTCAAAGGTATTAGATGTGCAGGCAAGACACAAATGCTCATTTTGCAATCCACCTTTTCAACCGGCACCAAAGCTCCACCACCAGTACCACTTATTCCAAATGATCTTCGATCAACTCCTATGATGAAATCATTTCAGAAACCATTAGTGCTGCTGCATTTTGAAGCCCACATGTTTTACAAGATTTCAAACACTCCAGCACTCTGATTTCTGCAATTTTG
The DNA here is from genome assembly GCA_038442645.1 of Agave tequilana. NCBI lineage: Eukaryota > Viridiplantae > Streptophyta > Magnoliopsida > Asparagales > Asparagaceae > Agave > Agave tequilana. The sequence goes on from JAVJIF010002894.1 coordinate 301,373, forward strand.
TTTTTACTGAAAGCAATCACCAAAATGTTTATCTTAGGAAGTACTGTTTCTGCTCCCTCAAAGAATTGTCATCCATGGTTTCCCTTTTGCTCTCCCCATCTTTAAGATGTGTTCAAAATTGGATTTCCAACTAAAACAAACCCCAAGGTTTAATCATAAAGTAAAAGGGTTTGACTATCCAGAAATTATGGACTGATGGGAACCATCTTTTACTTAATCTGTTAATTCGCTTTCAAATTTGGAAGGATAGTTGTGCTGCTTATTGCAGACCTGTGGTTCATCTGTTTCCATATTTCATACATGACCAGTAAGGGATAGTCTTAATTTCCCTGACCACACTGCTTTTCCGTGTCATTGCCATATTCCATTATCGTATTTACAGAAAATGTATAACTTGTGTTCCTCCTAAATTTCTGGAGCCAACTCGCAATGCAAAATTGTCACTCTCAGCCTCAGCAAACATCTGGAAACAATTCTATTTCCAGCCCTTAATGACTTCATCTACTGGAATAATTTTCCCAAACTGATCCATAAGAAAATTGAGATCATTTTGTCTCAAGCCAATCCATTCTTCCAACAAGAGCAAATACCATATAGACAAAGTATTACCCATTCACTTGCACACGTGTAAATGAACGACTGAACCCTTGACCTCGTTCTGACCTTGTTCTCCCACATATGCCCCCTAAGATTTGACCTGTTTGAGTACACAAGTATTTCCCTCAACCCTCACAACTTCGAAATATTAGTGTAGCAACGAAGACTTTAAGAAGGTATAGTGGCCACCCAAGTTCAAATCCAGCATGACACATATTTAAAAGGATATCTCTAAGGCTGAATTATCAGAAACTACCATGATACCACGTACAAGGAAATTTATTAGAAACTACCGTGAACTTTCCTGTTCAAAATAAATACCATATGTGCTAATTAGCCGTGAGAGAAAGACAAAATGCACTCCCTTATACTTAACATAGAAATCTACAAATTGTAAAATCCTTCAAATACCTTAAGATATATATATATATATATATATATATATATATATATATAATATATATATATATATAATAGTTTTTCTCATAAAATATTACTGCAAAAAAAATTCTTAGCCATATAAATAATTATTTCTCTAACCATTATACATAAAACATAATCCACCATTTTAAATCTAAAATTAATTTCTCATCATTTTCCAGAAAATATTATAAATCCATTACTAACAATTTCCATTTATTTAAATTCCTATATTTACAATTATCAAAAAACTATTTCATCTAAAAATATCACACGTTTCTGTACTAACATAGTTTATTTAGCACAAAAAAATTTCCAAAAAATCAATTTGAAATTATTATCTACAAATTAATGATTAACTAAAACGTTGTTTAATCACCAAACAAGAGAAACCAGGGTTCGAAGAATTAGCCGTTCCAAATTCGTTTTGCGATTCGATGGATTTCGCTATTTTCAGGCGACTTGGGCGCAACTCCAAGACTCGGCCGATATAGCTGAATCAACTCAGAGTTTTACCTGAGTCCATTCAAAACGAAAAAATGAAAAAATCCCAGTAAAAAAATGAACTTTCCTTGTCGCCGCCGTTTGCCCGCCTTCAGGACGCCGCCGTCACCTGTCACCTGCCTCCAGGCCGTCGTCGTGGCCCGCCTCCAGGCCACCGCCTCCCTCCGATTTCTCTCCCCCTCCGCTCTCTGAGAGAGATATCAGAGGAAAGGAAAGGGGGGAGAGAGATCAGGGGGGGAGAAGGGAAGAGGGAGATCGATCAGAGGGGAAGATAGGAGAGCGGGGGAGAGAGATCCAAGGGGAGGGGGCAGAGAGAGATCAATCAGAGGGGGAGAGGGGGGAGAAAGATCGATCGGAGGGGGGAGAGGGGGGAGATCTGATCAGGTCAAATCTCTCCCCTATTATATTTTTTTTGCGGTTTTCTCATTTTACCTCTCAACTCTATCATATTTATAAATTTACTCTCAGATCACCCTATTTCTTAAATTTACCCCCCAAATCAACATATTTTTCCCAATTACTCCTAAAAACTAGTTTTGGACATGTGATACATAAAAATTGATGTTTATATTTTTTAAGAATTACCGTGATTTTTTCAGAATTTTTTTAGCTTTATTTGTAGCGTTTTGTGCGTATCGCCCGAGTCCATTCCGAGACGCCGCAACCGATGTAGAACGGTACCCGTTGAGTCGGCGACGGAAACCGCGACTTTGAACCATGAGAGAAACTCCATCCCTTCCTTTCTTTGCTATGTATTCCTCCTTCATGTGATGTCCCCACCATCTGAATCCAACACTCTCACAGTCACAAGCTCGAAGTTCAGGAATAATTCAACGATGCTATAACATTCAAATGAGGGGAAGATCTAAATCAACACTAACATGGTGATAAAACTATACTTACTAAAATTTATATTTAAAATATTGAAAATTAACACAGCACACTTTGTGGAAAGTTTGTTAGTACATTAGTACATTGCTAGAAATGAAAGGTGGTTAGGATTTAATAATCGGAATCCTCACATGTATAATAAATAAATTTTTATGTATTACATTTAAAAAGTCACAATTAATTATATAATTTTTACAATTTATCCGTGGATTGAATGCGAATAATTCTCAATATCTGATCAAGCGAATAATACACAACTTGATTGGCTCAAGAAACGTTTGTTAATGATTTTTTCAGAAAACTCGCAAACAATGTTACTATGAACTCTCTTCAACAACCCACCCTCTAACCACCTCGCCTCCCTAGAATTGAAAATCCAAAATTCCAAACAAACCTCTCCCCCCCCCGAACCATCTTATCCCCCCTCAACCATAACTTAAATCCCGAACACTCCAACCTTCTTGCTTCATCTCATTGATCTTAACCAAAAACTCCCAATCTTTACTAAATAAGATCAAGACCCCAAAACTTTCAACCATGGCAAATATCGGTCGATTCTGATACAACAACAACAACTAAGCCATTTGTCCCCAAGTATTTGAGGTAGGGTACATGAACCAAAAGAGAATTACATCGGATTGGGCACATGGATCAGCTTTCTCCACTCATTCCTATCGAGCAATATGCCTTCACTAAGACCTTTAGCCTCTATATCTTGTCATATTACCTCCACCATGTTTTCTTCGGTCTCCCATGCGCTCTTTTAACTTGCCCTAATTTGATACGTTCTACTCGCCAGACTGGCGCATCTGTAGGTTTACATCGCACATGACCAAACCATCGGCCGATTCTGATATATATAAAAAATATTGTATCAGCCTTTGAGGTCACCAACACAATATTAACCCTATAATATCAATTAACAATTGTAGATATTGTTGTATTGGCGATAATGATATTAAAAACCTTTGCACAAATACTGATACTGGTAGTTTAAACCACGCTTCCATTGACCTCTTTGCTAAAAACCATTGCACAAATACTGATACTGGTATTTTAAATCATGCTTCCATTGACTTCTTTCACTCCATGCAAATTTATATTAGATTGCCCTAGGCCCCTCAAATCCATCTTGTTTCTTCCTATTCATTAATATCTAACCAGATCCATCCTTAATTTCTCTGGCACTACACGTAGTCGCTGGCCTCTCTTAGCCTTTGGGGAAAGAGAGGAAAAGATGGGAAAAAAAAAAAGAAAAAACTTGTGTACATATTTTAAAACAAGGGTATTGTAGTGAATTTGTACATCACGTGCCTTGCACATGAAAATTCTTGTAACAACAAGTTAACAAAGGTAGTTACTAGAAAAATGTTGCATCTTACGTTTATGGTAGTTTCTGCCAATTTTTTTCTACGTGGTAGTTTTCTATAGAAGTGGCTAAAATTTCATGGTAATTTCTCATAATTTAGCATTTTTACAAAGTGCAAAAATACCTAAGTTTCGCTCACAAGGAGAACACTCAACCTGCAAGGAGGTGTTCCTGATACACGTATTTCTCTCAATTTTCACCAAAATTTTGAAGTTTGGTTTAAATGAAGTACTTTTAAGAGCCTGATCAAATACAGGGGGATGCAAAAGGACTTGGGCAGAAAGATGCCATTATTGCCATTAAGAGCTAGGCTCGATGGTAAATTGGTGGGGTTGGCCTATAGATGGTACATGGTTCAAGAATAGGCTACAATCTATGTTAAAAGCAAAAGAAGAAAGGATACCTTTATCTCTCTCTTTTTTAACCTAACCTTAATAAACTGAACCAAAAATGAACCTTGGACTAAGTTTCACTTTATGAACCCCTTCCCCGCCAGCTACTCTAAGGAGGTTCCTTAACCACAGATCTGCCAGGGAGAAAGAATCAATGACAAGCAACAAAAAATGTCACCACTATGAACATATATAATTATCTTCCAAATATAATCCCAATCAGTTGTAACTGAAGGAAGAGGGATAAAGGGGAAAAGCACAGTGATAGGAAAAAAGCAAGCTTAGCAGCTTAGATTAATGCATCAACACAAGTAAAGGAAGCAGTATCCTGGTGATGGAAATATCGACTGATTCAAATATGTATCAGCAATATTATATTGAATTTTGAGGCACTTGATATAATATTAATCTATAATATCGTCAATAATTGTTGATATTGCAAACATCGACGGTCGATGTTGATACTAAAAACCATTTGGCCAATACCAATGAAGAGAATTTAAGCCATGCTTCCATCGATCTCTTTGGCTCCATGCAAATTTCATTTTAGATTAGCTCTAGGCCCCTCAAATCTATCTTGTTTCTCCTCTTCCTTAATAGCTCACGAACCCATCTCTAACTTTTCTGGCACAAGAGGTAATGGTTGCCTCTCTTCGCCTTTGGGGAAAGAGAGGAAAATATGGAAAAAGAAACATAAAAAATAAGTGTACATATTTTAAAACAAGGGTATTGCAGTCAATATGTACATCATGTGCCTAGCACATGAAAATTCTTCTAACGGCTGCTTAGCAAAGGTAGTTACTAAAATGTTGCATCTTGTATATGGTACTTCTCAACAATTATGTTTCTATGTGGTAGTTTTCTACAGAAGTGACTAAATCATAGTTGTTTCTCAGGATTTAAGCCTTTTTACAGAGTGACGAAAAAATCCAAGTTCCGTCGACAAAAAGGACACTCAAACCTACAAGGAACTGTTCCGATATACAAGTATTTCTGTCAACCCTCACCAACATTTTGAAGTTTTGGTTTAATAAAATAACTTTAAGAACTTGATCAAATAGAGGGGGATGCAAAAGGACTTGAACAGAAAGATGTCATTATTGCCACTACGAGCTGGGCTCAACAGTAATTGGGTGCATTTGACAGGGTCGAGCTATAGATGGTACCTGGTTCAAGAGCAAGCTATGACCTTTGTTTAAAAAATAATAATTATAAAGAACGAAGGACACCCCTATCGTATTTCTTTTACCTAACCTTGACAAATTGACCCAAAAATGAACCTAGACTTATAATTCACTTCATGAACCCTTTCCCGGCCCAGCTAAGGAGATTTCTAACCACAGATTAAGGAGGGAAAGCATCAATGACAAGCAACAAAAGATTGTCACCACTTTGGACATTTATAATTATCTTGCAAACATAGTCGCAATCAGTCGCATGCTAAGGGAGAAACATGGTGGCAGGCAAGAGCAAGCTTAGCAGCTTAGAATAATGCATCCACATAAGTATCCTAGCGATGACATCCTGGGGGACATGAACTGAGGACTCAACTAGATTATTTACTACCGACTCATCAGGCAGACATTACATTTTCAAGATGATTTAGGAAATAATAAAATAACATCATCTAGGTATGCCAAAATTGTGCCCATCTGCAAATAATTTACGATTCTTAGAAGAGATTTGAGTTTGCGTCAAGTGCCCACTACCAGATACAACTATCACCAATATGCACAACTAAACTGCACTAGATCTTGTGACTTAACACCATGGTTTGAAAGGGATCAATATTACTGTTATTGTATATAGATTCAAGCAACCACTTTATGGAAATTATTATTTGTAAAAGAATTTGATTCACGTTACCTTATGTGATTCAAAACCTAATTCTCTTCACAATCAATCTCAAAGGCGAAAGCATAGCTTTTAAGCAAATTCAACTCACTCGATTGTTTCTATACTTCAATACTTGTCTCGACTCCTTGAGTCCAATTACACGTCAAAAAGAAAAATGCTACAACATATTTTTCACGTATCAAAATGACACTTTGGGCAAAAGATTTGTATTCCGATCTCATCCTTAATTTTCTGGAATTATAGAAACTAAAGTCAGAACTAACCCCAAAAAAAACGAAAATGAAGAAGAAGAAAAGAAGAAGAAAAAGAAAAATCGAATCTTTCAAATATAGAACGAAAAAGGATGAATCAAAAGGAGAAAACACTGACCCCTTTGAGTCTTCGAATCTTCTGATGGAGCCCGGTGATGTGATCGTCCAAATCCCCATGAATCGGATCGATTTGCAACTGGACTTCGTCAGAATTCCCGCCGGCCTCGATGTAAGACCTTCTCTGCAAATTTCATTTTTTTTTTTTAAGAAATCGGTCGAGAAAAAAAGTAATTAATCAAAATTTCTGCGAAAAAAAAGAGGGATTTAGTGAAAATTTTGGGGGTACACCTTGATCGACGAGGACCAGAACCGTAGGGATTCGCCATTGGAGAGCAGAGAGGGGAGGGAAGAGAGAGAGGATCGCGAAACAAAAATTGTTAGAACATGAAAGAGGGAAAAGGGAGAAGAGAAAATGCTTGGACCGTCTTTTGACTAGCGTGTACGGGGTGCAACGGGTCGGATCTTTGGAGATCCAAACCCACTAAAGATTTTGGAAATAATCTTGACTTGATTTTTTTTTTTTTTTTGCCTTCTTCTTTCTTATTTTTGTGAGGAATATTTGGATTAGAATCAAATTTAACATGCCAATTTTAAACTTAGCTGAAAATGAGCGTGCATGTGTGCCTGTTGATTGGGATTTTCTGTAGAAAAGGGACTGAAGTTTGTTTGTTCCAATTTTTCTTAAATTAAAAAGAAACAGAACAAACTAATTCTTTTTTAATGTAGATATCAATTATCAAAGTAATTTTATTTAACTGTGGACTTATTTAATCACGAAAACTTTTATAGAAAATATATCAGAAAACAAACTGGGTAATTTTTTCTGTGAGAGTGGGAATGACCAGCTGCGGTTCCACGCATATAAATCCTAGTATGCCTTGAGTCTAAACTCAACTTATTTATATAACTTTTAGATTAGGCGTGTTTAGTTTGGGGCGGAAGTGGCTCAAAAGCAAAACTGGAAAAACTAATTTTTCACTTTCGGTGCTTGTTTGAAATCAGAAAAGGAAAAGGAAATTTTTTTTTTCTTTTGCCTTTTACACTTTTTTGAACTATCATTTTCTCACTTGCATAGTATTACAGTTAATTTTATGGTTATATAAATCTCACTTGCAATAAGTTGTATTTCAAAACAGTTAATCTTGTGACCATCTAAATCTCACTTGCAGCCTAATACAATCCAAAAAAAACTTTATAATTAATATTTATTTTAATATTATTTTGTGATCAATTTTGTGATGGACTTATTCATTTTCACTTCCACATTACTAATCAAACACCAAAAAAACAGTATATTTTTCACTTACAGCTTCACATTACACAACTAACCATCGAAAAATTTACTTGCACAAATTCTCAATTTTTTATATTTTCTCACATTTTCCTCCGTCATTCTCACTTAAACTTTTTACTCCCACTTGCGGTAAACCAGATAGGAAGTTGAAGTCTAAAATTAGGAGTTCTCGGCGGGGACTCAACCAAGAATGACAGAAAAAGAAATCTAAATCTGAGGAAAAATTGCATGGATTAGCTAATGGGCCAATGGTGGGCCCATAGCAAATAGCATGTAAAAAAGTAAAGCCCATAGGCTGTAAGATATGCTTTTAGCTGGCCCACGTCTTACGAAACTATAAAGGTTTGATGCCTTCTATAGTTTCTCTTTTTTTTTTTTTTTTTTTGAGAGAGAGAGAAGCCTTCTATAGTTTCTTGATTGGATAATTTTCCAATTGGTGCCTTCAATAATCTTTTAGCAAAAATGGGAGAAAAGGGTTTTGTAATATAATTATTTTCCTTGTTTATGCTTGTCCAGCTCTACAAAAACTATGAAACAAACAGACAAATAACTACACTAGCAATCAAAACAGTTTTGCTTTTTTTGTCTTCTTGATAATCAACGGTTGTCTTGATATGTTGTATCGATCACAAGAGCATATAGCTAAATTAGACAGAAAGCCAATCGAGTGCCTCCATTTTGGAAAGCTGGGGATTGGAATCTCAGTTGGTTGGTTGGAGAAATGTTTGATGCCACATGGTACATTTAAATCCTTTATATTTTTCATGAAGCCCAAGGAAAGTTTAGGATTTGGTTCATATGTATGAGCCACATATATATATTATAAGCAGGTTAATTCGCGTTGACGCGAGAAAAAATATCAGATTTCTTGGGTATACAACTTTAAAGTCTTTGAACCTCTTATAATATTATACGATGGTTAATTCCACGTGTCAACGTGAGATTGATCCTCTTATAATATGTGTATGACTCACACACATGAACCGAGATGCATAATATAGCATGGTGCATGCCATTAGATTTTGTGGACCGAGTGCTATGTGGTCCATTAAGGGCGTATTTGTTTTGTAACATTTGAGAGGAAGAGGGAGGAAGAGAGTTCCTCCTCTCTTCCCCATGTTTGTTTGCTAGAGGAAGAGAGCTCTCTTCCTCCAGCTGGCGACCGATTTGGAGAAATTGCGAAAGAATCTTTTCCTCTCAAAAATTGTCAGAAGAAGCAGTGGAGCTCGAGGATCAAGGTAAGATAGAGATAGGGGAGACGGAAGAGAGCTGACCGTGAGATTTTTTTTTCTTTTCTTTTTTCCCCCTCTCTTTCCTCTGCCTTTCTCCCCCAATCAAACATCAAGACCAGAAATAGGGAAGAGACGTCTTACCCTCTTCAACCCTTCTTTCCTTCCCTTCTTCCCTCTTTTGGGAAACAAAAGGCCCTAAATCTAAGCCCCTTCAAGCACACAGAGAACAAGAGGGCTTTCATTTTGAAGCAAATGATGCATTGACTTCTTATAGAGACACTCATTTTCTTAAGCCTTTGTATATTGTCACTCGTCTGTTTTGGCATTCTCATTTTTGTGAAACTTTTTTTTCTTCAAATATTTGCTTCTTAATCACTTGACATTTTGACTCACAGATATCAATCGTCTGACTGTTTATTTTCATGGATTTGTGATAAGATAAGATCAACCCATTTAATTCTCGGAGCCACATGTTCTTCAATTGATATCTTAACAAATGATTGATTCCAAGTAGGAAAATAGCCACTCCTACGTAAACATAAAGTTGAATGCACTCTATCTCGAGCATGTTTGGCTGCTGTAAGTGACAGTCATAAGTGAGTTTTATATAAGTAGGTTTTATGGTATTTGGTCAGTAATATGAAATTATAAGTGAGTATATTTATTTTATGGTGTTTGTTGTTAATGTATAAATCTTAAGTGGAGAAGTTGACAAAAAAACTAATTGTTTGGTGATTTATACATTTTTAAAAATAGTAACATAAAAAATTTAAATATTAAAAATGTAAATATTAAACATATTAAATATTAAAATAAATAATAAAAATAGTAAATATTAAATATATTAATAATAAAAATATAATAATTTAAATTACTAAAATATTAATAGTAATCTAATATTAAATTATTAAAAAAATTAATATTGCAATCTAATATTAAATATTATTCATTTTAATAATTAAAAAATATTAAAATTTCAAAATTAAAAAGTTAATTTAGAAATATTATTTTTATATTTAATATTACTAATCTAGTAATAAAAAATTCTAATATAAAAAATTATTAGAATAATTAATAAAACTTTAATCTAATAATTAAATTAATCTAACAATTAAAAACATAAATTAAAAAATTAATCTATTAATAAAAAAATATTAGTCAGATTACAATAACTCTCTGCAAATACAAATTTGCATGACCATAAAATTAACTTTTTGTGCTACAAGAGTGATGTAAGTGAGATTTACACGACCACAAAATTAACTGTTCAGTCTGCAAGTAAGCTCTTAGTGCATTTTATGACTTACGATCTCAAGCAAATACTGTAAGTGAATTCACTGCAATTGTATTTTATCACTTATGAGTTAATTATGAAAAACAAACACGACCCTCATGTAGCCAGCTAGCTGGTTCCATCTAAGCATCGTCTATCTCTTCTCTATTCTGGTCGTACTAATGGATACTTTATCCATGAATAGGATATTTGTGTGGGAGAAAACTAGTTTGTGACGCTTACACTATCTCTTCTCTGTTCTCCTCATTTTTAGAGTGTTACAATTAATTTTGTGGTCATATAAATCTCATTTGTAATAAGTTGTAGCATAAAACAGTTAATTTTTTGGTCATGTAAATCTCACTTGCATTCTAATTACAGTCTATTTTTTATTTTAATATTATTTTGCGGTCAACTTTGTGGTCAATTTTTTCACTTTCACTTTCCATTACCATCCAAACACCGGAAAAAACATAACATTTTCAAATCACACTTCCCAACAACATTCAAACACCGGAAAACTTACTAACAATTCTTAAGTTTCAAAGGGAACTATTACCACTTCCTCACTACCTATCTGATAATTTCGAACCTTGTTATTGGGTCACTTGCATTATTTTGCATAACTTGCAGGGACTACTTATATGACATTTATTTTTGTTATTTAAGAAACTTAAAAAATGTACATTGAAATTACTTACCGCTATACACAGTTTGAAAAAACAACTTATGGATCAGGTTCTTAGAGTTTAAAAAAAAAAAAAGTAAGGTTGTATTGATCTGAAATGTTGACATATATTTCATTAAAAAGTTATTAAATAAAAGAAACTGCGTGTACTTACATAATATGAAGAAGTATATTTAAATAGGACCATACATTTTCCCAGTTACATGAGAGGAACGTTTCTTTTTCTTCAAAATGCTTGTTTCTTGCAAAAGTTTCTAAATTAGTTCGAGAGGTTCTCTTTATAATTTTAATTTTGACAGAAACGATATTGATGATACTACGTGCCAACATGTACAAGAATGTGCACATATGAATACATATATACACACGTTACATATATTTTTTAGAACTCGTATTTCACTTTCGAACCTGTTTGGTTTGATGGAAGTGGAAAGAAAAGATGTAAGTGAGAAATGAGGATGTGAAATGTGAAAGTGTAATGAAAAATTGAGATTTATACAAATTCTATTTCTGGTGTTTGGTTGTAAAGTGGAAGCGCAACAGAAAAAGTATTTTATTTTTTTGGTGTTAGGCTAGTAACGTGGAAGTGAAAAAAGAAAAATTGATCATAAAGTTGATCATAAAATAATATTAAATTAAATATTTATTCTGAAATAATATTTTTAAACTGTAATTAGACTGCAATTGAAATTTATATGATATTAAAAGTAACTGTTTTGAGTTATAACTTATTACAAGTGAGACTTATATGATTACAAAATTAACTGTAACATTCTGAAAGTAAGAAAATAATAATGTTAAAAAAATTTATTTCTCATTTGCAAATCAAAAACAGAATTAAAAATGAAAAATGAGTTTTCTGTCAATTTTCCTCTCAATTTCTTGGATCGAACAGCCTTATGTGCCGTCCTGGTAAGCATGATCCGAGTGCACCACATCCAGTGGGAGAGCCGGAGAGGTGCCCTGAATTCCTCCTCAGTGCAAGAGATTAGAGAGAGAGTCCCGCTGTACTGCTTGTCAGAGCCAAACCTTTTCCTTTGTCCCCACCTCTGAACTCTGATGGACACCGGCCATGGGGGCCTAAAACCCTAAACCCCTGAAAAAGCACGTACTCTCCCATCCCAGTTGTTCCTCATCAACGGTAGAATCACTGCCCCTCTCTCTCTCTCTCTTCAACTTTGCTTTCCTGTCCTCAATTTGCATGTGATCCCCACATGCTCTCAGAGCCAAGATAGAGAAAAATCAATGGAGAGTTTCTTTCTCTGTCTCGTATCTCTTTTGTTGCATGATAATATTCATGTACGTACCAAGGTACTTGAAATGAGACTGACTCGGCCTCATGCAGGCTACCAAACAAACAAACCCTAGGTCTCAAACGTGTCGATTCCTGAGCCAGCCCGAACCCTAGCTCAACCCACCGAGCTCGCACACGAGATCCCAGTTTGTACTGGTGCAAAACCTGGTCACGTGAGCAACAGTTGAAAGCGTGGGAAAGAGAGAGATATCGTTGTTGGATTGGCCCTCACCGTATTGTCTTAATCAGGGATTATTGTGTTTGTTGGTGCTCTGCACCTTGGAATTCACACGAGAGAGAGAGAGAGAGTGTGTGAGAGCGAAGAGACCTTAGAATCTCATATCATTATCATCATTCTACTTAACAATACTTTAAAGTTTGTGACTTTGTTTATTGTTTGCATGTCATGCCAAAACAAGGAAGTGACTAATCATGAAACTAAAGAAAGGCAACAAAAGCCCTGACTCCCGAGCTCACACAAGTGAGAGAGAGGAGAGAGCAAAGGTGCCTTTTGAGCTCCATACTTGGTTGTTGGCCTCCCTTTTGGTATTATTGTGCCATGCGTGTGCTTGCTTGGGGTGCATGCTTGCTTGGGGTGCACGTATGGAGATTTGAAACATAGGGGAGGGTAACAGTAGAAGAGGGGAGGGAAAAGAGGAACAATGACAATGATGGATGGCGGGTTAGGAGACAAACAAAGCAAAGGTGGAAGCACCCCGCCCCTCTCTGTCTCTCTCTCTCTAAAGTCTCTCTCTCTCACTCTCTCACATGGTGGAATCTCTCTCTCTCTCTCTCTCTCTCTCTCCCCCCCCCTCTCGGTGGAAGCGCCCCCCACGCCACAACCCCCGCCCCCACCCACACCCACCCACCACGCACCCACCCACCGCCACCCCCCCAACCGCCGGCACAACAATCAGCAGGTCATTTGGTGGGGATGTCAGCCTCCCCTCCCTCCAACTGGTTCACCATCAAATTGTTTTAAAACTCAGAAACTCGAGTCAATTATTATTCAAGTAAATCGACAACTCGGAAAAGTTAACACACGAACTAATAACACTAATATTTAAAATTTATAAAATTATTATTAATAATAAAATATAATATATGAATTTAATTAAATAATAACAAATAGTAAACTTGCTATATATAGTAGATAATTTTTACTATAAAATTTCTGAACGTCTTGATTTTTCTAAAATGACCAGAATCTAGTCTTACTTTAAACGCATGGAGCAATTGTGTCGGCTATCTATGTTGATCTTTATTTAGTTTTTTTTAGTTACGTTTGTAAAACCTTAGTTAATTGAGACTAATCATTAGAGGATCATACAAGTTGTTTAAGTGATACATTGCGGGTAAAATGATTCTCAAGTTGATTGTTTAAAATACATTAATTTATAAAATTAATAATAATAATAAATAATAAATAATAATATATAATATATCAGTTTGATTAGATAATAAAAATGGTGAATTTAGACTAATCGGAAGGTGATAGTAGAAAAATTCACCATGGAATTCACAATGTACGTCTTTATTTTTCTAAGACAGAATAGTAAATATTAGAATCTATTTTTACTTTACACGTGGAGAGAATTGTGTCGGCTATCCATGCTGATATTTATTTATTTATTTTTAGCTAGGTTCGTAAAAAACCCAGTTAATTGAGACTAATCATTAGATGATTGTTTAAGCGATACATTGTGTATAAAATGATTCTCAAGTTGGCTCGCCGAGTTTTCAAGCAAAGCCACACATGCTAATGGCTCTTGACACAAATAGCATTTTGGGGTTTTCTTGACATTTTGCTAGAAACATTTTCTATGTAATATGCTTTCCAAAGTGTTTGAAACTTGGCATGTCAGTCTATCAAAATTAGGGTTATTCCTTTATATACTCCCAAATTTTTGGCATTTCTAAAATTACTCCTAAATTTTCATATTCTTAAAATTACTCTCATAATTCTTTAATTTGATCAAAATTATTCCTCATGTTATCATTTTAACAGTTTTAAGATACAATTATTTTTTTACCCCCAATCTGTTATCAAATTCACCCAAAACAACCATTCTCTCTTTCTTCCTCACAGATTCATCCATCCAAATCAATCACTTCTCTCCTTCTTCCTTACAGATTCACCCAAGGGGAAGTCATGCTCGACTAAACCCACCCGCTCACCCTCTTCACCCTGCCCTACCTTCCCTGCCTGCGGCCCCACCACCTTCCCCTCTTTCTCTCCATCAGTCGATTAATTTGATCAATTTAATTTAATCTAATTTATATTTAAATTTAATTTGGGTTTCACAAAAATTTAGAACCGTGGGATATCAAGAGAATTTCATAAAAATTTAACAGAATATTTTTTTATGCTTAAGAACTTAGAGAGGGGGCAATTTTGATTAGTTTAAAAAATTAGGAGGGATAATTTTTGAAATATGAAAATTTGAAGGATAATCTTATAGCGAAAGATTTGAAGGGTATATCTATATAGAAATTACCCTAAAAATTAACAGTATTAAGAGAGTGCTGAAGTAGTATTAATAACTGACTACCGTCCAACTGCTAGAGAGTGATAAGTGAACCGCCCGTGAATCCCATGATTATTTTCAGTTGCAATAGTAGTATATATTAAAAAAATAGGTTTTATGTAGCTGTTTTATTTATTTATTTTTTACCCGTTGGTGTGATCTATATGTTAGAATATTTTGTAAACATATACTAAAAGCTATCAGGCTAAAATTTTTGAAGTTACTCAGATTTTTCTGATATTAAAATGTGATGTCGATTAAGACAATGTAAAACAGAAACTTCTCACTAGTTCAGCAAAAAAGTGAAGATTTGAACTATGAGAAATCTAAGGATGAAGACTGAACTGTAATTTATCTTTTAAAAAAAGATGAAGAAGACCCTCATTTTCTAAAAAGAACCAATAACCGATTAATTTTTTGTTAAGATAACAATTATCTTTTAAAAAAAACTGTAAGCAACTCGAAAGACAGGTCAAATTAACAGGCAAGATGCTGAACACATGTGTGTTCACTTTGCATGGTTGAGTTTGTTTTGTGTTTGTGTTGAGATAACATTATCACATGGGGTTGGTCTTTAGTGGGATCAATGTTAAAGGGAAGCTGCAAATAAAGGCTGCAAGGAATAGAAATGGAAATCACGGTCGACCCACCTTTTATTGTGTTGTCAACATCCAACAACGCTTTTCCCCGCTAAACCCTCGTCACCTCTCTCTCTCTCTCTCTCTCTCTCTCTCTCTCTCTAGAGAGAGAGAGAGAGAGAGAGAGAGAGAGGAAACAAGAATGAAGTGAGTTTATTGGGCAGTTGTTATATATGCGCCAAGGGTTGCTTGTAGCGTTAGAATTGGAAACAAAGAGTGGGCGTGGGGGTGGGGTGGGGGTGGGGGTGGGGGGTGCACACAGTGAGACTGTAGGTACAGAAGCTCTGCAGGCCATTGCTACAGTTGCCTGTGCCCCTCTCTGCTCCTTACTTAGCTTTCTCTCTCTAGACCACAAGAATGAGAGAGAGAGAGAGAGAGAGAGAGAGACAGACGGGGGGAGCTCAATGAGATCCCATTATTATCTGTAGGTGAGAGAGCGAGAGAGAGATCCCATTCATACGTGTAGGTGATACAAATCATACAATAGTTGAAAGAATTTCTGTTGTTGTTGTTGTGTATTAAAACCACACACACACTTCTCTTTCTCTCTCTTCTCTGTGCTGTCTGTGCGAGAGAGAGATGGTTGGTTGGTTTCCTGCCAACTGACAGGCCTGACGTACGGTGTGGCTCAGAGTGGGCGTCGCGTCAGTGCGACCCGATGTATGGCCCCCCTGACCTGCCTCACATGCATGGCCCCAGCCCTCAACCCAGCTCTCTTGGTTGACAAACACCAAACACCCATCTTCTGTGTCCACGTGTCATCTCATACTAATTCCAACTGGGTCCCGCACTCTCACTGAAACCTTTTGTAGAAACCCTCTCCAACTAGCTACTTTGTTTCAGATTAGTCGCCTGCATAACCTTTCAAATGTTGGGTGATTTGGGTAAAAGCATCTCATAGTTGTAATGGTCAAATTTTGACTCAAATCAGGATCAAAATAAGTGTCTCCCTCTATCAGAACCCCCCAAAAACATCAATAATAAAAGCCATCCGATCATCTCTTCTGAGTATCTTATCTCAGAGTATTATTCGGTGATTCCTGAGACCGTTCCTCCTTCTGAGGAATCGATTATCCCGAGGATACTCTTTCTTCCGAGAATATCGTCGACCGAGATCAATTCTTCTGCCCTAAACAGGGCGGCCGCTGCAACCAATTCCATCGATTTTTGCCTCCATTATGGAGTCCTTTACGCCGCTAGTTCATTCACGTTTCGTACGTTACAACGACCAGTACTCCAGCGCAGACTGTTACAGAAAGTGACAGTAATCGCTCCTGCAATTAAGAACATAATCCTCAGCCATTATGAGAGAATCACAATGTGTACATTTTGCAGTTATTGAAACCCGCATAACCCACACTGTCAATGAAACCTCTCCACGTATATATACGCTTGGAGATGGACAAGATATAAGATATGTGATAACCAAGAGAAAAGAAAAAGAAAAAAAAAAATCCACAATCAGACTTCCCATTAAACGCAGAAAATAGACTTTTCTTAGTCAAATTTTACTCTATCCTGTGGTAATTTCAGAGTTTTAGCTCTGTTAAATTTACTGTGATCCTTAGCACATAGTGAATTTTCTCTCCCATTCCTGTGGTTTTTCCAAGTTGAATTTTTAAGTAAGAACATGTGTCTTTGCATTGTCTTTTTACTCCCTTATAACCAGATTATAGTTTGAAGTGTAGTTAAATTCCATCTGAGAATTTAGTCTTACAATAGCTTCGAAAGCAAGTCACCGGCGAGGCCTGACTCACTGGTAAAAGAATGAGAGTTTGGTTGTGAAGAATCCCAGATCTATGATTTAGCGTGTGTTGGATTCTGCTTAACAGGAATCAATCTGACAACTATTCAAGATCAATGAAATATCAACAATCTAATTCGTCAGGTCGGCAAATATCAGGTGAGAGGTTTTCCGTTCAATAGAACGTTCCTTAATTTAAGAACCACCTTTCAATTTCCTTCCTTGGTTAAACACCAATTAGATTGAATCTAAATCAGTCTCGATATACTGAATATCAGTATATCCCCTGTATAAAGAAATTAATTCACTTATACAGTACTTGGAGTGAGGTACGCTTAGAGCGAATCTCCTTAAGACAATTACGTCCCCCGCACCGGTGCTAACGGGTTACTGGACGCTGGTCTCCCAAGATACAACACTCCTTCACGGTATTTGGATAGCACTACCAAATCACCGTACGGTCGAACCGTAGTCAACCAGTACCTTCACAGGATCGTTGAAGCAGCAGGACAAAGATAAATTTCGGGTGAATATTTGCCTTTACTTTGGAGGAGCACCCACTGTAGAAGACGAAGGAAGGTTGAAGAATATTCTTCTTCAAAAGTCCCAGATTCAGACAACAATTCTATTTTAAGAATCTGTTGAATTTTCTGAGCCCTCTTTCAGAACGAATTTTGTAGAATCTCCTTTGGAAGTCGCTTCGGAAACCGAGTTACTGATTTCTCACTTCCCGTTGGAAGTCACTTCAAAACTCCACTTCCTAGTTCAGAACGCAGTAACTCACTTCTAGTTCAGAACTCAGAGAGAGAAGAGATTTTCGTTTTTGGTATGTTTAGAATGAGAAACTGGAGCGCTATTTATAGCGCTCCAGGAGGGGCCAACGGGTCCGAACCCAACGAAAGGTTAGCGGAGCGGGTATGCTCGCAACCCATACCTGTGAGACCCGATTCAAAAAGAACCAGGCCGGGTAGGGAACCCGAACCCGCACCCAGGCCCAGGCCCAGGCCCGGACCCGAGCCCGAGCCCGCGCCCGGCCCGGCGCCAGCGGCGGTGCGCGCGCACATATGCGGGCATAGTTCCCTCCCAATCGTGCGCGAAAACTCTAAGTACCCAAAGGGCACGCCCTTTGTTCTCAATTTTCTCTATTTAAACACCACAAACTTTCATCCCACGGCCAATGTGGGAGTAAATGCTTTTAGCTACCTTTAGTCCCATTTTGGCTTTGAATTAGGCAATCTTTAGACTTGAATATCTCATTCATTCGAAGTCGGAATTGAACGTGTGAATATACCACGTTCATCCCCAATGGAAGGAGAACACATTCCAACCATCATCTAATTGATTTGATCAACGGATCTCGCCGTAATTCAATTTAAAGATTCACTTTTATATTCTTCAATTCCAACAATCCCCCACAATGAATGGAGATTCAAGGAAATTACACACAAAGAGACTGACTCTATTGTGAAAGGTACATTAGAAAAGAAACTGCATTAGGATAGGTGAACTAGGTCTTGAACCTTTCATAACGAAAGCTTTATCGGACTTACTGGCTAATCAGTGAACTAGGTCTTGAACTGTTAGCCATTAGTGTAAGCCAAGTCAACAAGTTTCACACAGTGACTTTCCATAATCAACTTTGGTTCTCCGTTGTGTTCGTTTTGGCCCTGGACATTCTTGGTTTCAGAGAGTATCTTTAGGGAATAACAGCCTCCATAAAAATTTTCAAAGAGCCGACCCAACTCTATACTCACATAGGTGATTGTCCTATTAAGAGTAGTCTACTCTACTCCACTTGTTTGGTAACAAGATATAGGCATCATTAAAAGCGTTAAGCTTATCCTTAATCCACTTGTAGAAAAGCACTTATGCGCAACTTAGGAATGGATTGGAGTCAAGCTCCCAAGTGCTTACTTGCTGAGTCAATCATAACTAGTTTTTCCTCTTGAACTTAGTCAGTGGGATTTCCAGTCGCTAAGTGAGGTTTCCATTAAGCTGACTCAGTATGGTTTGGCTTTTAGACCCATTTCCCTCGATGCGCAGTTTATACGCTCTCCACTTAAACCTTTAGTAAGCGGATCCGCTAAATTATCCTTTGACGATACAAAGTCAATTGAGATAATTCCATTTGAGAGCAACTGCTTTACGGTATTATGTCTACGAAGAATATGTCTAGACTTACTGTAACAGTTGCCCAATTAAAGTATTTTTATTTTCCTAAAATATCAATAATTCATGCATGATATTTTAGTATTTTCTGCGTATAATACGCGTATGGAGTAGACCCGTATTATACGGGTATTATACGGGTACGTATATACAGGTATAAGGATTTCTTTCTCCCCAAGTTTCCTTTTCTCTCTCCAAGCTTCTCCAAACTTCTCCAAGGTTCCATCAAAAATATCTTCATCTCCATGGCAGGTTTTGATTGGTCAAGAGAAAATATCATCTCCTATTTTGCAAATAACCCCCTCTCTTTTATATTTTTACGGGATGTTTTGCAAAGAACCCCCTCTCTCTTTAATTTTGATGGGATGGTTAAGGGACACATGGCATGATCTTATGGTGGACACATGTCAAATTCCTATGGTGGACACTTGGCACATCCCTATGGTGGACACTTGGCACATCCCTATGGAAGGGTTGAAGCTATAAATAGAGGAAGATGAAGAGAATTTAACATTTTGATCAACACTTTCTCTCTCTTAAAACTCTCTCTCTTCAAGAACTCTCTCTCTCCTTTCCAAGCAACAGGAGCAAGGGACAAGGCAACCGTAGCAACAACAAAGGCAACAACAACAAAACAGTTAGCAACTGCCAAAACAAGCCATACAATTTCCAAAGTGAGTAGAACATACTAAATCTTGGTAATATGATAAGTAGAGATGAATAGAAATGAGTAGAAATGAGTAGAAATGAGTATGCCATGAAATAAACATGTAGATATGCAAATATTGAACCTATGTGTGATGTAGGATCATCTGTTTTAAATTTCTGCAATTAATTATTACTGTTGCTTACGAAATTATGATATTTCTATATATTCTGCATATGGATATGGCATGATAATTTGTGTATTTCGAAGGAAGGGACCGGGTGTGTTCCGGAGGCGTAGAAGGGGAGAACATATGTGTATATATGTTTGTGTTGTGTTTGTGTGTTTTCGAAGGAAGGGACCGGGTGTGTTCCGGAGGCGTAGAAGGGGAGAACATATGTGTATATATGTTTGTGTTGTGTTTGTGTGTTTTCGAAGGAAGGGACCGGGTGTGTTCCGGAGGCGTAGAAGGGGAGAACATATGTATATATGTTTGTGTATGTGTATTTGGACATGGTAGAAGTCCTAGAAAATAATCATGTATAGATATCTAACTTCAGATCTGAAATAGAGTTTTAAACACACTGTTTTTATGTATATTAGTCGACTAAGTCCAGGAATTAGTCGACTATAGGTGTAATATTTGAGGCAGAGAACTGCTGATATAGCAGTATTAGTCGACTACAAATAGACTGTAGTCGACTAATCTTAGAGGCAGAGTGTAAACAGAAGTTAGAAATCTGTTTTCACAGTTTTAGTCGACTAGGACTAACTATCAGTCGACTAATAAAGTCCTTTAGTCGACTATACCTAGAGAGTAGTCGACTATAGAAAGTCTACAGAAAGTAACACAAATTTTCACAGTTTTAGTCGACTAGAGGAAAATTCTAGTCGACTAGTCATTGGTAGTCGACTATACCAAGATGGGTAGTCGACTACAAAGTCCCTGTTTGACCAGTTAAGAAGCAGGTACGTGTGAAGCAGTATTAGTCGACTTACAGTTATTAGTCGACTATAAAAGTGGCCTAGTCGACTAATAAGGCATTATTCTGTGTTCTGTTTTGGTTCATGGTGGATTTTGAAATCCAATAAAAATAGTATGTTAATACTCATGACAACTGGATGATTTAACCCGATATACCTACCTGCTAAGTGCATTTAAATATTGTTTTACTCACTGAGCCGTCAAGCTCACTCTATTCACACTCCACTACAGGTTTGGACAAAGGCAAGGGTCCTGCTTAAAGCGGTAGCGCGGACATTATCGCCGGTACCTCAGCAGTAGGAGTTTCTTTTGTTAGATATACATGGTTTTGTATAATTATGCTTATGTTTAGTTACGTTTCAATTGTGGCATGTAAATATTAAAGAACTTGGTGTTAGACTATTTTGTATGACCATATAATGAAGACTGTGTTCTTGTGGATTTTTGATCTATAGATGATAGTATGTTAAGTTTCAAATAAATCATACATGTTATGATGTATATGTTGAAGTATTGTGTACTGATGGGTCCCACGCTTGGATTATATGAGATGATTATGTTAAAAAAAAAAAAAAAAAAAAAAAAATTTTACTGGGACCGTTACAATTGGTATCAGAGCAATGGTTTAGATGTAGAAGTAGTAAGAGATGATGAAATTGTTAGGTTGTACATATAGACATGTGATTATAGTTAAGTAGTGGGTCTTATATGATAAGAAGTATAGATATAAGTGTGTCCAATTATATTGATTTTTGATGATAGTCATATGATTAAGATGATTTCATGGACTTGAAATTGATATGTCCGTTTTGTTTACATATAGATGGGAGACTCTGATATATTCTGGTCAGCCTCTAATTCCGACAGCTCGAGTAAGAGCTGGATAGCGGACTCGATGGATTGGGGATATGAATCAGATGAAACTGACCCTGCAAAAATGATTATGCCCCTGAACTGGATAGATGGTGAAGAGGTCGAGTCGCAGGCATCTAACAAGCCTGAACCTACCCCGGTTGACACAAGTAGTGTCATAGGAGATTCGGTTGAAGTATCAGTAGTGGAGCACTCGAGTATGGTTAAGGAAGAACCTTGAAGGGGCTTTACTTATGGAGGTGTCTTTTGGAACGAAACATGAGAAAAGAATATGGACGATAACAGTAGCACTGGCAGAGAGTCTAGTGGGGATACCCTACCCTATGCAGGGTGCATCTTAGAACTGACACTTTTGATGTATATATGTATATAGGCCTGGTATGTTAGAAAATGGATATCTTTAGGATTGTTGCATGTACCCTGGCATATATCTTATGAATGTACATGGGATTGTTCGGATATTCCAAGAAGGAAGGTATGTTAGCATAATACCTTTGTATCCATGATGGATGTAAATATATATATATACATATAACAAGTTGTTTGTTGTCAAAGGTGATGTTATTAACATGATTGTCACCTGAGACTAAAGTTTTATCCCTATTGTGTGGTATGTTGATTAGACGCCCTTATTATGCATATAGGGAGAAAGCATGGATGCAAACCAACCACTACCTGAGGAAGCCCTGTCACTTGATACGACACATTATAGCGAGATGGGGAGCGCGCACCCCGCGGACAATAGTAAAGACTCTGAAGCTCGAATAAGAGTGAATGAGGAAACTCCGGGGGTGATGCCGGAGTGGCTCGCGCAATTAGTGAACAGGGCAAGCAACAACAACTCCCACCGAGCACTGGAGCAGTTTCAGAAAATGAAACCGCCCGTATTCGAAGGGAAGGCGGACCCTTTACAAGCCGAAGCTTGGCTTCTACAAATAGAGAAGATTCTAGAAGTCATGAGTTGCACTGATGAACAAAAGGTATCCTTCTCTTCTTTTATGTTCCAGAAGGAAGCGGAACATTGGTGGAGAGCAGTGAAGCTGAGTATGAAGAATACAAGGGAACCAATCACCTGGGAATTCTTGGTGAACAAATTCACTGAGAAATACATTCCGGAGACAGCCAGAGATAAAATGGCAACAGAATTTTTGGAACTCCGTCAAGATTCTAAGAATGTATCCCAGTATGATCAGAAATTCACTCAGCTATCCAGGTATGCTGATGCTTTGGTTAGGAGTGAAGCAGATAAGACAAAGAGGTTCGTAAAGGCCTAAGATCAGATATTCGGGGCCGGCTGATTCCATTACAACTGAGAAATTATCTCCAAGCAGTAGAAAGAGCTTTGGAGGTAGAAATGGACATACAAGAAGAATGGGTGGAAGAAATTCCCAATTCTAAGCGCCCCCGTTATCAAGAACCTCCTATGAAGACGGCATCAGGATCAGCCAGTAGCAGAGGATCTGGGTTTAACACCTATAGAGGAGGAGGAGCCAGAGGCGGGAGAACGTGGCTGAGGAACAGAGACACCGCCTCGAAGACACAAACTACCTCTGCATTCCATCCCAGAGGCTCAGAGGCTCCTGGTGTCAGAAGTGTAGAATAAATCATTTTGGAAACTGTCTCCCAGACAGATCTTGTTTTAATTGTGGAGGAGTGGGACATCTAAGGAAAAATTGTCCAACCACGCGTGGAAGCCAAGGAATTAGTAGAGGAAATGGAAGGCCGATCATGAGGACGAATCCTTCCAGAGGACAAGCCAGTAACTCCATGCCACCCAGTAATGCTCCACATTCTGCTGCAACCCAGTCATCAGTTCAGCAACCTCGGGTGCAAGGCAGAACCTTCGCATTGAACCACCGAGAAGCAATGGTCTCTAATGCAGTGGTGGAAGGTATGATCTCCGTATCAAGACATATTGCTCATATCTTATTCGACCCTGGAGCTACTCATTCATTCGTATCTAGTGCTTTTGCTTATAAATTAAATCAAGAATTAAAACCTAGGATTTCAATTGGTTGTGTCTACACCTATTGTGGAGACTTTGATAGCTAGCACTAGATATACGAATTGTGAAGTAATAATTGGAGAAATGAAGACCTTTGTTGATATGATTAAGCTAGGCGAAATGGAGTTCGATGCCATACTAGGAATGGACTGGTTGACTGCCAGTGGTGCTTATGTGGATTGTAATAAAAAGAGGATTATCTTTAAATGGAAGGGACTCCGGAGTTTATGTTTGAAGGAGAGAAACGAAATTATGATATTTTTGGTCTATTCAAGGAATACGGAAGATCATGAGAAACCTCTTAATATTGTCCTTCAAATCTTAAGAGAAAAGCAACTCTATGCAAAGTTGAAGAAATGTGAATTTTGGCTAGAACAAGTAGGGTTTTCTAGGCCATATTATATCCAAAGAAGGGATATCAGTAGATCCGGTAAAGATCGAAGCAATCCGAGACTGGCCTAGACCCACTAAGGTTACTGAAGTTAGAGGTTTCTTGGGATTAGCAGGGTACTACAGAAGATTTGTAGAAGGATTTTCTTTGATTGTGGCACCAAGGACCCAATTAACTAGAAAGAATAAGAAATTGTGTGGGGAGAAGGTCAAGATAGGAGTTTTCAGGAGGTTAAAGCCAGATTAACATCTGCTCCTGTCTTAGTAGTACCTTCGGGGACCGAAGGATTTGTCATTTTAGTGATGCATCAAAGCTAGGATTGGGATGTGTATTAATGCAAAATGGAAAAGTTATTGCCTATGCATCTCGGCAATTGAAGACCCATGAAAGAAATTACCCCACTCATGACTAGGAATTAGCCGCTGTGATCTTTGCTTTAAAGATCTGGCGACATTACTTGTATAGAGTATCTTGTGAAGTTTTCTGATCATAAGAGCTTAAGATACATCTTCACACAAAAAGAACTGAACACGAGGCAGAGGAGGTGGTTAGAATTAATAAAGGATTATGATATTACTATTCGATATCACCCTGGGAAGGCAATGTAGTGGCTGATGCTTTGAGTCGGAAATCAGGAGGAACCCTGGCCGCCTTGATGACTCGTCAAGAAAGACTATAAAGAGATCCAGAAGAAATGCAAATAGAAGTACGAGTCATTGATTCTTCAAACTTCTGAGTATCAACTGAATCAAGTGAATATCCAAATTAGTCTATACGACAAGATCAAAGAGGCACAACAAGAAGATACTCAAATAAAGAAGATGATGAAGAAAGTGCAAGAAGGAGAACTCAAGGAATTTCACATAGAAGGTGATGTATTAAAGCTTGGACACAGACTATGTGTGCCAGAGGTAGCAACGATCAAAGAAGAAATAATGAAGGAGGCTCATAGTACACATTATACAGCTCATCCCGGAAGCACCAAGATGTATCAAGATCTACGTTATAACTTCTGGTGGGATGGTATGAAGGTGGACATTTCTAATTTTGTCCACAAATGATTAGTCTGTCAACAAGTAAAGGCTGAACATAAGAAGCCCCAGGTTTGTTAGTACCTTTACCTATTCCTGAATGGAAGTGGAGTCAAATTGCTATGGATTTTGTCACTGGACTTCCTCGGACTTCCCAAGGACTGGATACAGTCTGGGTAGTAGTAGACAGACTCACCAAATCTGCCCATTTTCTACCTATACGAATCAATTATTCAATGGAAAGACTGGCTCAGGTATATGTTCGAGAAAATAATTAGATTGCATGGAGTACCTGAATCCATTGTATCAGATCGGGACCCAAGATTTCAATCTAAATTCTGGAAAAGTTTGTCCAGAGTTATGGGCACTAACTTACAAATTCAGTACAGCAGCTCACCCCCAAATGGATGGACAGTCAGAAAGGACCATTCAAATATTAGAAGATATGTTGAGAACGTGTGTACTGGATTTTGGGGGAAGTTGGGACAACTATTTACCCTTAGTGGAATTTGCATATAATAATAGTTATCAATCCACTATCGGTATGCCTCCATTTGAAGCATTGTATGGGAGGAGGTGTAGATCACCAATCTGTTAGGAGGAAGTTGGGGACAGAAGACTGTTTGGCCCAGATGTAATTCAAGAAGCTACAGAGAAAATCAAGCTAATCAAGGAAAGGATGAAAGCAGCCCATATGCAGACAATCGTCGCAGACCACTAGAGTTTGAGGTAGGGGATAGTGTTTTTCTTAAAAGTATCTCCTATGAAAGAAGTGAGACGCACCGGCAATAAGAATAAATTAGCCCCTAGATATGTGGGTCCGTTTGAAATATTGGATAAGATTGGACTGGTTGCTTATCGTTTGACCCTACCCCTGCCTTAGACAGGATGCACAATGTATTTCGTGTATATCAGATGAGAAAGTATGTGCCCGATCCTGCTCATGTCATCTCCTATGAACCCCTACATATGATAGAAGACATGTCTTACACAGAAAAACCAGTACAAATTCTTGATCGTAAAGAGAAGAAATTGAGAAGCAAACATTTTCCTTGGTCAAGATTTTTGTGGGGAAATCAAAACATAGAAGAAGCCACTTGGGAACTGGAAGAGGATATGAGAAAGACCTATCCGTATTTATTCCAAGGTACATTAAGTTTCGAGGACGAAACTTTCATAAGGAGGGTAGAATGTAACAGTTGCCCCAATTAAAGTATTTTTATTTTCCTAAAATATCAATAATTCATGCATGATATTTTAGTATTTTCTGCGTATAATACGCGTATGGAGTAGACCCGTATTATACGGGTATTATACGGGTACGTATATACAGGTATAAGGATTTCTTTCTCCCCAAGTTTCCTTTTCTCTCTCCAAGCTTCTCCAAACTTCTCCAAGGTTCCATCAAAAATATCTTCATCTCCATGGCAGGTTTTGATTGGTCAAGAGAAAATATCATCTCCTATTTTGCAAATAACCCCCTCTCTTTTATATTTTTACGGGATGTTTTGCAAAGAACCCCCTCTCTCTTTAATTTTGATGGGATGGTTAAGGGACACATGGCATGATCTTATGGTGGACACATGTCAAATTCCTATGGTGGACACTTGGCACATCCCTATGGTGGACACTTGGCACATCCCTATGGAAGGGTTGAAGCTATAAATAGAGGAAGATGAAGAGAATTTAACATTTTGATCAACACTTTCTCTCTCTTAAAACTCTCTCTCTTCAAGAACTCTCTCTCTCCTTTCCAAGCAACAGGAGCAAGGGACAAGGCAACCGTAGCAACAACAAAGGCAACAACAACAAAACAGTTAGCAACTGCCAAAACAAGCCATACAATTTCCAAAGTGAGTAGAACATACTAAATCTTGGTAATATGATAAGTAGAGATGAATAGAAATGAGTAGAAATGAGTAGAAATGAGTATGCCATGAAATAAACATGTAGATATGCAAATATTGAACCTATGTGTGATGTAGGATCATCTGTTTTAAATTTCTGCAATTAATTATTACTGTTGCTTACGAAATTATGATATTTCTATATATTCTGCATATGGATATGGCATGATAATTTGTGTATTTCGAAGGAAGGGACCGGGTGTGTTCCGGAGGCGTAGAAGGGGAGAACATATGTGTATATATGTTTGTGTTGTGTTTGTGTGTTTTCGAAGGAAGGGACCGGGTGTGTTCCGGAGGCGTAGAAGGGGAGAACATATGTGTATATATGTTTGTGTTGTGTTTGTGTGTTTTCGAAGGAAGGGACGGGTGTGTTCCGGAGGCGTAGAAGGGGAGAACATATGTATATATGTTTGTGTATGTGTATTTGCACATGGTAGAAGTCCTAGAAAATAATCATGTATAGATATCTAACTTCAGATCTGAAATAGAGTTTTAAACACACTGTTTTTATGTATATTAGTCGACTAAGTCCAGGAATTAGTCGACTATAGGTGTAATATTTGAGGCAGAGAACTGCTGATATAGCAGTATTAGTCGACTACAAATAGACTGTAGTCGACTAATCTTAGAGGCAGAGTGTAAACAGAAGTTAGAAATCTGTTTTTCACAGTTTTAGTCGACTAGGACTAACTATCAGTCGACTAATAAAGTCCTTTAGTCGACTATACCTAGAGAGTAGTCGACTATAGAAAGTCTACAGAAAGTAACACAAATTTTCACAGTTTTAGTCGACTAGAGGAAAATTCTAGTCGACTAGTCATTGGTAGTCGACTATACCAAGATGGGTAGTCGACTACAAAGTCCCTGTTTGACCAGTTAAGAAGCAGGTACGTGTGAAGCAGTATTAGTCGACTTACAGTTATTAGTCGACTATAAAAGTGGCCTAGTCGACTAATAAGGCATTATTCTGTGTTCTGTTTTGGTTCATGGTGGATTTTGAAATCCAATAAAAATAGTATGTTAATACTCATGACAACTGGATGATTTAACCCGATATACCTACCTGCTAAGTGCATTTAAATATTGTTTTACTCACTGAGCCGTCAAGCTCACTCTATTCACACTCCACTACAGGTTTGGACAAAGGCAAGGGTCCTGCTTAAAGCGGTAGCGCGGACATTATCGCCGGTACCTCAGCAGTAGGAGTTTCTTTTGTTAGTATACATGGTTTTGTATAATTATGCTTATGTTTAGTTACGTTTCAATTGTGGCATGTAAATATTAAAGAACTTGGTGTTAGACTATTTTTGTATGACCATATAATGAAGACTGTGTTCTTGTGGATTTTTGATCTATAGATGATAGTATGTTAAGTTTCAAATAAATCATACATGTTATGATGTATATGTTGAAGTATTGTGTACTGATGGGTCCCACGCTTGGATTATATGAGATGATTATGTTAAAAAAAAAAAAAAAAAAAAAAAATTTTACTGGGACCGTTACACTTACCGTTGTATATAACATTTTGTGTCCTAGATATAGCTGCTTGATTATTGCAGTGTATACATATAGCAGGCACTGGCTTTTGCCATAATGGTATATCTTCTAAGAATTGTCGAAGCCATTCTACTTCTTCTCTAACCTTATCTAAGGCTATGAATTCCGATTCCATAGTGGAACGGGCAATACATGTTTGCTTAGAAGATTTTTAAGATACCGCTGCTCCTACTAGAGTAAATACGTATCCGCTAGTTGATTTTAATTCTTCAGAATCTGCAATTCAATTTGCATCACTGTATCCTTCAAGTACAGGTGGATACTGTCCATATCTCAAGGCATATTACTTGGTATATGATACGTAACCCAACACTCGTAGTAGAGCGGTCCAATGTTGATCACTAGGATTGCTAGCGTATCTGCTTAACTTACTTACAGTGTAAACAATATCGGGTCTAGTGCAATTCATCAAATACATTAGACTTTCGATAATCTGAGAATACTCTAACTGGCGTATTCCAGTTCCTGTATTCTTATAAAGGTGGACGTGTGGGAGAAAAAGATTTGTATTCTCCTTTATCCCATGATCCTTGAATCTTTCGATCATCTTATCCACGTAGTGAGATTGAAATAGACTGATTCCATCTGGTGTTTTGGTGATTTTAATTCTTAAAATTACATCAGCAACCCCCAGATCCTTCATGTCAAAACTATTGGATAACATTCTTTTAGTGGACTTAATAATTTCAATATTAGTCCCAAGTATCAACATGTCGTCTACATAAAGACAAACAATGATACATGCATTTTCAACTGTTTTCGTGTAAACACACTTATCGCATTCATTGATAATGAATCCATCTTTGATCATGAAACTATCAAATTTCTCAAGCCATTGTTTTGGAGCCTGCTTTAGACCGTATAAGGATTTTACCAATTTACACACCTTGTGTTCTTGGCCCTTAACTATAAATCCTTCAGGTTGCTCCATATACATCTCTTCATTTAATTCACCATTTAAGAATGCAGTCTTGACATCCATTTGATGGATATCTAAGTTATGCAATACTGCAATTGCAATCAACATCCGAATGGACGTTATTCTTATTACTGGTGAATAAGTATCGAAATAGTCAAGTCCTTCCTTTTGTTGATAACCCTTGGCTACTAATCTAGCCTTGTACTTATCGATAGATCCATCGGGTTTTAATTTTCGTTTGAAAATTCACTTACACCCAATTGGTTTACTGCCAGGAGGCAAGTTACCAATTCCCAAGTATGATTACTTAGTATGGATTCTATTTCTCTATTTATAGCTTCTTTTCACATTTGTGCTTCTGGGGTTGACGTAGCCTCTTTAAATGTTTGAGGCTCGCTTTCAATAGTGTATGCTATGAAATCTGAACCAAAAGATTTTGAGATTCTAGATCTCTGACTTCTTCTTGGTTCAATTTCCGCATTAACAGTCGGTTCCTCGGGGCTTTCGTTCCTGAACGCCATCTCATTTGTTCTTTTCCCAGAAGTCTTATCTGTTTCCCGTTTATATGAAAAAATATCTTCAAAGAACACAACATCTCTAAATTCGATAATCATGTTTACATGAATATCTGGTATTTCTGATTTATGAACCAGAAATCTGTAGGCACTACTATTCAAGGCATAGCCTATAAATATGCAGTCCATAGTTTTTGCTCCCAACTTAGTCTTTTTAGGTAATGGTGCCAGCACCTTTGCAAGGCACCCCCACATTTTGAGGTAATGGTAGGAAGGTGTCCTTCCATGCCATAACTCGAATGGTATTAGACCAAGTTTCTTGTGGGGTACTCTATTTAGAATATAATTTGCAGTTAATAGAGCTTCCCCCCACAAGTTCTGCGGAGCTCCAGAACTTACGAGCATGGAATTTACCATCTCCTTCAAAGTTCTGTTCTTCCGTTTAGTAATTCCATTTTGCTGAGGAGTATATGGTGCTGTTGTTTGATGGATTATACCAAAATTAGCACATAACTCACTAAAATCATTTGATTCATATTCTCCGCCTCTATCGGATTTTAGAATCTTGATTTTCTTGTTGAGTTGATTCTCAACTTCGACTTTATATGTTATAACATATTTATTGCCTCATCCTTACTGTTTAAAAGATACACATAACAGTATCTTATACAGTCATCAATAAAAGTAATAAAATACTTTTTACCGCCTCTAGTTGGCATAAACTTTAAGTCACACAGATCGCTATGAATTAACCCTAAAGGTTCTGTATTTCGATCAATTGAGTGAAATGAATTTTTCGCCAACTTGGCCTCAACACAAATCTCACACTTGCGAATTTCTTCCAAGTTGAGTTTAGGAATATATCCCAGATTAGACAAGTTCTTTAATGACTTGTAATTTACATGCCCTAATCTAGCATGCCACAAAATAGGAGACTCAAGCAAATAAGCAGAAGATTTTCCTTTATTTATAAGCTTCGGGTACAAATACACAGACTTTTTATCTACCACTGCAACATTGGCTTTAAAAAGTCCATCAACAAGATAACCCTTTCCCACATACATCCCTCCCTTAGTAAGTACAAATTTATCTGATTCAAAAACCATTCTAAATCCTTTCTTACTAAGTATTGATCCAGAGATCAGATTCTTGCGGATATCTGGAACATGTAGCACATCGTTCAGAGTAAGCTCTTTCCCCGATGTCCACTTCAGGATGGCCTTGCCTTTTCCTTCAACCTTTGAGACGGCTGAATTTCTCATGAATAGTTGCTCATCTTCCTCTAATATTTGATATTCAGAGAATAATAATTTCTCAGAGCAGATGTGCCGAGTAGCCCCAGTGTCTACCCACCAATCCTTATTGTTGGCTGTCAGATTCACTTCTGACACGACAGCTGAAAGGCTTGGCGACTCATGGTCAGTCAAGTTTGCCTGTGGGTAGCTTTTCTTGTTCTTTTTGAGACGGCTGCGACATTCATTCGCCTTATGCCCTCTTTGTTGCAGATGTAACAGGTTCCCTTGAAGCGCATGTTCTTGCCTTCTTGGACCTTGCCTTTGTACCCCTGGGAAGTCTTCTTCCGCTTTAAGCCTTTGGAAGTAGACGCTTTCCCCTTTGAGTCTTCGATCACATTGGTTTTTACTTCATAGGAGTACTTACTGCTCCTTTTCTCGGACTTTCTGTTGTCCTCCTCGATTCGAAGCCTCACAATGAGATCTTCCAACTTCAACTCCTTTCGCTTGTGCTTCAGGTAGTCCTTGAAATCTCTCCACGCAGGTGGGAGTTTCTCCACGATAGTAGCAACCTGAAAGGTTTCAGGTAGAATCATATCTTCGGCTTCTATCTCGTGCAAGATAAGTTAAAACTCTTGCACCTGACTGATTACAGTCTTGCTGTCCACCATTTTGTACTCCAGAAATCGTCCTACGACGAACTTCTTGGTACCAGCATCCTCAGTCTTGTACTTCTTGTCAAGACTGGCCTATAACTTCTTTGCCGTTGTGATAGGACTGTAAACATTGTAAAAAGAGTCATCCAGTCCATTTAATATAATTTCGGTAAAGGAAGTCACATTGAGTCCATGCATCAGTTGCGGGCTCTGGTGGATCTTCTTGCAGGAATCTGGCCAGATGAAGAGTGGTCAAGTAAAAGAGCATCTTCTATTGCCACCTCTTGAATTCTATGTCGTCAAATTTTTCTCGCTTCTCCGGCTTCGGGTTAGGAAGTGGAGTTGGCATCAAAGCTTGTAGATGCATGTTTGGTGCCTTGCTAGTACTATCTTGATTAGTCTCAGACATTTTCTGCAAGTTCAAGAAGAACAGAAGTAAGAAACTTCAATAGTACTAATTGTCTTAAGATTGTTAGATTCTGCTTAACAGAAATCAATCTGACAACTATTCAAGATCACTGAAATATCAACAATCTAATTGGCCAGGTCGGCAAATATCAGGTGGGAGGTTTTCCGTTCAATAGAACGTTCTTTAATTTAAGAACCACCTTTCAATTTCCTTCCTTAGTTAAACACTAATTAGACTGAATCTAAATCAGTCTTGATATACTGAATATCAGTATATCCCCTGTATAAATAAATTAATTCACTTATACAGTACTTGGAGTGAGGTACGCTTAGAGCGAATCTCCTTAAGACAATTACGTCCCCCGCACCGGTGCTAACGGGTTACTGGACGCTGGTCTCCCAAGATAAACACTCCTTCACGGTATTTGGATAGCACTACCAAATCACCGTACGGTCGAACTGTAGTCAACCAGTTCCTTCACAGGATCGTTGAAGCAGCAGGACAAAGACAAATTTCGGGTGAATATTTGCCTTTACTTTGGAGGAGCACCCATTGTAGAAGACGAAGTAAGGTTGAAGAATATTCTTCTTCACAAGTCCCAGATTCAGACAACAATTCTATTTCAAGAATCTGTTGAATTTTCTGAGCCCTCTTTCAGAACGAATTTGCAGAATCTCCTTTGGAAGTCGCTTCGGAAACCGAGTTACTGATTTCTCACTTCCCGTTGGAAGTCACTTCAGAACTCCACTTCCTAGTTCAGAACGCAGTAACTCACTTCCAGTTCAGAACTCAGAGAGAGAAGAGATTTTCGTTTTTGGTGTGTTTAGAATGAGAAACTGGAGCGCTATAAATAGCGCTCCAGGAGGGGCCAACGGGTCCGAACCCGAACCCAGGCCCGAGCCCGAGCCCGGCCGGCCGCCGCCAGTGGCGGTGTGCGCATGTGCGGGCATAGTTCTCTCCCAATCGCGCACGAAAACTCCAAGTATCCAAAGGGCACGCCCTTTGTTCTCAATTTTCTCTATTTAAACACCACGAACTTTCATCCCACGGCCAATGTGGGACTAAATGCTTTTAGCTACCTTTAGTCCCATTTTGGCTTTGAATTAGGCAATCTTTAGACTTTAATATCTCATTCATTCGAAGTCGGAATTGAACATGTGAATATACCACGTTCATCCCCAATGGAAGGAGAACACATTCCAACCATCATCCAATTGATTTGATCAACAGATCTCGCCGTAATTCAATTTAAAGATTCACTTTTATATTCTTCAATTCCAACAGCGTGTAGACCGCAAATTAGTCATAGATAGGAGATTCAACCCACCCACCCCCCCGCGTTCAATATAGAAACAATGCTCGTGAGCCATCTGTGTCCAGGTAGCCTTCTTTCTAAACGATCTATTTGTGATCAGATCTGACCTCTCCACCTAAATCAATATGGTAGGATCATGCATAAGATAATCTAAAGTAAGGCTTAACTCTCAGTGGTAATGAATGATATTAGACCAAAAAAAGTTCCAAGTTTATGTCTTGAAGAGAAGTAACCTTTGGTCAGTTTCGCTCAGTTGCAAAGAATATGATTATAAGGTCTAAGAACTCCTGACTTCAGGTTTTGACCACCACTAACATTTGCCATCTCCCATGTACGCGCGCATAGGGGTGTAAACAGGTCAGGTTACGGTCGGATTCGTGTCATATTTGAACCCAACTCCGATAAGAAATTCGGGTTCGGGCTCAGGTTCGAATCGAAATCTCTTCTTTCTTATTGAGTTCGGTTCTGATTCGAATTTTGAATAAGTGTATTCGAGTTTCAATAAGAGTTATTTTTAAAGTGTATTTAATTTTATTAGATGCAAAATGAAAATTTATATATTTTGCTTTCATAAATAATATAATCAAGTTTTTATTTTTATAATTTTATCAATTTTAATATAGTGAAATGTATGGTGATAAGTATCATTTATATCACGTACTCTCTTTTCTGATTTGTTATCAGCTTTCAAGTTTGAAATGATCATACTCGAACCCGACACGATAAGAATTTTAGGTCTAACTATTAGATTCGAATCCGACCAGTTAACATTACATATCCAAGAAGCATCTGCCCTAAACTAAACGATGTAATAAAAAGTGTGTGCGTGTGCGTGTGCGTGTGTGTGGAATCTGTACTTCAGCCGCCAGCTGAGAAAGACTCTCTCAGCTGGTGCAAAGTGGCTGAATTTCAATCACTATTTTGGCTGCTGGTATTATGGTCGCAGTTTTATATGAGGATTGCTGTCATGATCGTAGTTTTTTCTAAGGACTGCGACCAAGGTCTCAGTTTTTTACTGAAGACTGCGACCAAGGTCGCAGTTTTTTTCTGAGGACTGCTGCGATAGTCGCAGTCCTAATTACACTGAAATTAAATGATTTTTTAGGACCACGACCATGTTACAGTGGACTATGACCATGTTGCAGTGAGTTTGCGACCATATTAAAATGACAGCTGAGAGAGACTAGTTGCAGTGAGTTTGCGACCATATTAAAATGACAGCTGAGAGAGTCTCTCTCAGCTGGCAGCTGAGGCACATCTCTATATATATATATATATATGGGTTTACTGTACCTCAGCCGACGGCTGAGAGAGTTTCTCAACGGCGGTGACGTGGCTCAAAATATGCCACATATCGCTCGCAAAGTGTAGGCGCCAAAAAAATGAAAAAAAATCCAGCCTAAGGAATCGTGAATCAAATTGACGAAAATACCCCTTTTTTACTTCTAAATTAGCATAAGCTCATCCACAAACAAAATTTGCCTAAAGAATTTTCTGTTGAATATATCTACAGTTATAAAATTCCTAATTCTACTACATCAAAAATATAATAGAAAAAATTTGGGGTCAACATAATGTGAAATAAACAATATCATTGAAAAGTAAAAAACATGTTTGAAACATTAAAAAACTGTTGTTTTTTATTTAATTTTTTATATTATTTTATTTCGTGTTATTTTCAACTCATATAGGTTTAATAAAAGAAACTGAAATGAATAGAAAAATGAAATTTAATGTGGGGCAACCATATATTAATTTTTCTATTACAAATGCACAGTGTAAAAAAATAATGAAATACAATGGTTAATATTTCGCATTTCTTAAGCATAAAATTCATAACAGACGAAACATGATATCGTTCAGCACTCCGACGACAGACGCTGTCTTTTTCACATGCCTTATGTAACAGAATTCTGACCGTTTTACAAAGTCTGCGATCATAGTCGCAGTCATAGTATAATAAAACTTTCGAACATTGCGACCATGATCGCAGACATAATATAATATAACTTTCAATTTATATGCCGACTGCGACACTAGTCGCAGTCATAGTATAACAACATAATATAATATAACTTTCAATTTTATATGCCGACTGCGACACTAGTTGCAGTCATAGTATAACAAAACTTTCTATCACTGCGTCCAAGGTCGTAGACTTAATATAATATAACTTTCAATTTTATATCACGTCTACGACCCTAGTCACATTCCTTTGCGACCTTGTTCAACACTGCGATCAAAGTCGCAATCTTTTTTGCATGTCTTATGTAACATATTTTGATAATTTTACAAAGTAGATTAGCCATGCGATCCTGAGATCAGTCCGCGTATATCACATCTTATAAAATACTATATTAATTACTCTGAATTAAATGAAATAATTAATATTTTATCTACCGTGATACAACAACAGTCTTGAAAAAAGAGATGCATTAATATTAATCTCGATAAAGGAAAGATGTGCACCATACGTAATCTAAAAATATAGGAAAACGTTTTATAAAAAGTTAATTTGTACTTCACTTAGTAAACCTCTAGAAAAAAGGAACACTTTGGATTCTCCTGCCATAACTCTTCAATTAAATATTTAATTTTTTACCCCTTCTTCCAATACTCAACTGTCACCTATAACGATTATTATTACTATTTATTTTCTTTCACATTATTGACCTTTATATAGTGCTTGTAACTAATATATTATCTCATATCTAAAAACTATATTTTTGCTCTTCCTTTTCAATTTGATTTCAAAAACTTTCAAAAAACAATTCATTCTTGAATCATGTCTCTGAACACTCAGTTTCAATTTCAATCATTCCCCCACCGGTACTCTTTCTTCAGGGTATTCTAGTGAATCTGATACCAGTCTGGACTTCACTCCTTTTGACTATCCCACTACATCAAATAATATTTTAACTGATCCTCCTCTTCATGAGGATGATGAAGTTTTCATGGGGCATAGTGAGGAGAAAATTATTCCTCTGCCACTTGACAGAGACATGCTTGATGAAAGCATGTCCTCTGATGCTGGAGGCTCACTTTCTCGACACGAATCGGACGAAGAGCTTGATAGAGACGATCCGTTCTGAGAGTTTATCGATGAACCAAAAAACCCTCAAAAACAGGAAAATGATGAGGAAATAAGTGATGAACAGGAAGATGAGGAGAATGAAGACGACGAATCTGCTTATGATAGTGATGACGAAGAGGATTAGGATTTCCTGGTCTTCTAATATTCAACGTTATTTTGTCTTCTTTTAAGAGCTTTTAATGCTCTTTTTTTGTAAGGTCTCTTTCTGACCATATTATGTTATAAATAAAATTTACTTCTATCTGTAAAATAATCTTTCATATTTTAAAATACATATAAAGTATACCGTATAGTTATTATTTCTGCATCTTATCTGCGATAATGGTCGCATTACTCATATAATAATTACATATGAAACTGCGACCATGGTCGCTGTCCAGTCATAAACAGTTTAATCGTTTTGCATTCAATAACGTTAAAAACAGCTACCATGGTCGCAGTCCAAAATTAAATTATATAAACAGATAATACTGCGAACATGATCGCAGTCCTCTCAAATCAGTATATTTCACTGTATATCACAAATAAGAAAAGTGCGACTGCTGCCGTTAAACACTGCGACCAAAGTCGCAGTCCTACTTCAAAAGTAATAAGTAAAAAAAATTCATAGTTTATAGGCGGCTGAGACAACAGTTACAGTGAAGAGCAAATATATAAAATCATACGTAAACTGCGACTATAGTATTAGTCCTAAGTCACCGTTATTACGTTTAACCTAGCAAAAAAAACGTCCACAAAAAAATGCTGTCGTGAGTATTGTGACCATATTCGCAGTCCTTGATCTCATGCAATATGTGAAAAAAAATTTTATAATATATAGGCGGCTGGAACAACAGTCACAGTGAAGAACAAATATATAAAATAATACGTAAACTGCGATTATAGTATCAGTTCTTAGTCACCGTTATTACATTTAACCTAGCAAAAAAACGTCAACGATTTGCTCTCATTAAGCACTGCGATCATAGTCACAGTCCTTATCCGCATTCAATATGTAAAAAAATAATAATAATTTAAACATTACATGCGAAAAAAAGTAAACTGCGACTATATTCAAAATCAGTAAATTTCAAATTAGTAAACAAAAAAAAATTATTAAAGAAGCATTCAAATTAGTTTCGTGATTTGATGAAATTGTTCGCAATTTGGTCACAGTTATAAAAGATAATTGTGACAATATTGACTAACGTCAGGAATATAAAAAAATAATAAACTATACAGATCCACTGCCTTTTACTGAAGGGGCATTTAGTAATTTCAACTGTTTCAATAGGCGGAGCGTCCTTTCTAGTGTGGCTAATAATGTGCCACGTCACCGCAGGCTGAGAGGGTCTCTCAGCGTCGGCTGATATATTTCTCTCTCTCTCTCTCTCTCTCTCTCTATATATATATATATATATATATATATATATATATATATATATATATATATATATATATATATATATATATATATATATATATATATATATATATATATATATATATATATATATATATATGCTTGAACATACCTATAATGATATTAAGGTGTAAGTTCATCTCGCC
This sequence comes from Agave tequilana, assembly GCA_038442645.1. NCBI lineage: Eukaryota > Viridiplantae > Streptophyta > Magnoliopsida > Asparagales > Asparagaceae > Agave > Agave tequilana. Next base: position 339,660 of record JAVJIF010002894.1, read on the forward strand.
CAAGTTGACGAAACTTAGAGAAACTATTCGGTGCTTCTCGTGCAATCTTCTTCTTCTTGTTTTTTTTTCTCTCTTCTAGGTTCACTACAACAATATGTATATTAAAAGTCACCTAAAATAATGTCATTTTTAAAAAAAGACAACATCAAAAATACATTTAACACCTGTTCCAGAAAAATAGTCTGAAAACCGGCGTTAAAACATAAAAAAATAAAAAATAAAAAAAAGCCCTAATCTCTCCCCCCCAACTCGGTCGCTCCCTCTCGATCACTCCCTCTCAATCCTACCTCTTGGTCGCCTCTCCGGAGCCCCCTCTGCTGCCTCTCCGGGGCCCCCACCGCCCCCGATCTCTCTCCCTCTCTCTCTTCGGAGCTCCCCCAAGAAATTCCCCTCTCCAGTCATCTCTCCGGAGCCCCCTCAGCCGCCTATCCGGAGCCTCCCCCCATCCCAATCTCTCTCTCCCCTAAGAGATCCCACTCCTCGGCCCCCTCTCCGCCGCCCTTTCCGCCGCCTCTCCGGAGCCTCCCCGCTCCGATCCCTCCCCCCAAAAGAAATCGGCCACCTCCCCTCCGTGCGCGAGCTGTGGCGAGCCCCCCTCGGGCGAGCCTCCTCTCTTCCCTCCGGCGAGGCTCTCTCCGGTGAACTTAAATGTATCACTCTTCTTATTTTCTTATATTTAGTGAAATTGTTATTTTGTGAGATGATAAATTTACAAAAATTTTATTTGATGCTAGCCAGATCGTTTAGAAAAATTTGTGAAATTTGTTGAAAAATACTAGCTAGTTTAAAAAAAAATTGTGAAATTGTTGATTTGATGCTAAATTGGTGAAATTAGTGAAATTTGTGTGTGTATGCAAGATGTGTGATGTGTGCTAAATTGGTGAAAAAATTGTTACTAAATGTGTGCTAAATTGGTAAAATTTGTGTGTGTATGTGTGATGTACCATTTGCGTGTTCACGTGTATAATGTACATGTGTGTGTTCAATTATGTGTTATATATGTGTGTGAGTGATATGTGTCATGTGTGTGTGTTCGTGTGTGTGCTTATACATATGTGTGATGTATGCATGTTCATGCATGCATGTATGTGATGTGTGTGTATGATGCATGTTGTGTTTGTAGTGTGTGTCTTGTGGATCGGAAATTAATTTTGTTTGAATTTTTTACGTCATGTTTTATTGAAAATTAATTTCTTACTTTTTTATGTCTATACATAGTAAAGATGAATCGAAAATAGATTCGTGCTGATTGGTTAAGTACCGAATGCAAGAAAGGTGTAGAGGAGTTTATCAACTTTGTTGTTGAGTATGCAGGCAATTCTAACCGTATTAATTGTCTGTGCATAAATTATGACTGTCCTTATAAAGTTACAATTGAAGTATTAAGGAACTATTTATTCATTAATGGGTTTGATCAAGTTATATAAGATGGATATCACACGATGAGAGTGCAAGACCTATTAATTCAAGTGATAGAATATATGATGAAAGGGAAAAAGTCTAGAAGACATGACGCATGATGTAGATGAATACTTTGTGGATCATCCACACTTATTCGAGAGTTTGAAGAATGATGCAGAAAAATCTTTACAGGTCGGTTCTAAATTCACTAATGTGAATTAAATATTTTTAAGTTTTTAATTGTTATTTTAATTTTATTTTCGATTTTTATATCAGATGTGTGATCATACAGGCATCTGTGTTATGTATGATTTTATTTGTCCATATAGTATCGCATATGTTTATGATGTTTCGACTGAGGCTCAAAGGGAAAAAAGTGTTTTTATCACGAATATAATGGAAGGATGTCAGCACGGTCGTTTGTATTTTGTACCATTGAATCAGGGTAAATACTCGAGTTTTATAATAAAATTTAATTATTATTTTAATTCAACTTCATACTAATTTTTGTTATAGTTCACATTGGGTGTTATGTGTGATTGACCCACACAACACTATTGTATATTGGTTGGACCCTTTATGTTACGAGCCACGACGTGAGATTGTTGATATGACTAATATGCGAGTGTTTAATACTTATATTAATTTCATTAGCTCTAGTACGTATATATCTTTTATTAATATTTTTGTTCGTTTTATGAAAAGAGTCGTGACTATGTTTATCACGAATAGTAATCAAAATGTGCGATTTACGAGTATGCATCCTGCATGGAGATTAATTAAGGTAATTTTCTTTTAGTATTTGATATTTTTAAAAAATTAGCAATGTTTAAGTTATATCTTATTAATTTAATCTTATAATGTCCTCATCAATTGGATAGAATGGTATGTGGATACTACGTAATGCGGTTTATGCGGGAGATCATTGCATCTCAATGGAATCTTATTCCAATACGTGTATAATCATTTGACATAAAAGTTACTTTTTATTTTATTAATATTAAACTAAACATGATACTAATTTTAATATCTTCACTGTATAATAAAAATGGGTACACGGATGATGAAGTGGAGGAGAATCATAAAGAATGAGCAAAATTCGTTCTAGAGCATGTTTTGTAGTAAGTAATTTTAGTATTTCATATATTGTGGTACATGCTATTTCATATTCATATATATTATGATATATACTTGTTTAATATTTTCATTATCTTTTGGTAGGTATCCATCACTAGGTAGGAGGCGGCCCTGAGTGAGATCGTCTAGGCGGCGACTCACGAGGGACAGACATGCAACGTGGTGAGGGTTCAAATATTTCTCTACTGATGTGTATATATATTTTGAAATTTATATGTGAGTTTTATATAGATCATTGTACATATATTACTGCGTGGGATGATTGCATATGGAAACACATATATTCGTGTGAATAATTTTCGGTTGTGTATGCCGATTGAATAATTATATTAGGGCAGACTCTTAATTATATAGGAGATATTACTGAAATTTTTAAGAAATTAGAATGAACCATTTTGCGTGTGTATATATGTTGAGTTTTTCATTGTTCTTGAGAATGAATCATTGTTCTTTATACGTTCTTGTTGGCCTGTATCATCCTTCTTCAAAGCAGCTCTCTATTTTTAGAGTATAGAGCAGCAACAAAGAGCATCTCTCAGTTGAAAGAGCCGCTCTCTGTTGAGCTGCTCCCTCTGCGAATTTTTTAAAAAAATTACTTTGGACGTCGGTTTCTTTAAGAACCGGCGTTAAATCCACTTTAACGCCGTTTCTTTTAAAAACCGACGTTAAAAGTCGATTTTTGATGCCTGTTTTAATATGAAACTGACGTCTATTCTCCTATATGACGGTGATTGGAAACCGACATCATATACTTAGAGATATCATGACTCCAACATACAAGTCGGATGAAAAATCCTATTTAAATTGATCTTTCACCGTCATTAAACATGTATTCTGTACTAGTGATTAATAGCATGGGTTGAAAGAGAACACCGGTTAAGAATCGTTGCAAGCTGCAAAGTGAAACCAAATGATCAGAGGCCCATACATCTCAATTCATGATGCATTCTGAATTTGGATTGATAAACTGGCGACTCAAGAATAAAAAAAAGTATTAGCTAGTGACTTGAGTCTCCACTAGAATTTCTAGTTTCCAAGACTTACACTAAAGGTCTAAAGTATAAAAGTTGGACTTTGATTATTTAACTTAATTCGAATTAGGATCATACTTCACTTAAAATAGTTTGCATTTCATTTTTTTTTTTTGAATAGGTACCAGATCAAGACTTGGTCTGTGGATTTTAAAGATCAGAGTTTCTGTTATCATATATTTTTTTTTCCCCTCTTCAAATATGTATGTATATCTCTTTTCTGTTCACTTGCGCCCAATTAATGCAAATGTAATTTTCCAATAACCTTAGTGAACATTGCTTGTGTAATGTCTGCACGGCGTTTAATAAAAAATATGCTAACATGTGTAAACAAAACAGATGTGGAGGGTGTATGTTGAAAATTCTCTAAATTATATTATTAATTATTATTTGTTCCTATGGGGTTGTTTGGTTAAGGTTGGAAGTGAAGAAGTGAGAAAGTGAAGAAGTAGTAATAGTTCCCTTTGGAACTTGAGAATTGATTAGTAAATTTTTCGGTATTTAGATGTTATTGGGAAGTGTGATTTGAAAAATATTATATCTTTTCTGCTATTTTGGATGGTAATGTGAAAGTGGAAGTGAAAAAATTGACTACAAAGTTGACGCAAAATAATATTAAAAAAATTAATTAATAAAAATAAAAATTAGATTGTTATTAGAATGCAAGTGAGATTTACATGACCACAAAATTAAACTGTTTTGAGTTACAACTTATCACAAATGAGATTTACATGACCACAAAATTAACTGTAACACTCTGAAAGTGAGAAAATGGTTGTGTAAAAGGAAAAAGAGAAAAGAAAAAAAGATTTTCTCCTTGTTCTTTTCTGATATTTGGATAGGTAAAAAAGTGAAAAATGACTCTTTCTTATTTTCTTACTTCCGCCCACTTCTTAATCCAAACAGCTCCTATATTGTTAACTTGCTTGGTTGCTTATGTATTGATTATATATCTTGGCCTTTTCCACTTCCCTCAAAGTCCCAAGGTGTAACGTCCATCGCCGAATTATCACTTCAAGTCATCTTTCTTTTAACTTTTAGTTGCAAAATGAAGGATAAATATACTATTAGAGAAATATAACAACCATGAATATTATTTGTTCATTCCCCTGTAATCCTCCCACCTTATCATTTGAACAAGCTCGAGCCCCATACTGATTAGGTCAGAGATCACTGAAGATTGGACCCATTAGGCTAGTAAATGAGAGTGGACCACTAGAGAGATTAACAAGAGCTAGAACTTGTGGCTTTGAGAAAGATAAAGCTGTTTTGCTTAGATTAGGCTTAGGGTCAGATCCAGGAATAAATTTTGGAGTGGACTGCAACTTTTTATAACATATGTTTATAAATATATGCATTTGTCAAAAAATAAAACAATATTCTCTACTAAATCAGGAGCGAAATTAGAAATAAATTTGCCAAAAAAAAAAATCAGAATAGAAGAGAGTTAAGACAATATATGAAAAAGAATCAAAATAAAAAAAAGTTTAAGACAATATATGATACAACCCGGTCCAGCCAACTCTAGAGTTTGTTGGAGGAGAGATACTATTAGAGGAGGTGATGTGCTGTCAAAGATCGCCGAGGAAGTCGACGACAAAAGCCGAAGAAGACAGCAGCAGAAACCAGCAGCAGCAGCAGTTCTGGCAGAGGTCGGTCGACCGGTCCGGTCGACCGACGTGCACAACGTGCACAGGGGTCAGACGGTCGACCGGTCCGGTCGACCGCTCTAGAGGAGCCAGCTTACGGGAAGAATCGGTCGACCGTTCGGTCGACCGACAGGAAGCTCAAAAGTCACGGGAAAAATCGGCGACCGTCCCGGTCGACCGACCTGGAGAGATTAAGCCTCTCAGTGTGTATCGGTCGCCCGGTCCGGTCCGACCGATCGACGGGTGTATAAATAGTATTTTGGGCTGTTCTAGGGTTTCTAACCTGCGAAATAGAAAGGCTTAGGGCTCTCTTGTACTGAAAGAGGCAAAAGCCATTGTAATCATCTCCCTAATACAAAAATCTCCCCATTGATTGCCCCGAGGACGTAGGCACGTGGCCGAACCTCGTTAGATCTTGTTTTTGCGATTGTTTGTTCTTCGTGGTTTTATTTCATTGTTCTTTCTGTGATTGAGATCGATTGGATCCTCTATTGGTTGTTGTCTCCCGCGCGCAACAAGTGGTATCAGAGCATCCAGGTTGCTCTTTGGGATTTCTGAAGATCCGGAGGCCTCGAGATTGGATCCGGTGGAGATCGTGTGTCGATCTCGGATTGAGGTATTGGGTGTTCGAGGGATCGTGTGTCGATCTCCGGAGGAATCAAGGAGAGTTTCTTGGATCGGTGGTGAAATAGATCTGGTGAGAAACTCGAGCTAGGGTTTCACGGGAGAGGTAAAAATCACATTTTTATCTCGGTAATAGATCTATTTTTCAAGTTATTTGATCTTCCGCATAGTTAGAGGGTCAAAGAAAGAATCTCAATGGCAGAGGAAGTTGCATCTGTTAGAACAATGAATACTCACCCTAGAATCGAAGTTGTTAAGTTCAATGGCACTAACAATTTTGGGATGTGGAGGTGTGAGGTGATGGATGCGTTGAACGCATCTAATCTAGAGGATACTCTCCTATTGGAGAGGAAGAAGAACACTACAACAGATGAGGAATGGGCAAAGATGAATAGATCGGCATGTGGCTTGATTCGTTCATGCTTGACACAGGATATCAAATATCTTGTGCAACATGAGACGTCTGCAAAGAAACTGTGGGAAACCCTAGAAAGAAGTACCTGACAAAGAGCGTGGAATCCAGGTTACAGCTTAAGAGCAAGTTGTATCAGTTCAGGATGAAGAGGGGGAGCACAGTAAATGAGCACATAAACCGGTTTACAAAGCTTCTTACAGATCTGATAAATGTGGATGTCAAGGTAGAAGAGGAAGACAAGGCTGTCATTCTCCTGAACTCGCTCCCATCGGAGGAGTATGGAGACATTCACCATGACGTTTATCAATGGTAGACAGACTTTGGACTACACATGATGTGTCGTCTGCATTGATGAGCTATGAGACAAGGAAGAAGGAGCGC